>OV884000.1:4103973-4685569 GCA_930367275.1 Bombus pratorum | reverse complement strand
TAAGTTGTAGCGAATGAGAAAAACGACGCAATTCCACAGTCTAACCACACACACACACACACACACAATGTGCAAAATACGTCGTGCACGATACACTAACACATGGTCAGCAGCTGAGAAATTTTTGCATTAATCATAGTCATCGTGCCCAATGTCTTTTTCCCATTCAAGTAGCACCTGGGCACATGAATGAGATTCTGACAATGGGCACGGAAATGGTCTGTTGAGAATTGTGAATCTTTGAAGCCGAAATAATGTTATAGGAACATTAAATATATATTGACAGCTATTATTAAAATAATGATATATTTGTTACATGCACATGCATATACATGTTACATGCACATGTCTCAGCACCATCTTCTATACCCGACTCTTCATCGACGACGACTCTTAACCGACTGACTGTTTACATTTCTTTTTTTCGAGATGCTGCGCACACACTGATATATACATATAAGTATTTCTACTACGCACTTAACTCAGTCCAGCACAGAAAATTACACATATCTCAACACACCTCCTTAATTTTTTGTGCTGCATATTCATTTCCTTTTATAAGTCAATCAAACTATTCTTAACAATAATCTAAAATCTTCAAATTTGTTCCTCCCTAGAGCCTTCGTTAAAATATCAGCTACATTATTTTCTGAATCTACTTTTATAATGTCAATTTCTTTATTTTCATAACTTTCATTCACAAAATGGAAGTGAACTTCAATGTACTTAGAATTTTTTGTTAAATTTCCAAATTTTGATATCGCAATCGCTCCAGAATTATCTTCGTAAATTTTTATTGGTGTCTCGATCATTATTTTAAAATCTTTCAACAATTTTCTTACAAATTTAATTTCGCTCACAGCTTCTGATAAAGCTACATACTCGGCGGCTGTTGATGATTTTGTTACGCTACTTTGCTTTCTCGATTTCCAGTAAATTGCGTTTCCGAAAATTCTTATGATAAATCCCGTAGTGGATTTTCTATCTACTTTATCTCCAGCCCAATCAGCATCAACAAAACAATCAATAACTTCAGCATTCAAATTTCTTTTATAAGTTAATTTTAATTTCCTAGTTAAATATAAGTATTTCAAGATTCTCAATGCATATTTATAGTGGGTCTCGTTGTAATTGTTTTGAAATCGACTTAAATAATTTACACTATAGCTAACGTCTAATCTTGTTCCAGTACTAATATATAACAAAGCTCCTGTGAGATTTCTATATCTTATATCGTCTAAAGCTGATTGTGCGGGTTCTAAACTTAAGTTTTGTTCCATTGGTGTAGAATATAATTTACTGTTTTCTATATTATAATGTTTCGCTAATGACTCTATATAACTACTTTGATCCAGTTTCATCTCACACTTCTTATTATCGTATTCAATGTTTATTGCTAAGTAAGTCTTTACTTCACCCAAGTCCTTCATCGAAAATTTGTTTGACAATTTTTTTTTAATTTCATCGATTTTTCTTATGTTTTTTCCACATATTAATAAGTCGTCTACGAATAGAATTAAATATATAACATCATCGCTCTCATACTTCATATACAGACAATAATCACTTTTACTTCTTTGAAATCCTAATTTTTTCATATATTCGTCGAAACATTCATACCAAGCTCTTGAACTTTCACGCAATCCATATAACGCTTTTGATAATTTACATACTTTCCCGCTTTTATCGTCGTAACCTATAGGTTGTTTTACAAATACTTTTTTGTCTTTTGGTTTTTCTACTAATTGCCAGGTCTTATTTTTCATTAAACTATTCATTTCTTGATCCATTGCTTCTTTCCACGAACCGCTGTCAACTCCACTTAAAGCTTCTTCATAGGTTTGAGGACTGTCTGCACTAACTATATTTACATAAATGAAATATGAGCTCGTTTGGCCATATCTTTGAGGTTTCTTTCTTTCCCGTCCTGACCTTCTCAAATTATTTTCTGTGTCTTCAAGTTTTTCTTCTGATTCGTTACTTAAATTTCTCTCCTTTTTTATTGCAATCTGCTCGACCTTTTCGTTTACATCCGAATGTTCGTCAAAAACCTTTTCTGTCTCATTGCCTGGTCCATCTTCTCCTCGAAATCCTACTAAATTATCATCTTCACCTATAAATTCTACGTGTCTTGCAATTACAATTTTATTATTAACTAGTATCCTATATCCATTGTTTCCATAACCTACAAGTATCCCAGTGTCTGCTTTTTTGTCCCATTTCGAATTTCTTTTAATTTCGGGTATTCTTACGAAAACTCTACTTCCGTACAATCTTAAATTATTTATATTCGGTTTCCTTTTTAAAAATATTTCAAATGGTGTTTTATTTTCATATGTGTTTGTAACGGTTCTATTTTTTAAGTACGCCGCGGCTCTAACTATTTCCGGCCAATATGTAATATTCAGCTTTGAATCATGTAATAAGCATCTAGCGGAATTCATGATTGTTCTATTGTAGCGCTCAGCTGTTCCATTTAACTCGTGAACATAAGGTGGGCATGATTCTACGACAATTCCCTTTTCCCTAGTTAGATTGTACATGTTTTTGTTCATATATTCTTTTCCATTATCGCATCTTAATCTCTCCATCTTCTTACCAGTAAGATTTTCGACTTTGTTTATGTAATCAAGGAAGCAATTGTAAACTTCACCTTTTGATTTCAAAGTATAAATCAATGCGCACTTACTGTAGTCGTCTATAAATGTTAAGAAATATTTGGATCCATCAAATCCGGTATTATTATGAGGTCCATTTAAATCGGTATGTACTAATTCTAAAATCTCGCGTGCTCTACTACGGTTATTTTGGAAGGGTAAATTATGCATTTTATTGTGGACACATGTACCACATTTTAATTGTACTTGCTCAAATTTTTCTGGCATTCCCCCAACTAATTTTTTCTTACACATTGTATCTAAATAATTAAAGTTTACATGTCCTAAGATCCTATGAAATTTTTCCTTATTCGTCATTTTTTCTACATTTTTAGCATGAGATTCTTGCCTTTCAATGTAACTACTTATCTTATATAAACCATGATCTTTGAATGCTATCCCTATCAACTTTCTGTATTTGTTATATATCTTTAAAGTATTTCCTGCTGAGACTATCTTATTTTCATTCGTTACTCTCGCATAGCTAATTAAGTTATTGTTCATTTCTTTCACGTAAAATACATTAGACATTGTAATCTTAATCCTCCTTTTGTTTACTTCAAAGTAAGTTAAAATTTTTCCGACTTTTGTTCCTTTTAGAATTCTACCGTCTCCTAACTTTACATTTATCGGGTTTTTTAAATTTTCGTACTCAACAAAATAAGAGTCATTATTTATAATGTGGTCTGAACATCCACTATCCAATATCCAATCTATTTTTCGCGTATCGCTAGTACATACCGTAATTTCATTCTTATTATTTTCGCGCTCTACTCTCGTTAGAAAAGATCCAATTTCTTGGTCGTCGTAGCCCTCGTTGTGTGAATAATTTGCGTCGTGTTGACTTGCCTCGTAGTAGCGTTGTTGCCGGCCTCTGCCTTGTCCTCGTTGGCCAAATCCTCGTTGGCCGTATCCTCGTCTTCTTTGGCCAAAACTTCGTCCGCCGCGACCCCTATTCTGCTGCGGCTGATACGCACCTCCTTGCTGTTGCGTTTTTCCATTGTTTCCGCCTCTATACGTGTTTGTGCAATTTTTTGCCATGTGACCGTACTTTCCACAGCCATAGGCACTTCATGTCCTTTTTTTCGGCTGTAAATACATTTGACTTTGTTCTATCACTTTCTTTCTTACTACGCGTTTCCCACATTATAATTTTATTTTTCAAAAATTCACAAGTCCGATCACTTTCTTTCACTGAGTCGATTAAGTCACCAACATAGCTCAATGATTCTGGTCGTGCTTTCAGCATGTAGTCGAGTTTTTCACGTTCACTTACGCATGCACCAGCACTCTTTAATTCGTTTATCGTTTTTTCAAATTCCGTGAAAAATGAATTTGATTCTTCAAAGTCTTTCAGCCTCATCATGTCTAGTCTACTTCTTATACAAATTTGCAATGCTGTTGATTCCTTCATATACATCTCATCAAATTTTTTCATGATTTTTAAAGTAGTGTCCTGATCACCAACAAATTCTAATTGCTCATTGGTTATACTGCCATAGATGTAGTTCATCGCCCATTGATTCTTTTCATCCCACTTATCTTGCGCATCCGTGTCCATTTTCTCTCGTGTAGCCGGTTCATAACATTTTTTACACTTTAGATACATTAATATTCTTTTCTTCCACATTCTGTAATCACGTCCGTCGAATATTTGAACCTTAATTTCGTCGTCCCTTGGCATCTTGATTCGTTTTCTATATTCACACCTTTTTTTTCTGTTTCAAAAATAATTCTCTTTATTATCCAGAATCTTTTTATTTGTTCTACCAATAGCCTTTTTATCTCTTCAGAACTTATTTCCAATTTTTTATTCCTTTTTATAAATAGACTTTTATACATTCACTCCCGGTTACACGTGGTTCCATAACCTTAAATCTCGGCAACCACGATCTTTGCTACCATGTTGAGAATTGTGAATCTTTGAAGCCGAAATAATGTTATAGGATCATTAAATATATATTGACAGCTATTATTAAAATAATGATATATTTGTTACATGGACGATTCCTTATATATTTATGGATACAAACTTGCACGCGTCTCAGCACCATCTTCTATACCCGACTCTTCATCGACGACGACTCTTAACCGACTGACTGTTTACATTTCTTTTTTTCGAGATGCTGCGCACACACTGATATATACATATAAGTATTTCTACTACGCACTTAACTCAGTCCAGCACAGAAAATTACACATATCTCAACATGGTCAAATCTGAAAATCCTAATCTAAAAACATGATTAGTTTGTCTCATTTGTATTTAACGGACTAACGTTCTTCGATTTTACATTTTATTACTTCGTTTTGGATTATAATAACTCTGCTTTACTAATTTAATAAATTACTGAAATTTTAATATTATCAAAAATGTAGCATTAATTGAAAAAAGACTAAGACTCGATGAAATGGAATAATTGACTCTAAATGTATTACCAAGATAGAAATAATCTCAGGCAATCTCTTCGTCAAAGCACATTTCCGAAAATGCAGAAACAATGTTCAAAATCATTGCTTTGATTAAAAAATCTATAAATTTTCACACATTCTTGTTCGGAAAGGAAATTAATTTTAATTCATATTTTAATTTCTATTTCCGTTTATAATATCTGAAGTCAAATAAAAGAATGTGACTTAATATTGTCACGAAATGTATGTATCGTCACTATCATTGAGTGAAAATTGCATCCTTCATTCCAACGAAATCGAAGGGTACCCGATTTCTTCGCTATTAAATGCTCAAACGAAATCGCTTTGATATCTCTCATTTATACTAAAATTCATTGCTTAAGATTAAGTGTATTTATGTCATACAGGTATTTTCGTCTAGATATTTGCCTTTTGCAAATATTTATACCGAATACTATTATACATATTTGTAAGTACCACGAATATATTCTCAAATTTATATGTTTAAACTAATTATTGAAAAACTAATTATTATAATCGCGATGTACAAGAAGACCTATCCTGAACTAATAAATAAATATATGAAAAAAATGTTACTACGCGCGGGTATAAAAAATACCCGCGGTCGCTATGTTCGCAAAAAATTCTACATAATACAACCAGTCACCCGTGCCGATTCGGACCTTTCATCCTACGACATGATTGAGTGACCGGAGGAACAGAAATGCATGCGACTCACCATTAGAAGCGGAGAAACGGAAAACGTTGCCATCGATACTGCACTATCTCAGCAAATATCATTAAAAAGACTAACATCAGGCAGGAACTGTTGAAAATCCAATGGTGGAAATGGAGGTTGTGAAAAATCTGTTACAAAACAAAACAGGATAAGTGATCGCTGATTATTTGGAAAGTTGGAGATTATGAAAAATGGAAATTTATTACATTTGTAACTTTAGCAATAATAAAGATTGAAATTCTAATAAACATCTATAAATGTAAAAACTGAAACTCTAATATAAAAGTTTAAAATCTAGAAATCAAGAATCTAATGATTTTTAAATATATTAGTCATTTGTCTTATAATTTGGTATTAAAACTTTTTTTATTTTAATAGAAGAATAATCTTAGAAAACCCTAACCTCCTTTTTTTATACGTGACACACCCGGCCTTTCCTGATTGCTCTTTCCGGAGGATCTCGGCCTCCTTCTCTAGTACCTCCACCCGCATCTCCGCCATCCTGGCAGCTGCAGTGCCGTAGGCGGGCATCGTCCTCCTTATCAGCTCCACCGTGCGCGCGGCAATGGTGCTTGCTGCCTCCTTTAAGGTCTTAATGTGTTTTTTAAGTTCGATGATGTTGTCGCCACCTTCATTATCTCCCCTACTCGCCGAATTAGTTCGGCTCCTATGTCCGTTGTGGAGGATGTTCTCCTCTCCAAGGTCAGTTCCATAGATATGTCTGGAGCTGTGGGTGTCAGCTTTCTTTTTCTCCCCCTGGACGTCTCTGATGAGGATGGGGCTCCATAGGCCATCAACTCTTCGACGTTCGAACTCGCACTTCCCTGCGAGTTTCCAGCCGTGGTGTTTCTTGCGTCTGATTCGGCGCTTGGAGCCATGACCAGATCCATGCCTGAACCCTCTGGTTTACCCATCCTATTTGCGATCCTCATTGATTCCCTGGTTACCTTTGATGCAGGCTCCATTTTTTCCTCCATATCGTGCTTTCTACTAGTAGTATTCTCCTCGTCGGAAGCAGGGGCCCGTTTGGTGGCCTTCAACGTAGAGGGGCCTTGCGCGCACGTGCTCTCGAGTAGTTTCCGAGGTTGCCCGTGCGGCGACTCTGCAGTCGCGCGTCGCAAAATGTCTGCGTCTGTCCACACGTGCCTCGAGGCGTACCCGTGGGGCGACGCAGTTAGCGCGCGTTCTAACATGTCTTCGTTACTGCTTCGTCGACAAGGCTGAACATTTTTTCTTGCTTTCCCGTTCCACCCAGTCCTTTCCTCGCCAATTTTCTTGCGCACTTTACACACACGTACTGGCACAACACTCTGGTCCACTTTTCTGTCGCCTTTCCTTATTTTCACTATAACTTAATCTGCAGAGTACGGAGCGACGTAAACGCATTCTCTTTGCATGCCGCTCTCTTTTCCACTCAGAAAACCCTAACCTATGAAATTTTCTTGAGAGATGCACTGACTCTAGTACCGAAAAAGAATGTTCAAAAGAATATAAAATAAGACCACATCACCGCGAAAGCTAAAATTATGATCGGCAAACAGGAACTCTACAAAATTGTACAAAATTGTATGATAAAATTTTATTACTTTCGCCTGTGGTTATTTAATTGTATTTAATCAAAACGACCATGCTTTGAAAATATTGAAAAATACTTTTGCAGAGCAAACACTGTCTACAAACCGCATTGTACGCGGTCACAAATATTCCCTAAAAATAGAGTTGTTTATGGGTGGGGTGGGGTGGTATGGGGAGTAGAAAAGAAGCGCAATATTGTTTTGATGTTTTTCTTCTTTTCTCTATCGAACGTTTATTTAGAAAATACTGCTTCTTTTCTTTTACGTATGAAAAATATTAATTTAAAATTATAAGATATTTCTCGATATCGAACAAATGTTTGCGAGTACCATGAATGCAATGTAAGCATTTGCAAGAATTATACTATGAATGTTCGTTACTAGAACGTGAGTTATACACTCCACTAATACACTAGAATCTCGTGTTATAAACAGTTGAAAATATTTGCAAGATTTCGAATGTTCACAACTAAATATACTTAAATAATACTACAGAAACGCATGCGAAATCTTGTTTTGAAGTACTTGAGTTTACTCGCGCGTCACCTCTATCAAAAAAAATATATGTTATGAAGTTAAAAAATATAGTAATGAATAATGCGAAAAATACACTAATGAAAGTAATAAAGAACCGACGCCACCAATAAGTTATAATACGTTACAAACCTGACGCAACGCTATCCACGTTATCGGTACGAAATGAGACGACTAAATGACTCCTTGTACCTTAGTTTAGCATAGCAACTTCCAAAGTGGCGAAGGAAGGGGGGACACATGAGCCGATGGCACAAGCAGCTACGCAATTAACGATTACACGTTACTACACAAAGAAATGTATACATCAACAAAAACATTCATCTTCTACGAAGCACTTCCTTTCGAATTACGCAGCAGGAATCTTTCGAATTGAGCAGCACGAATCTTTCTCTACACCGATATTTACAAACATCGTACAATATTTCGTAGCCCTGCTGGCAGCATCACAGACACATTTGTCTAATATATTACCTTAGTTACCTTACTTTATAATCTTAATTTCGTTAAACAAAGCAAGATTGAAACAATAGCATGGAGAAAATGAAAAATTACTTAAAATTACCGGTCGGAAATGACCCAGTATGCAGAAGAAGGGTTAAGCGCTTTTTAAGTGCGTATTCGCTTTTAATACTAACATAAAAATAATAAAAGAGAAAAGTTATTTATTCCTAAGCGAAAAATGTGGTAAGAGAATAATTTTCTCACGGTTGAAAATTTGAAGTCCATTGATATTTTCTCTATCATTTTTATTATCACGGCGTAGTATCTGAAAGTTTGACCAATCCAATGATTTTTATTCTTAGAAATATCTTGAATACGGAGAATTAAGAAATGTATAGTGAACGATGTAAATAATGAAAATAAATTATGGCGGAGGAATCAACGAAGGAAAGTTATTTTGCTAATTATTATACGAATGAATATTCAAAATGTCGCGCAACGACTACTAAACTATTTAATAAACACTAATCTTACCAGGCCTAGCTAAACGACTGGTTTAAAGATCTAATTTAAAATTGTACACTTATCGTTATTTCTTTTGTTCATCTAGGTTTATGTGAATTCTTATATTCTCCGATTAAATGATTTCTCAACTTTTAAAACCAGTTATATGACCGGGCCTGATGAGATTAGTGTCAAAAGCCAGCCTAAAATTTTCTTCAATTTCTGATCTTCGGCTGATTTTCAGTATTTTGTCTCCGACTGTTCACCAGCAATTAGATTTGACAAACGAAGTGCAATGTAAGACTTGCCAACGTTTAGGCCATGTAGCTTCTAACTGCAACAGACTGCCGCAGCGTTAAATTTAACGATAAATTATGATCCAGATGAACGTATTGATCCAGATTCCTGTACCGAAGAAAGCGAGGATAACACAAATCAACCTTGTTGCGTGTCGTGTAAAAATTTTGATCATCCTGTTCACATCAAGATTGCTCTCAACGCTTATTGTTAGTGTTAAAAAGGCGATGGCAAAAGAGAATTCGGAATATTAACGAAGAGCGAAACAAATAAATACGATTCGTTCGTGAAACAAGTGACTCAAAAATTGCTTGCAATCAAATTCCATCGAATAATAAACTAGATAATTGTCCTAACCTCTGTATTCCCTTATTTCATCGCGATATATCTGACGGCTAAAGACGAACCACATCCCTGACACTGTCCTGGGAGAAACGGCTAAATACTACAATACAAAGCTCAAACTCTAAACTCATAGGGGAAATCTTCACGTTTATACCGCAGCAACATAGCTCAACAGTGAACCGGCTCCTCTCACTTCACTAAATAATAGGGCGACGATCCCCTAGACGAGTCAAATAACTCGGCGGTAAGAACAGAGTATCGCTTGCAGCATTCAAGATTTTCACACATATCCTACCGCCACGTATAGCCAATTGGAAGCTGAATCTGTATATCCATTATTAAACTATGTTTTGTTTCTTGACAATGTTTCACATCAAATATTTAAGAGAAAAACCTCCTTATAAATGAAATATCATAATGGAACTTTCGGGCAGGCGACTATATAAGGCCAACTGACTCAGAGTTTAAAGTAATTACTCGTGCTTCCAGGTTTTTTCCTGAAACACGACTTGGCAAGTAGATAGCTGCCACTATAAGGCATTATCTGAAATAGATTTGAACCGCGAGAAAATTTCGGAAATCCCCAAAAAACATCTCCAAAGTAACAGCACAACAACGGAATTTACTTAGAGCAGCCTCTATTTCTGTCAACAAACAAGTGGTTCGTAATGTGGCGACCTCTAGTCGAGGTTGCGAATGGAACTCGAGCATCGCGCCTGGAGACATATCGAACCGTACAGCAACATGGTGTCTCGAGAATAAAACTTGGTAAACAGCCATTTTGTCGGGAACTTTCGCTTAGTAAATTCCTCCTATTCCAACTTATTCCATGGTATTAACCCTTGTGATTGGAATGGACTCACTCTCCCACTCTGAAACTAACAGAGCGATAGGCCAATAACAAAAAGTGAAGAGAATAATACTCTTAACAATGCAGCTTATTATATGGTTCTCGATACACCGTAGTACGCGCTCAGCTCCATAGTTGTCACTCGGTGCTCGAATACCTAACTATCGTGACTAGCAATAATCCCCAGATGGCACGGCACCTTCCGTATACTCATCTAAGACTACATATCGTAACTTGTACGTACAGCGTATTAGTGGCACCACCAATTCGTATATCGGCACAAAGCTGATGATGATTCTATAACCCTGTCCTGAGTAACGAGGCCCCCATACCAAGAGGGCGACCGCTTGACAGACCCGCGCGCGTCTCTTCACGTCGATACCGTTGGCTTCCGCGATAAGAAGACCTACCGTGCCAAGTGAGTGCTACCCTTCACTTACGAGATCCAGAAACTCAACGCACCACCGAGCTTCCAACGCCCTTTATGCATCGTTCGACCGTGCCGAAGCCAGACGAGGCTAATGCTGTTTCACATTTTTTAACCATTGTACGCATCAGTAATCTGCCCCGTTCAGTACCCCACCATCATCACCCACCATTCTGGTTTTGAAGTCAAGATTATTTACCTTATTGACGTCCAAAGTTACCGTAAATTACATAACGTTAGTCAGTACAGTGACCAAAGCAATGCTAAACAACTAGCATGAGCATAAATAAAAACTCTCAGTTTTATCAGTTACAGCCCATAACAGCACCGGCATATTGTACATTATTTAAATGGTTTCATCCTATCTTGGCAATATCAAATTCAAGAAGTTTAAGGGCGGAACTTACTGCACGCCGACTATATCTCAGCAGGCCACTATGTGATAATGGAGGAAGCCATCACCCCAATATGGCACCAACTGCCTGATGTTGTAAACGGCACTCTCATCCGACGCAAGCGCAGCGATCTCAGAATCGAGCTCCGAAGAGCAGGTCTTTTTCACAACATAGCGTCGAATGCCAGTCCCGATAAACGTCGCCTCTGCTCGTGCCGATCAAGTGCATTACAAAAGGTATCATAAAGTGGTAGAATCATATTACAAACTTACATACTCGTCAACAGCCCAAATGTCAGCATTAGTCGTTCGACTTGTTACCTGCCCTTAAACCGGTACGTACCATAGACCCTTGTGCAGCCATTAGTTAAAATCATCCAATATTATTTATTTGTCGGGTTTACATTAGAGTTAGGGTTAGGGGCGTGAAACGAATCTTCGTTTGGATTACACGTGTCGTTATGTAATAGAGAAGATATTGATTAGTGCAGATACGATTATCATAGAACTGGACAAGTAACCGTGGTAATTAGATATTCGAGAAACTAATGACAATGATCCTAGGTTCAATAACGAATCCGCGGTCGACGGGATGATAGATGAACGTGCTCGCAAAATCTAAGTCGGACGCGTAATATCCACTGATCGTAAGGAGTTACTTTATTCGTCGATGGGACCACAAGGAAGAATGAATTTCCGTCCCGATGATGCCACAGAGGAAAACTATTATGGGGTGTGTCTAAGGACACGAGATCATCGGATTCGTCGAGGGTAGCCTTCGTTCAGAAAGTAAGGGAAATTGGCGTTGCTGCTAATTGGTCAATCTCCATATCGGTGGTTAGAAAAAGATGCTAGCCGTCCTCGAAGGAAAGTTGCTAGTGGGAGACGCCGTTCGTTGAAAATAGGTCTCCCCTATCTTCCCGTAGTTGGGACAAAGACTGTTTGTCTGTTTGAAGAACTTTAGTCAACTAAACCATAAGATTTATAACGGGCCCTCAGGCTAGCTGGACATGTACTGCGGAGACGCATCGACATCTGGCAATCATCTTACTCGAAGAATAGGGTCTGCGTGTGGCGAGCCACGGGACAGAAACTGTTGGAATCTTTACTGTCACGTGCCGCCACAAATATTTCTTTATGGAGAGCTATAGAATTAGTCCATACCTTAGTTAGACAAAGCGTTCATCCCTTGAACGCGGCTATGTTTGGCGACTGACTGTCGCCTCGAGCCCGAGCTCACTATCACAAATCTCGAACAATTACAATCGGATTGAATAACTACAATTGTTTAATTACGTCTATGATAGAATCTAGATTACGGTGTTAAGGGATTTTCCCGAAGTTCCAAAGAGAAGGCTCCGATGTCCTTTTATCTCCGACATATTTAATTAGTTAATTTGAATTTAATTTAATTTCATTTATATTAAGGACAGGCTCTGCAGTCCTATTAATAAATATCTAGCTGGTATTACCACCATGGCAAGGTGAGCCAATATTTACATGCCGGATTAACATCAGAATTTAGGGCGCGTAACGATTCTTCGTTTGAATTAGCCATCGTTTTACAAAACAGAGACTATATTTACGCGTATATACAAGACCTTTACAAAGTATAATGAATATTGAGTTTAGCGAATAATAAGATTAGCGAATAAATAGGCTTAACAAATAATAAGGTTAACGAATAATATGTATTACAAATAATAAGTTTAACGACTAATGAGATTAACGAATAACATGTTTTACAAATAATTAGTTTAACGAATAATGAATTTAATGAACGCTATTAACAATGTCCTTGGGTTCAAACGAATCCACGGTGAACGGGACAACTCTTTACTATGCGTAGAATAATTTTTAGGCACAAAAATACGATTGCTGAGACACTCGGTAAACTGTTCGATGTATCGCTTTCCAAGGCGATCACACGAATAATGATCTGATGGAAATCTTTCTCGCCGTACGATTGCATTTGTTTGTTATATGCTCGTTGAAAGCATCGAGAAGGTTCCAATCGCCGTTGCTAGGCAGTTTCTGCCAAAAGTTTGATGTATACTCGTTCGAAGCATCGAGAAAGTTCCAAACGCCGTTTGGAGTTTTATTATTAATACAACGTGTGTCCCATTAAATTGACACCTCCAAAGTATAGTCCCATGTGGCCGGGCCCGTTCTTAAGGCCGTCTGCCGCTACAACCACATTTCTAGGGAGAACCATACAACCGCTCCACACCTTCGTCAGGTAAAACGTTTATCCCGTGACCGTGGCTGCGTTCGGCGACCAGTTGTCACCTCGAACCCAAGCCCACTGTAATAATACTATAAAGAACAGCTATAACAAACAGTTTTAACCAAAGTATTGGGAATCTTCCCAAAATTCCAAAAGAAAGGCCCGTTATCCCTACATCTCCGACATATATATTCGTTTTTCCTTTGTGTCTTTGGTAATGGACCGACGATATCCATACTGATTTTGTCGAAAGCTTTGCCCGGTGCATCATTGGTTGCTTCGTTTTTATTCTAGTTAACTTCTTCAATGGACATTCTTTACATATTCTTACGTACTCCTGGATTTCTTTCTTCATGTTTTCCCAATAATAATGTTGCCGTATTCTTTGGTAGGTTTTCGTTACTCCTGTGTGTCCTGCTACGGATGATTCGTATTTTTCCCGAATTATGTTAGTTCGCGCTTCCACTGGTGCGGTGGTTACTTCCCCGGTGCAAATGGTAATGTGTATTGTTTTTGTTAAGAGTACTTCCTTCAATTTCTTGATTATGTGTCGCCATGGTAGCTCCTCTAGATCTCCTTTATTGATGCTGAAGGATGTCAATTGTTTCTCATTTACCACGTCCAGCAAGGATTTTAACGAGTTCAACAAATTTTCCGCTGTTATTGGGACGTTTCGGTTTTCTTTCACGGGTAAAGATATTATTTGTTTTCCTGAGTCTTGATATAATCTTGCTCTTTCAAACATTAGATCTTCATAATGCGGTAGTTTCCTTGCTTCTTTTATTTCTAAGGCTCCTCTGTCCACCGAATTTCCTTTTGTATCGATAAAAATCACTTTATGATCGCTTACTTTCACTATCGAATCTCTTGTTTCTGAGATCTTCAATTCTGTAAGTACTGTGGGTTTGGTCCTTTCTTCCCGTTGTCGTGGCAACTCGGAGCACGATGGGGGAAACTCCTCTTCTCTTGATATTTCGGCATCGCTTATTTCATGATCAGATGCTTCTTCACCGGTGTTTTCGTCGGTGTCTTCCGCAGCCTGATCAAAATATTTTATGGGTGTTTCTTGTGTAGTAAGGTATTCTCGAATGACTGCTCTTCTCTGATTTCCTGGATCACGGGATTGAGGGAGGCGAGGCTTAGCTTCAAATATGGGAGAGTTCTCGGTTGACGTGTCTAATTCAAATCTTTTAGGGATGGACAACGAACTGGTGAATCTTCTTCTCGTTTCCTGATTGGTAGACATACCTCCGGGTGAATTCTAGATAATCCGCTAATTAGCTAAAACGCTAATAGCGTTTGCTTTGTCTTCTTCATATCGAATGTCAAATTCAAAGTTCGACAACTTTAATTTCCATTAAATATTAATTAATTAACGAATATGGAATATATATGTCAGATCATGATTCGAATTTTGGGCGCGTGACAACTCTTCATGTGGATTAGCCATCGTTTCACAAAGCCGAGATTTTATTCACACGTATATGCAAGTCTATCACTAAGCTTAACAAATAATAAGTACAACTAATAATAAGTTTAACAGATAATAAGTCTAATGAATAATAGGATTTACGAATAATAAATTAAATAACACTATTAGCAAAGTTTTGGGTTCAAACGAATCCACGGTCACTAAGCGAAACTAATCTTAGGCGCAAATGCGATTGTCGAAAATGCTCGATGTGTCACTCTCCAAGGCAACCGCAAGAATGCCAGCCTCGTGGAGATTTTTCTCGCTGTACGATTGCATTTTGTTTTCTGTACCCGTTTGGAAGCATCGAGAAGGTTCCAAACGCCGTTGCTAGGCACACTCGTTGGAAGCATCGAGAAAGTTCCAAACGCCGTTGCTAGGCAGTTTCTGCCTGGAGTTTTGATTATTGATACAATGTATGTCCCATTGCATCGACACCTCCGAGGCAACATCACAAGTGGCCCGCTCTCGAGGCCGCATGCCGCCACAACCACATTTCTCGGAAAACACATACAACCACTCCAGACCTCCGTTAGACAAAACGTCCATCCCGTGACCGTGGCTACGTTCGGCGACCGATTGTCGCCTCGAACCCAATCTCGCTTATTACAAATCTTAAACGATTACAACTATAATAAAATCTAGGCTAACGTACTAGAGGATGTTCCCAAAATTTCCAAGGAAAGGCTTTGGCTTTCCTTTCATCTCCGACATATATATATATCTTTAAAATTTCAATGCCGAGCATTCGAATACTTTCGTGAGCCATTGTACATAACACATACATATTTTATTATATTTTACATATTTTCTATACTATAACCATATATAAATTCGGAGTATAATAATCCTTATTTTCGGTATTAAAATCGTTATTAAACATCTATTTAATTAATCTTCAAATTGAAGTACAACCATGGAAAATTAACAAAAGAGTGACATCTAGATTTTACAAGTATGGCACAAGGTGACTGCGCAATGATTGTGTACATGTTCCACTTCTAGTCCTGAAGCGTAGCCAATCAACAAGCAGCACTACTCCTTTGTCGTCACTGTTATCCTAGAAATCGGTGCTGTTCAATCGTCTTTCGTATTCGAGCCAAGGTAGAGTGTACATCGTATACAAATTTGCTGAACGTTATAAGTTTTGAATTTACCAAGCATTACTTGGTAATGAGTACTGAGTACTGAGTGGGGAATTAAATTTGATTAGAAACATGATCTGCAAAGTTTCTGTAAAAAGAGATTTAGCGAAGGTAAATATTTTATACATACAATTTTATAAAATGAAAAGATTCGTATACATATTAGTTTTGTATAAATAATTTTAACCTAAAAATTTGTTCTAGGATGGATTGGGTAGTACAGTAATTGGAAAGGAAGTTATTCTATATGTAAAAGTAAGTCGTAATATAAAATGCAGTTTTCTTCTTTTATGTTTTTTGCATTTTCATTACATTTTTGACTTTCATAAATGTTTGCGCGCTGTACTAATTTTGTGTGAATAATTTAGAGATATATGAGGTCTTTCAAATGAAATTTCTTAATTTTCTTTAATTAGAAAATGTTGAGAAATGTTAAGTTGGTATGATCGCTGGTTACTACAAGCTAAGTTGGTACGACTTCTAACGACGCTCGTTTGTCTTAGAAGTCGACCACGTTGTTCTATTGACTAAGAGATTCCTGTGTGGTAAGACGTGTTGTATAAGACTGAAATATATTGGAGAAAACGAATCTAAGTGAATCGTTATTTTATAAACCAAAAACCTTATTAAATAACAGAAAATTCTTAATTTTCATAAAATAGTTCTGAACTGCCATGGTTGGGTGGATACGAAGAATCTCGGAAATGAATATAAAATAAACCGCTTCGCAAATGTACGTCGAGAGAATACATTACGCTTGTACCATCAGTTATCAACCACCCTGTATATATAATTATAAAAATATATAATATAATATATATAATATATTTAGTAAATTGAAACAATTACATATAAGCCTAGCAGGCTGCATGTTTTTCACAGACTTGCCGTTCATATTGAGCACACTCTCTCGTAGTCCACTTTCCTCGTTTCCGGCTTCCACATGGCTTGTACTACGTGAATCAGCTCAAGTTCCAACAGATATCTATGTAAAAATCCGTAGTATAATAATGATAATCTTCAGGATAATAAAATCGTTTCTAAATATTAGTCTTAAAATTGAAATATTTTGCACAGTTGTACGCAGAATCCGCTAATAACATTGAAGCGTAGCTAATGAACGTAGTATGGTAATAGAATTCACATGACACGTGGTTGTGTCTAACAAGTATTAATTGGTTGCAAGTGCTAAATGACGAATAGAATTTGATTATTGGAAGGTTGGCTTGTGAAGTTTGTGAAATATTTTATAACTGAATATTTATAAATTGAATACTTCGTGCGAATTATTGTAATCGGAAAACTTTGTTCTCTCTCTACAATGGATTCTGCAATAACCAAATAAATTATTCTACGTGTAAAAGTAAGTCATAAAAACAAATGCAGTTTTCTTATACTGTCTTGCTTATTTCCATTATGTTTTTGGTCTTTATTATATTTGATTTATAGTCACTTTTCTTAATAATATTTTCTTTGGTTAGATACTTGCTAACATTTATATTCATGTAAGAATTTCATATGTCGGTTCTATTGTCCTTTCCATAAATTTATTTGTTTCTGCAAAGAAGTGTTTTTATCGTCGAGTGATTATTTGTATCCAAAAACAAATTGTGTCATCGATAATTGTTAATAATAACCGATAAAATCTTTTGTAACAGTTATTCATATATCCAGAATGCTTAAAAATTAATATTCTTTAATAACTCTAATACAGTCGTGTTTTCTTTTAATATTATTTGCTTCTTGGATTTTTTGTTCTAGTTATCTGAGTGACCAGAATTTTGTAAGAAATATTTTCAAAAATATGTACAATTTATGATAGATGCATATTATCATATTCAAAAGCTTATTGCAGCATAAATCTTCATAAATTCTTTTCTATACTAATATGGTAAGTCTGTCTTTTATCTTTTGTTACTAAATGTCCTATTTCAATAAAAAAGATAAATATCATTTATTGCATCAGTAATGAACGTGATGAAAATACATGACATGTACAATACTTCTATAGTTAAATACTATACTCTTAAAAAATAATCATGTTTCTATTAAAATCAACTTCTACAAATATTATCCAATACAAATTTTACACACATAATCTTGATATCTGTATCTTACTGTAGTTATGAAAATACTTTGAAATATCAAGTGCAAATATTTTACATATTTTACATATTTTACTATACTATAACCATATATAAATTCGGAGTATAATAATCGTTATTTTCGGTATTAAAATCGTTATTAAACATCTATTTAATTAATCTTCAAATTGAAGTACAACCATGGAAAATTAACAAAAGAATCACATCTAGATTTTACAAGTATGGCACAAGGTGACTGCGCAATGATTGTGTACATGTTCCACTTCTAGTCCTGAAGCGTAGCCAATCAACAAGCAGCACTACTCCTTTGTCGTCACTATTATCCTAGAAATCGGTGCTGTTCAATCGTCTTTCGTATTCGAGCCAAGGTAGAGTGTACATCGTATACAAATTTACTGAACGTTATAAGTTTTGAATTTGCCAAGCATTATTTGGTAATGAGTACTAAGTGGAGAATTAAATTTGATTAGAAACATGATCTGCAAAGTTTCTGTAAAAAGAGATTTAGCGAAGGTAAATATTTTATACATACAGTTTTATAAAATGAAAAGATTCGTATACATATTAGTTTTGTATAAATAATTTTAACCTAAAAATTTGTTCTAGGATGGATTGGGTAGTACAGTAATTGGAAAGGAAATTATTCTATATGTAAAAGTAAGTCGTAATATAAAATACAGTTTTCTTCTTTTATGTTTTTTGCATTTTCATTACATTTTTGATTTTCATATATGTTTGCGCGCTGTACTAATTTTGTGTGAATAATTTAGAGATATATGAAGTCTTTCAAATGAAATTTCTTAATTTTCTTTAATTAGAAAATTCTTAATTTTCATAAAATAGTTCTGAACTGCCATGATTGGGTGGAAACGAAGAATCTCGGAAATGAATATAAAATAAACCGCTTCGCAAATGTACGTTGAGAGAATACATTACGTTTCATCTAATGTTAGTTGTTTCTTGTACTTTTATTTCACTTAACTGATCGGCCAAAATTTTTTAGGAATAAATTTTTATAAATTTCTTCTTTGTTAAAGTTATTTTTTCTTTTTTACTTCGTCTTTTATTACAGACTGTCATATTTCAATAAGAAAAATTCTATTTATTTAATATTATTTATGTTTATTTCTACATAAAATTATTTGTGGTATATATATTCTTAGGTTTAAAGTCAAATTTGGTGCTTACTACAAAACAAACATAACAAAATTTTTAAGTTGATCTTAAATTATTATAATTTGTGACTTTGTCTGAATTGCTATTCTTCTATGGTGAAACGATCTTAGTTTAATGCTGCTGTGCAGGATTGGTTTTGAATAGATAATGTAAAATAACGAGAGCGAAAGATTGCTGTCGCAACCCGTCAAATATATTTCGAATAAGTTAAACAAATAAATTAATAAAAGTACAAAAGACGCTCATTCACTGTGTTCGACACAATAGTGTATTTTCGCTCGCGGAAAACCCGACTCGTAGATATTGATCGCTAAATTGTGTCACTTGGTATATACTGTCTTGCCCGCGATAGAGTCTGTTTATTTATACTGGCAGGGGGCCAAAATTTGAATTTGTCTAAGATCGACGGTTGCCCATAAAGGTGACTTTGTTTTGTCTATCGATATGTTTCGAGCGTCAAGGATGTAGTTCGTGTTCCGAGACACAACACCAACATGAGACGCTCTCGATCCGCCTTGTCCTATGACTCATGTGCCGCTACACTGCTTTTGCTTTTTAATAAAATTTGGCAGTCCTCATAACTATCCTTCTTTGTCAGAAAAAAATGACCATCCTATTGCTGTTTTTTTTTTTAAATTTTGTTGTAAATTCTGAATACTGCATCCAATTTATTTTTCTTACACACATTATACATTTTGTTTTCATCTGTTTTGTATTTTATGCTATTTTCTGCATTCACTGATCGTTCGTGTCTCCCAGCTACTCTAACTAACTACTCGCTATTCCTAGGACATTTACTTTCTAGGACATTCCACTTTGTGCGAAAACATTATTGTAATTATTCGAAAACAGTTTGTTCAACATTATTTGGCATCCTTTAGCCTTGTGCCTATTCGTTTTTATACATGACTGACATATTCTTTCTTTTAAACAGCAATGTCTTCGTATGTATCAATATCTTTATGCGTTTCGATATCTCCATCTCCAATACATGTAGTATACTTGGCATGATGTTTTTTTCCTGATCTCATAAACATTTCTGTGATGACATCAATTTCCATTTTACCAACATTGATATGGTGTATAGTGCAATTATCTTTGTCGCCTTCATACTAATTATTGTACTGTTCTGTGGCCATTTTATTTTCCCATGCAACGAATAAGTAACATTAATTATTTTTTCTATACTTTTATCATATTTATATACTTCACGATAGGTAGATTATCCTATTCTTTCCTTTTTTTCTCCAGAAAGTATATGTAAATTCGACCGATCGTGGGGAGACGCGATCGCGAAGAAGCGCGTCAACGGGAGTCGTAAATTCCCGTTGCGATTCTAAGAATCAACACAGTGAATAGATCGATCCCCTGATTTCCGTTAAGACAATAGGGATGATTTAGATAGTATAACGCTGCGATTAACAATGTTATAAAATATGTATTTCCAAAAACTTCGTACAACAACACAAGTTAGTAACTCCGCTGCTTAAGAAATAGGTGTAGGTATAGGATATAGATATAGATATGTTGACTGATCTGAAGACCGATATTGAGTACGGGTAGTTAGGTGGTCTTCGAAGAAGTCTTGAGGGTTGAGAGTATTCGAACTGAACTGAGACATAACTTCCCGTCCGCTCTTATATACTTACGGAGGAAAGCTCGGTATGTAGGTTAATTTTTGAACGAAGGAATCTGATTCGTTGTTCACACTTTTCGTTATGAAAAGTGGGGACAAGTATCCGCGATACCCATTGGCTATGACCTGCGTAGATGAGTGAAGACAGGAGGAGTAAGCATCCTATCAACGTGGCTCATGGATGACCTTGTTCATGGGAAAATCCAGACATTTCCATTAGGTAAATGTCCGGTTTTTCCCACTATATAATTACCAGCTTAAAACGTCTAAGTTTATGGTGGGTCCTTAGGTTTGTTGAGGGTCTAAATAACGGTCAGCGGACTCTTAGCGACACAATGCTTCTATAAAGTTTAATATAAAGAGAATCAGAAGAATAATATAAAGAGAATATAAAGAGAATAGAGAGATCCCGCGAAAGCGCGTGAAAACACACGTCCAGCGAAGTGCACTGGCACCGATTCTCTAAACTGATAGATTCGAACGGACTTGAAGCGATTCGACGACTAGCCAGATACAAAGGAGCTCGATATCATTGTTCGACGCTCTCTTAGAGTAGGCCGCGGGACGACCATGCAATATCAAAAACTCGTCGTTCTGTCGTTCACCCAAAGCAATGTATGTCCTGATGACTTTAGCAGTGAGTGTTGGAGAAAGACGCCTTATCAGCGCATCGGTTGGCAAACAGTTAAAAGACGCTTTACGAGAGATCCAAACATTCTGTTGATGGTGTGCATGAATATGTAGGCTTCAAGTCAGACGACAACGATACGAACTATAATAAGCTAAGTCTATGAAGCGAAGCTAAACGCTACGGTTAAATTTTACAGATAACTCACGCTTCATGGACATAATCGGAATAAGTTGCGCGACGACGTAAGAGGTCATATAATTAATCTAATAAGCAGTACTAGTTAGTTAAACCATCAGTCCTCAACATTTATGTAAATTTCGTGTACGCGTCTATGCCTTATAATACATTGAATCCATTTTTTTCTTAGATTTTGGTGATATAAAGAGTTCATCACAAAATATGCGAGCCCGAGCGAAGAATTTTGCATCGTCCATTTTCCACTGCTACATTTTCTTTATTTCTGCTAAGTGCGTTCCTGGTTTTGAAAGATTTTTTTCGTTCGGTCTTTTTTCTAGCCTGAATAATTTCTTGTTCGAGCTGGTTTTTATATTGTTCCGAGATAACTGTTACAGTGTTCCCTCTTTTCTTTGCTTTTCTCTTTACTCTTTGGAGAAAGAGTAGTGGAAAGAGAATGAGCGTTTCGTCCCGGGACTACCGGTGGACTCGTCGGTAAGGCTATGCCCGGTAGTCCCTGCCTTAGACGTAGAAGGAGTCTGGCTAGGTGCGGTATTTGTATGAAATACCCGAATATTCGACCGCTAGCGAGATAGACAGACTCGTTGTCGTCGTAGCCCTCTGGTGTTGGTGGTCGGTACCCGCGGATCGCCCGGGAGGTGTTGCGCCGCGTTGATGCCTCGACCTGGCGGCGTCCCGCTGATACCGATCCGCGACAACTCTTTCCTTTGCTTGGCAGATAGATTTGATTATTTTGGGGGAAAATATAAATGCTGAAGGCTTTGCATCCTTAGACGTCACTGATAGCGTTCCTACGTCCTTCGATATGGATAGTAGCGTCTCTACGTCTTTTGATAACAGAACTTGCTGCACAATGTTGATCGCCTGTTGGTCTGTTGGATCCTCTTGTATCCTGCTGTTGATATTTTGTGGTCTCTATTTGTAGTTCTCAAAGGAGCACACAAGTAATCAGGAAACACATTAAAAGGAAATATTGCAGTTTCTTGGGACCCTTTAATGACAGTTTCAATGATAACTGCTTCGAAAAAATGTTGCTTTATATAATTGCGTAAGTTCGTAATTTGTTACACAGCGTTTGAAGTATTTAGTGGAGGTGGTTGCAAATGATGGGCGCACTATGGTGGAAGACATAAAGTAATAATATTATTTTCTGAGCGAGATTAATTAATTCTACGATTTTAGTGTATTGCCGATACGTGACCATCAAGCATCGAAGGCACTGGTTCCTCAAGCATGCGACTTGAAAATTTTATGAATCCCCTAAACCAAAGGATAAAGAAAGGATAAAAATTATAATATATTTTCAATGGTTTATTAGGCACTTGCATAATCCTGCTTCCGTCAGCGTTGTGGATACCAGGTTGAGTCTTGTACTATACATAAATCGACTGTAATGAATCGAAGAGCTGCCCTGAAACAACGCGTTGAAGCCAATTGCACGACTAACGAACGTCTTCTCAGATGTTTTTAATGATAATGTAATCTTCTGATGGGCTAATGTAAGCATCTGAAGGGAAGCGTACGATCAGTTTTGCCTCCTCTTCCCTCTATTAAAGTTACGCGAAATGTTACTTTTCTCTGCTATTTGAGAAGTTAGTTGCTGTAGATCCGTTAAAGTGACGCCAAATAATGTTTCTTCTGAGAATAGCATGTAATTTACTAACACTTTTTCTTGGGTTTCCGATGAAACCGCCCTGTAATCATTGAATTTTTTAACGAGCAGCTTCTGAAGCAGATGAAGCTTTTTTCACTATATCTTCCTAAGAAGACTGAGGCACAGTTTTGGAAGAATTTCAAAATTCGCTGAATCTGATCGCCGGTAGCTTTACCCGAGCGAGAGGTGACCCTGTGATCGACCCTCCTCCCATCGTTTGTCCAGTTGTTTACATTCACAGTTTGTCCGATTTGGACATTTGGTAGAATTTTTTGGCTGTTTGACAAGCAACCGGACTAATTAGATACTCGAGAAGCTAATGACAATGATCCTAGGTTCAATAACGAATCACCGGTCAACGGAATAACAGAATGCGCTTTCATCCAAAGCCCAAGACGTACTCGACTTGCTTGGCTGCGGTGGAAGTATTACTAAACTAGCTCTTTGTTAAAATGTAGAATATTCACCAAGCGTAAAGACGCTATGTAACTCGCTAATGAGACCTCACGAGAGAATGACTTTCCGTCGCGATGATGCTGCAGGGGAAAACTACGAGACACGAGATCATCGGATTCGTGGAAGAACGCCTTCGTTCGGAAAGTCTCGGAAATTGACGTTGTTGTTAATGGGTCAGTTTCCATGGTACGTAGTTAGAGAAGGATGCTAGCCGCCCTTGAGGGAAAGTTGCTAACGAGAAGCGTCGTTCGTGAGAAAAATAGATTTCCCTATCTTCCCATAGTTCGGACAAAGACTGTTTGTCTGTTTTAAGGACTTTAGTTAATTAAATCTTAAGATTTGTAACGGGTCCTCAGGCTAGCTGAACATGTACTGTGGAGATGCGTCGACATCTGGTAATCATCTTACCCTAAGAATAGTGTCTGCGTGTGGCGAGCCACGGGACAGAAACCGTTGGAATATTTATTGTCGAGTGCCGCTACAAATATTTCTTTTAAGGAGAGCTATAGAATTACTCCATACCTTTGTTAGACAAAGCGTTCATCCCTTGACCGCGAACACGTTGGCGACTGACTGTCGCCTCGAGCTCAAGCTCACTATCACAAATCCCGAACAAATACAATCGGATTGAATGACGACAATTGCTTAATTACGGCTATGGTAGAATCTAGATTATAGTGTTAGGAGATTTTCCCAAAATTCCAAAGGGGAGGCTCCGGTGTCCTTTTATCTCCGACATATTATTTTGTAATAGAGTTATATTTACATTTGGTAGAATTTAGTCTAAAAAAATTTGAAATTGAACTTACGTTTGCAAAATTGAAAATCATTAATTTCTGCGTTATCTTTCACTGTTCTTCGTCATTCCTTTATACTATGTAACTCGCATTTTTGTTTTGATGTCGTTAATATAAAAAGTATAATGACAGCTACAGATCATGTGATATGTGCAAAGAACAGTTATGCTCTCCATCAATTAGAAATGACCATGAAATATCACAAGGGTCTATGAAAAATCGTCTTGATTTGAACCGAACGTGATCGAATCACTTTGTTATTCGCAGGTTACGTTCACACCATCTCTACAATATAGGTCTGCTTTGGCAATTGCTTCCATTGCATCTATTGTATTTCCACTGTACCTTCTTTCCTATTAATATTATTATGGTATTAAAATTATTATCGTATTATGACCGTTATTACTATATAATTAATCACGCACTTTTTTGTCCCATTTCTGATTATGCCATGTTGAAATTTTAGAAGGTCAGTCACAATAAACACACTTAATGCTCAATACAGTGTAATTTGTTGTTTATTTCACGAACAGCTTTTCTTACAAAAGGTTTCAATGTTTTTATTATATTCATTACGTTCTAAGCACTGATGTAAGCGTGCTTTCTAATGCAGACTCGTTTTATTTGAATTTAATGATTCATTTGAGACAAAACTTTTATTTAAAAAAAATAACGATTGTTGATGAAAGGAGATATCAGGCTCCTTTTCTTCATTTCTTTTTTCTTTTTTTTAATAAATGCAATCTTCTTCATTCATTCATATGCATTCATAATTATTTTCAAGAAATCTGTTTTCTGTATAGCCAAGATTGATCTTTTGCAAATGACATTTTAAGATGACCTAAATTTTTGGGAAAAAATATGCATTTGTTCCCATATTCTTTCATAGAAAAATACGCAGTCGTTCGTATTTCTTTTGACATTAAATTTTTCAATATTGATTGTAGATCTTTCTTTTTACGAAAATCTGGCATGTTCTCAAAATATAATCAAAATAAATAAAATCTAGATAGGAAAGAAAGAAATATTACAAAAAAATTCATACAGTAAATCTTAAAGCGTTTTTGCACTTACCAACGAGAAGTAAAATAGAATCTGTTATTTAGAGGAATAAGCAAAAAAATAAATAAATATGCTGTCTTAACTGGAATAAAGTGTAGAGTAAAATATACTACGAGAAATGAAAACTAAGAAAGGAGAACTGAACGAAGTCAAAATTTGTAACTACACACACAAATACACATGTGTACACACCTAACATATTTGTATGTACAGAGTGCTCGGTTTAAGTAAGTACCGTGGAAGAACTCACAAGGGATTGAAATTATAAAAACAATGTTCTTATAAAAGTCGTTTGATATTATTATATCAATATGTATATCATTATGTGGTAGTGATGATACTTTTGTGGATAAAGTAACACAACTGTATTTTGGCAGTACAACCCACTAAAGTCACTCTTATTCTCCAAATATGAGGGACAGACTGCACCATTGTAATAGACAGACTTGTACGTGTAGGCAATCATAGAAGGTGTAACTATTATATGAGCACTGAAGTTGCATATAAACACTGTAACGAACTGTCAAGATTGTTTTGTCTTTTATCAATTTATGTGTTTATACTATCCGTCACTTCATTGATAATTATTTGCATCGATTCTGCTAAAGTTGTTAAATTAATTCTGTGCGTATTCAGAAGTATATTATCTGAACATTATTGATTATAATTCGTTTATCCTATCTCGAAGTATCATATTTAATAAGGAAAGAATGAAAGGGTGTACAGGGTAAAATTTTCCTATTGCCGGAATTCATTAATCAAATAATTCATTAACTAAACGTAAGAGTGGACGAAAGCTTATATAATTAATATTGATAAGCATGTAATGATATAATAAATAATATTAATTTAAGAAGTACTTTACTGAAACACGCGATACTTATATTATTTTTAGAGGATGAATGCTGAACCTAATAATCTTTTTTATTTTTGTTTTTACAGGTGATACAAAATAGTTGCGCGTACCCGTGCAGATATGCAGAAAGGTATACTTCAAGTTATGAGGTTGTGGATAATTTAAATATGTCCTTAATATTATATCATTCATAACGCGGCATCCTGTTACACATCAAAATATTATTTCATGAGGAAGAGAAACAGAGTGCCTGTTTGCGAAGGAATTACCTATTCCGTAGAACGTAAACTTTTTATTATAAGAGCAAGGGCAAATAGAGCGTCTTGAAGCAACGACCGTGTTAAATATGTGGCTAGTGCTGACTTAATAAGTATTAAGTGAAATCTAAATGAAAGTGGAAAAGGATGAGCAGCGAAACTAAACAGCCCCGCGCTCCGGAGCGTCTCGTACTCATTGCGAGGAGAGGCGCACCTGGAGTGTACGCGTCGGGAGATCCGGGAAGAGTTTTCTTTTCTGTATAATCGTTCGAGTTCCCTGGAAACTTCTAGCAGGGAGATAGGGTTTGGAACGCGAAGAGCAACTCAGTTGCAGCGGTATCCGGATCTTCCCCTGCGACCTTGAAAATCCAGGAGAGAACCACGTGGAGGTGTCGCACCGGTTCGTACCCATATCCGCGGCAGGTCTCCAAGGTAAAGAGCCTCTAGTCGATATGTTATTGTAGGCAAGGGAAGTCGGCAAATTGGATCCGTAACGTCGAGCTGAACAGTGCGCGGCGTATCTCACTCGGGGGATCGTCGCGCACCCCGGATTCGAGCTCGGTCCCTTGCCTTGGCCTCCTGCTGATCTTCTTTGTTGCGAGGCTTCCGCGGCGGCTCCACCGTCGCGGTCGTTCTCTTCGGTCGCCGTTCAACGCTCAGCTTAGAACTGGCACGGACTAGGGGAATCCGACTCTCTAATTAAAACAAAGCATTACGATGGCCCCCAAGGGTGTTGACGCGATGCGATTTCTGCCCAGTGCTCTGAATGTCAATGTGAAGAAATTCAGAATGGCGCGGGTAAATGGGAGTAACCATGACACTATAACTGTCCGAATCGAAGGACCAGGCGGAAGTAACTATGACTCTTTTAAGGGATAGCTAGCATGCCGCAATTAAACGGTTGTGCTGTGGATCCCTGGGGTTTCATAGTTGCTCGGGGGCAGGGGGACCTTGGTCTCGTCTGCCCAGGTCACACTCCTACCTCCTCGTGGTGCCGCCGGCAACATGTGCGCCGCGTCGGCATGGGGAATAGTCCCCCGGACGCGGTGTCCATGGCTAAACGGAGTGTGGCGCAAAAGGAGAGAAAGACACATTATTTATCGGCTTGCCGATCAACGGTATTTTACCGCGAATATAGAAATAAGACCTTATGATAGGAATTTGTTCCTATAATGTGTTGTTAACGACTGGCATGACTAAGACTAATGATTTAGTAACGTATGGAATATTGTACAGATAACAAATCAAAATTTGTAAATTCGATAGAAATATTGAAGCCTCGGACGCAGCGCTTCTGGGTCCCGAAAGCGCTGCGGCGGATTTATCCCCTCCGGAGCTGACCATCAAAGATGGACGGAGATGACAACCAAAACACGTCCCCGGATGCAATTTTGGTCCCATTAATGGAGAATAAAATTGATTGTCCGGTCTGTGAAAGCAGGGAAGTGCACCTCTTTTTAATGAATTTAACTGACCTGGAATAGCACCTTAACGAACATCACTTGGAAGTCCCCATTAATTAGGGTTGTCGGCAATGCAATAGGTGCTTCCGAAAGCTCCATGGGGTAAGGTGTCACATTCCTAAGTGCAGCGGCAATACGCAAATCAGTGAAGGTCGCTTTAGGTGTGGCGCTTGCTCCATGAGTTTTGAATCCCAAAGGGGTCTATCAACCCACGAACGACATGCGCTCCCTGCCGTTAGGAATATTAAAAGAAGGGGAACGTACCCCCCAACTAACCTGGCAAGTGGAGGAGCATGGAAAGCAGAGGAGGTTGCCTTCCTGAAGGAGCTTGACGCGATTTACAAGGACTATAAATTCCCCAATATTGAAATCAGCAAGATATTGATCACCAAAACTGCTGATCAAATTAGAAGAAAACGTAAAAAGTTAAGAACTATTGAAATAGAAGGGGACCTTAAGGAGGAAGCCTCTGCGACAGAGGGTGGGTGCGATTTCGTTTAACCATTTATGGCGTCCTGAAGCCAAGAAAATATAGTTCTGAAATGGTTCGCGAATGGCAGCAATGCCTTATTCACGAGATCGAAAAGCCAAACGAGGTGCCTCTGATATTAAAGGAAGTGTAATCTCGGTTGAGGAGAATTTGGGAGGAGAGGAAAAAGACAAGGAAGCACTAAAAGCATGCTTGGATGAATTTTTAATTGAGCATCTCTATGGAGCTCTAAAAGACAAAAGGGGAAAACCCCAAAGCAGCCAAAAGTAAAATGAAAAAGCAGCCAAAATAACTAAGAAATCAAAGAAAGCAGCCAGAAATTATAGAAAGAAATTTTCTTATGCACGTTGCCAAGAACTATACAACGAATGACCAAAGAAGTTACCCGATGCCATTGCTAACAATGACATGACTAACTTAGAACCAGCCAACCAACCACCAGAGGCAGAGGAAGTGAGAAGGCTATACAATAATCTATGGGAGATAACTGGCCCTGCGAATATTGAAGTATTGGACAAGAGCGACCCAGAGCTGCCACTGGGTGACTACCTCAGGCCGATCACTGTCGGGGAAGTCGAGGACAGAATTAAGAAACTTAGGAAGAAGTCTGCGGCAGGGCCAGATCGGCTACTAAAGGAGAATCTATTAATACCAGGCCTGCCCGCAATACTCGCTAAATTTTTCAACACGCTATGGTTTAGTTCCTATTTTCCGACCTTATGGAAGGAGAATAGGACTACGTTAATTCCAAAGCCCAATGAAAGTTCCAGCAATGTTGAAAATTGGCGACCAATTACCATCGGTTCTATCCTAAGTAGAATGTTCTCGTCGATCCACGATGGACGGCTCAGGAGTGGTATCACCCAGAACCTGAGGCAAAAAGGGTTTACATCCGAAAGCGGATGTAAATTAAATATTGAGTTGATGAGTGCAGCTCTAGATCATTGTAAAAGAGATCATTGTAAAAGAGGAGGGGTGTTCACAATTGTGGACATCTCAAAAGAATTCGATTCAATACCACATTCGGCAGTAAGACCTTGCATGGCGCGGAAAGGCGTACCGACCCCTATAATCGACATAATTGTCGAGATGTACACAAGATGTAAAACAATCATAAAAGCGAAGAACAATATAGGGGTTGAGGTTGAAATCCTCAGGGGGGTTAAACAGGGTGACCCGTTATCATCACTGCTATTTAATGTGTGCCTCCAGCCGCACATTGAAATAATAAATACAAAGACCGGTGTCGTTAAGTTTAATGAGAGAAATAAAATTCCTGTATTGGCCTTTGCCGATGACATCGTCTTACTCGCTAAAGATGAGAGGGAAGCACAGTGTCAAGTGGACGAGCTTCACAGGTACCTGGAGAGCCTGGGTATGAAATTATCAATTGAAAAGAGTCAAACGTTCCAGGTGGTAATGAAAAAGGACACCTGGTTCATTAAGGACCCAGAAATTATAATTGGCTCGAATAAAATTGTTGAAAATTGTGGATCTTTGAAGCCGAAACAATGTTATAGGAACACTAAATTTACACTGATGATTCATATTAAAATAGTAATCTATTTATTTCACGGACGATTCCTTATATATTCATCGATACACACTTGCACGCGTCTTAGCACTTCCTTTCATACCCGACGCTTAACCGACTGACTAGTTTACAGTCATCTGTTTTTTTTGGGACGCCGTGCACACACACATACTTCCACACACTGACATATATATATATGTCGGAGATGAAAGGAAAGCCGAAGCCTTTCCTTGGAAATTTTGGGAACATCCTCTAGTACCTTAGCCTAGATTTTATTATAGTTGTAATTGTTTAAGATTTGTAATAAGCGAGATTGGGTTCGAGGTGACAATCGGTCGCCGAACGTAGCCACGGTCACGGGATGGACGTTTTGTCTAACGGAGGTCTGGAGTGGTTGTATGTGTTTTCCGAGAAATGTGGTTGTGGCGGCATGCGGCCTCGAGAGCGGGCCTAGCCACGTGTGATGTTGCCTCGGAGGTGCCGATGCAATGGGACATACATTGTATCAATAATCAAAACTCCAGGCAGAAACTGCCTAGCAACGGCGTTTGGAACTTTCTCGATGCTTCCAACGAGTGTGCCTAGCAACGGCGTTTGGAACCTTCTCGATGCTTCCAAACGGGTATAGAAAACAAAATGCAATCGTACAGCGAGAAAAATCTCCACGAGGCTGGCATTCTTGCGGTTGCCTTGGAGAGTGACACATCGAGCATTTTCGACAATCGCATTTGCACCTAACATTAGTTTCGCTGAGTAAAGAGTTATCCCGGTGACCGTGGATTCGTTTGAACCTAAAACTTTGCAACTAGTGTTATTCAATTTATTATTCGTAGATCGCATTATTCATTAGGTTTAGTATTTGTTAGACTCATTATTAGTGGTACTTATTAGTTGTTAAGCTTAGTGATAGACTTGTATATACGCGTGAATAAAATCTCGGCTTTGTGAAACGATGGCTAATCCACCTGAAGAGTTGTCACGCGCCCAAAGTTCGAATCCTGACCCGACATCAGAAGTGGGATCAGAACCGTTTAAAGTGATACAAGAGCAAATGGCCCTTATACGCGACTTAATTCAGACGCTAGCGCACAAACCGGGGGAGCAAAGACCGAGTACGGAATCTAAGGATACAAGGTTACCACGTTTTGACCCCGAAGGCGCGGGCGCCGATCCATCCGCGTGGTGCTCTCATGCTGATCTGATTTTGAAAGACCACCCGATGCAAGATAGTGCGTTACTTTCCGCTCTAAATCACGCCCTAAGGGGTTCTGCTGCGCATTGGCTTTCACAAATAGTGCGCGGTGGAAAGCTTACCTGGCCAACGTTTAAGGAACAATTTCTTTCGCGTTTTGGTGGCAAAGAGACAGCCGCTTCGGCGTTAATAAGGATATCCAGAGAACGACCGTCGGAGACTGAATCCTCAGGAGCGTACGGTAGTCGCCTCCGTTCCATGCTGCAGATGAAGTTGCAAGATCTAACGATGCCCGAAGTGATCAATGCCTTCGCCCTTTATATGCTAAGTTCACAAGATCGACGCTTTCGGCGACTAACGCTCGCGAGTAATATCAAGACGGAGGACCAATTTCATGATGAAATGAGGGTTCTTACTTACAACGATCAGCCGACATTTTCGCCAGGAAATTCACTAACGGAACCTGAGGCTAAACGAAGCAGGCTATCAGTTTCTCGGATTAAGTGCTACCGCTGTGGTGCCCACGGACATAGGAGAACGGAGTGTCGCCTGAAAACACAAACGGGGCAGGAGCAGGATATACGAAACCCAAAGGAGAAACGACCAGCCGCACCGTCGAAGGTGACCTGCTTCAAATGCCACGAGGAGGGACATATCGCGCCTAATTGTCCATCATCGCGGAAAAGAAATTACTATTCCATTGACGAACGCCGGATCGACTCCTGTGTAGTGGAAGCTCCGGCTGGTAGATTAAGCCATCTGGGTGAGTCGTATCCATTTTACTTTGATTCTGGGGCCGAGTGTTCGTTAATTAAAGAGTCCTTAGCCTCGAAATTTTCGGGTAAAAGAATAACCGATGTAGTAGTGATGCGGGGAATCGGGAATACTTGTATTAAGAGTACACTTCAGATTTTGTCCACTGTTTGTATTAACGGTCTTACATTGGAGATAGTTTTTCATGTCCTTGCTGATGATTACTTAAAATACGATATCATGATTGGTCGCGAGATTTTAAGCCAAGGATTCGACGTAAATATCACGCAAAATAGTCTTGTTATTTGTAAAACAAAGGTCATTAACGCTTGTGGTAAAGTCGCGGAAGATGCGGTCAACATTAACGAGGTTGACACTGACGTGGTCGGTAACGATAAAGATCGATTAATCTCTGTTCTCGAAAAATTTAAAGAATCATTCATTACGGGTTTCCCGCGTACTCGCGTCAGTACGGGTCAGTTAGAAATACGGTTAACTGATCCCAACGTCACCGTGCAGAGAAGTCCTTACAGGCTTAGCGAGGAAGAGCGAAGAATAGTACGCGAGAGAATAGACGAATTAATTAGAGCACAAATTGTAAGACCTAGTAATTCGCCGTTCGCGAGCCCGATGATACTCGTGAAGAAGAAGGACGGCTCAGACAGATTGTGTGTAGACTTCCGAGCGCTGAATAAAAATACGGTCGCGGACCGGTATCCCTTACCCCTTATTGCTGATCAAATCGCGAGATTGCAAAGTGCGAGATACTTCATTAGCCTGGACATGGCTAGCGGATTTCACCAGATTCCCATTCATCCTAACTCGACGGAATATACTGCGTTCGTTACCCCCGACGGTCAATACGAGTACGGGACGATGCCATTTGGGCTGAAAAATGCACCAGCCGTTTTCCAGAGAGCCATTTTCAAAGCCTTAGGCGACCTCGCTTATTCGTATGTCGTTGTTTATCTGGACGACGTTCTAATAATTGCCGATTCGATAGATCAAGCTCTAGAAAGGTTGCACACTGTACTAAACACCCTCGTAAACGCCGGATTTTCTTTCAATTTCGCTAAATGTTCCTTTCTGAAGACGTCGGTACTTTATTTGGGATATGTAATTCGTAACGGAGAAGTTCGTCCAAACCCGGGAAAAATACAAGCTTTGAATTCTTTACCTGCACCGTCGACCGTCACACAGCTTAGGCAGTTCATAGGTTTGGCCTCTTACTTCCGGAAATTTATTCCTAAATTTTCGGAAGTGATGAAACCCTTGTATGCACTCACTTCTAGTAGCAAGCACATAACTTGGACAGACAGGCACGAAAAGATAAGACAAAAGGTAATTTCCGTTCTGACCGACGCGCCGGTGTTAATGATATTTGATCCCAGTCATCCCATAGAGCTACATACCGACGCTAGTTCGGAGGGGTATGGAGCTATTTTAATGCATAAGGTCGAGGGGAAAAACAGAGTCATCGAATATTATAGTAAAAGGACTAGTCCCGCGGAATCTAGGTATAATTCGTACGAACTGGAGACACTAGCAATAGTAAGCGCCGTCAAGCATTTCCGACACTACTTACATGGACGGAAATTCTTAGTAGTTACCGACTGTAATTCTTTGAAAGCCTCCAGCAACAAAGTAAATTTAAACGACCGGGTTTATAGGTGGTGGGCTTATTTGCAAACATTCGATTTTGACATCATGTATCGAGAGGGTAAACGAATGGCCCACGTAGATTTCTTTTCGCGAAACCCCGTAGACTTGAATCGCCGTGTGATCGACAAGGTCGCAGAGAAAGAGATTAATCTGGCCGAGATCTCCGAAGATTGGCTATTAGCGGAACAACGTCGCGATCCGCAAATCTCCGAAATCGTTAATAAACTACAGAACGAAGAGCTCGCGGAAGATATCGCGAATACGTACGAACTGCGATCCGGTACACTTTACCGTAAAATACAACGAAAGGGCAGAACCCTCTGCTTACCCATTGTTCCGAGAGGTTTTAGATGGTCCGTCATCAACCATGTGCATCAGTCAATTATGCACTTAGGATGGGATAAGACGCTCGAGAAGCTCTATGAGTATTACTGGTTCGAGGGAATGGCGAAGTATGTTCGCAAATTCGTCGAGAACTGCCATGCTTGTAGAGTTTCGAAGGCTAGTTCAGGTAAAATACAAGCTGAACTGCATCCTATACCTAAGACCGGCATACCGTGGCATACGGTGCATATGGACATAACGGGCAAGCTGAGTGGCAAGAATGACTCGAAAGAGTATGTCATCGTCTTGGTCGATGCTTTTACGAAATTCGTGCACTTACATCACACACGCAAATTGGATTCGCTTAGCGTTATCAAGGCACTTAAGTCCGCCATATTTTTGTTCGGTAGCCCCTGTCGGATAATAGCAGATCAGGGTAGATGTTTCACGGGCCGGGAATTTCAAGAATTCTGTGAGAGCAAACAAATCAAAGTTCATTTGATCGCGACCGGTGCCAGTAGGGCCAATGGGCAAGTAGAACGCGTTATGAGTACGTTGAAAAATATGTTTACAACGGTAGAAACGACCGGGCGTTCATGGCAAGACGCGATCGGGGAGATGCAATTGGCTTTGAATTGCACCATCAACCGCGTAACCAAATCGAGTCCTTTAGAGTTATTGATTGGTAGAGCAGCAAGACCGTATGACTTATTACTACCTGATAACATCGAGGAAAAAGAAATAGACATCTCCAGTGTAAGACAACAGGCAATAAAAGAGATGGAAGCTAGTGCTAGGTATGACAAAGAGAGATTCGATAAAACCAAAGCTAAAGTAGTTAGGTTTAATCTCGGTGATTTGGTACTGCGCCAAAATGAAGAAAGGAACCAGACAAAATTGGATCCAAAATTCAGGGGTCCGTTTGTGATATCGGAGGTCCTGGAAGGAGACCGATATACCTTGAAAACACTGGATGGGAAAAGGTCATACAAGTACAGTCATGACAGGTTAAGGAAAATGCCGGATAGTTGCATTCCTGATGAGTTGGATGTCTGTTGTGATGACGAGAACAGTGACCATGGCGATGTGAGTACCCCGATCTCAGAGGATCGTAGGATTATATGAGCCCAGGTGCGGCCATGGGGTGGAGTTCGGTGTGGTCAAGCACTGGAAGTGACAATGTCATGAAGCTGGAGCCGGTCTAGTACCGACAATGTCACGAAGTTGGAGCTGGTCTAGTACCGACAGCGACAATGTCACGAAGCTGGAGCCGGTCTAGTACCGACAATGTCACGAAGTTGGAGCTGGTCTAGTACCGACAGCGACAATGTCACGAAGCTGGAGCCGGTCTAGTACCGATAATGTCACGAAGTTGGAGCTGGTCTAGTACCGACAGCGACGATGTCACGAAGCTGGAGCCGGTCTAGTACCGATAATGTCACGAGGCTGGAGCTGGTCTAGTGTCGACAGCGATCGTGTTACGAAGCTGGTTATGTAACGAACTTTGAGTGAATGTGCGATTCGAAGGATGAGACCCATTTGGGTGTGAAATCGAGAATGGTCCGTCATGTCATTACGACCCGACTGAAAGCACACAGAATGCAACTGGCACTTTGAATGCTAATCACAATGATACTAATCTTGTTTCTTTTTGTTTTGTTACCGAAGGTACACCCGAGGACGTGTGATAGTCAGGATGGCCGTGTCGGAGATGAAAGGAAAGCCGAAGCCTTTCCTTGGAAATTTTGGGAACATCCTCTAGTACCTTAGCCTAGATTTTATTATAGTTGTAATTGTTTAAGATTTGTAATAAGCGAGATTGGGTTCGAGGTGACAATCGGTCGCCGAACGTAGCCACGGTCACGGGATGGACGTTTTGTCTAACGGAGGTCTGGAGTGGTTGTATGTGTTTTCCGAGAAATGTGGTTGTGGCGGCATGCGGCCTCGAGAGCGGGCCTAGCCACGTGTGATGTTGCCTCGGAGGTGCCGATGCAATGGGACATACATTGTATCAATAATCAAAACTCCAGGCAGAAACTGCCTAGCAACGGCGTTTGGAACTTTCTCGATGCTTCCAACGAGTGTGCCTAGCAACGGCGTTTGGAACCTTCTCGATGCTTCCAAACGGGTATAGAAAACAAAATGCAATCGTACAGCGAGAAAAATCTCCACGAGGCTGGCATTCTTGCGGTTGCCTTGGAGAGTGACACATCGAGCATTTTCGACAATCGCATTTGCACCTAACATTAGTTTCGCTGAGTAAAGAGTTATCCCGGTGACCGTGGATTCGTTTGAACCTAAAACTTTGCAACTAGTGTTATTCAATTTATTATTCGTAGATCGCATTATTTATTAGGTTTAGTATTTGTTAGACTCATTATTAGTGGTACTTATTAGTTGTTAAGCTTAGTGATAGACTTGTATATACGCGTGAATAAAATCTCGGCTTTGTGAAACGATGGCTAATCCACCTGAAGAGTTGTCACGCGCCCAAAGTTCGAATCCTGACCCGACATATATATATAAGTATCTCTACTACGCACTTAAACCAGTCCAGCACAGAAAATTATACATATCTCAACAAAAATACCAGAGGTCAACCCAGAGGAAGCATTCAGGTATCTGGGCGCAAATATTGGGCCTTGGAAAGGCGTCCACTGTGGCATAGTTGTGCCTGAAATTCTGAGCATGGTGATGAGAGTCCGCAAACTCTCCTTGAAACCATGCCAGAAACTAGAATTATTAACAAAATACATTTTCCCTCGATTTATTTACCAGCTTCTAATAAATCCACCAGGAGACAGTGTTCTAAAACTTATGGATAGCGAAGTCAGGCAGGAGCTTAAATCAATTCTGCATCTAGTTCCATCAACTGCCACGGGTTCCTTTATGCTCCTAGAAATTATGGAGGTTACCGAGATTCGAGCATATAGTAAAACTGGGTACCCTAAGGAGCGCGTTAAAAATAAAAGAATCAATAGATCCAGCGGCAGCAAGCTTGATCGGCGAGGACACAGATAAGAAGTTAAAGAAAATTGTCAACTCACTGAGGATTAATTGGCCGGCCACTTTAGAGGACTTTGAGAAAGCCAACGAGAGAATTAAACACGTGAAGCAATGGGCTGAGCTTAGAAGTCAAGGACAAGGAGTTTCTGACTTCGCAAAAGAAAAGCTTGGCAACGTGTGGCTGAAAGAGCACAACTTACTGAAACCTTCTACATTTATCGATGCCTTGCGATTCCGCACTAACACCTTTGGCACCAAAACCACCTTAGCACGAACCAAGAAAGACACAGGCGTAACGCGCAGAAGGTGCCATGCCCAACCAGAGACCTTAGGACATGTCCTAGGGTTATGCCAATTTACTAAGGGCCTCAGAATCAAGAGACACGACGAAGTAAAGATGTTCCTGGCGAATAAACTCGGGGAACTAAATGAGGTGTTTGTTTGAGGTGTTTACAATTAAGGTAGGGGGTAATCCATATAAGCCGGACCTCGTCGTTAAAAGCGAGGAGCGGATTCTCATAGTCGACGTCACAGTCCGCTATGAGAACAGAGATTACCTCCAAAGAGCTTATAAAGAAAAGGTCGACAAATACCCACCATGCCAGATTTTTTTGAAGTCTACATATGGCCAGGGAGAAGGTGCAATATTGCCCGTTGTGCTCGTCAGCAGAGGGGCTATCCCCACAAAAACAAAAGAAATTTTATACGATTTGGGATTGAATAAAAATGAAATTGAAACGAGAATCATGAATGTCATAAGGAGGTCCATGGAAATGGGGAACATATATTTAGATCAATAAGGATTTTATCTATTTATTTATTTATTATATATACACATTTTATTATTTATTCTAAATTGTATATGAGAACTTATTAAAATTATTTATTGAAATTGACTTTTGTTAATAATTTACAATTTTAATTCCCTACGAGGGGGTACCTCAGATGTATGGAGCCTCTTTTGAGGTTCCACAGGTGTATCAATACAACTAAATAATTGCAAAATGAGTAATAAGAGTATAGCCTCGGACGCGGCACCTCTCGGTCGGTGGACCATAGTTGATAACACGGCTTTGTCCACGGATATGAGTATGATGATTACGGTGCCACTCGTGGGGAATCAGGTTGCCTGTCCGGTCTGTGAAAAAGGGAAATCTACCTTTTCTTTATGACGTTGTCGAGCCTGGATAGGCACCCTGATCATCATCATATGGAGGCCCGCGTCCAGCGGAGATGCTTGTATTGTGAGAGAAGCTTCTCGAAGTTCCATGGGGTTAGGTGCCACATACCTAAGTGTAGCGGGACTCAAAGAGGACTATCCACCCACGAATGGTATACGCACCCTACTATAAGAAATGAGAAAAGAAGGGGAACGGACCCCCCAAATACTAGGAAATGGACGGTAGACGAGTTAACTCTCCTGAAGGAGCTCGAGGAAATCTATAAAGATTATAGATATCAAAATTTAGAGATAAGCAAAATCCTCAGATAAAGAATAAGAGGAAAAAGTTAAAGATAGCTAGTCAGGATACGAGCGCTAAGGAGGTTGCCCACGAGACAGAGGGAGGGTGCGATCCCGTTAATTCGGACAATGCGCGGATACGCGAAGAGACTGAAATTAGCGGTGAAATGAATTGCGAAGAGTCTACGCATCAGTGGAGACTCGATCTAGCAAGAGAAATGGAAAGACCTACCGAGATGCCCCCCTCGTTAAGGGAGGTAAACACTCGGTTACTCCAGATATGGACTAAAGATAAGGGGAACAGGAAAGTCCCAATAAAGGACATCGATAGATTTATAAAGACATCTCTATGTGGAGCGATAGAGAAAGACAAGAGCGATGAGCGTACAAAGAAGGCAAAGCCCCAAAGGAAATCAAGCAAAAACAGTAACAGCAATTGAAATCGTAGAAAAAGATACTTCTACGCAAGTTGCCAGGAAACCTTTAAAGAATGTCCAAGGAAACTTCCTCGCCAACTGGCCGACGTTGTTGTGAACGACGATCGCGCATACCTGGAGTCGGCCAGGCAACCACCTGAAGCACCAGAAGTGAAGAGGCTCTACGAGAATTTATGAAGTCGAGCAGGACCATCCAATCTTCCAATCCCAGGAAATAGAGTCGCTGAGCTATTAATAAATGAATTATTCTCGTCAATAACCGTCGAGGATGTGAGCGAGGGATTGAGTAAGACGAGGAAAAAGGCTGCGGCAGGACCGGATTATAATCAGAAGAAGCACATAATGATACCTGGCCTGCCCGCAATATTGGCCAAAGTTTATAATTTTATGCTATAGCTCCTATTTTCCGACCGTATGGAAGGAAAATAGGATTATATTAATACCAAAGGCTAACAAGCAATGAAGCCGGGTCGAAAACTGGAGGCCAATAACGATAGGCCCTGTTCTCGCCGAATCATCTCCTCCATCGTCGACGGAAGGATAAGAACGAGAACGGGTGTAAAGTAAATATGGAACTGTTTAAAGTTGCCTTAAGTTACAGCAAGAGAAATAACGGGGGGGGGCATCCACAATTGTCGATATCTCTAAAGCGTTCGACACGATACCCCATTCGGCGTTAAAACCTTGCCTGGCGAGGAAGGGTGAGCCGACCCCCATAATTGAAATAATAAATGAACTGTACTGCGAGGGCAAGACGATAAAAGCAAAAGACAATATAGGAGTGGAGATCAAGACACTTATGGGAATCAAGCAGGGTGACCCTTTGTCACCGTTGTTACTTAATTTATGTCTAGATCCGCTGCTGGGCGTAATAGAAGAGCAAACCTGTGTTATAAATGTCAGTAACGAAAGAAAAGTTCCAATCCTGGCTTTCGCTGACAACATTGACCTACTTGGTGAAGATGAGAGGAAGGCACAACGCCAAGTGGATATCCTACATGAATACCTGAAGGGCCTTGGAATGACCATCGCAGGGGAGAACAGCCAAACGCCCCAGGTGGTCGCTAGGAAGGACACCTGGTTCGTCAAAGAACCGAGAATAAGGATCGAAGGTGTGATAATACCAGCCATTGACTCAGACGAGGCCTTCATGTATTTAGGCGCCAAAATGGTGCATTGGGGGGGTATCCACTGTGGCATTATAGTACCAGAAATTCTGAGCGTGGCGAGAAGAGCCAGATAGCTCTCTCTGAAACTGTGAAAGAAAATTGATTTGTTAATGAATTACATCTTTCCTCGTTATGTCTACCACCTACTAGTAAATCCACCAAGCAACAGTGTTTTGAAATTGATGGACAGCGAAGTCAGGCAAGAGATCAATGCCATACATTCTTCTACACTCCAAAAGCTAATGGGGGTCTAGGATTACCGAGGATCGAGCATATCGTTAAACTCGGTATCCTAAAAAGCGCAATAAAACTAAAGAATTCGATCAATTGGCTGACCACTTCCAAAGACATAAAGAAGGCCCAGAAAAGGTTGAAGTACGCACGTGTTAAACAATGGTCAGAATTAAGAAGTCAGGGCCAACGAATTGAAGACTTCTCAAGGGATAAAACTGGCAACGTGTGGCTAGAGGAGGCTCAGGCGAGATTCATCGATGCCATAAAGCTAAGAACGAACACCTTTGGGACAAGGACCATATTGGCACCGGCCGACAAAAAAGTATACGTAACTTGTAGAAGATGTAGTGCACAACCAGAAACACATTCGGACACATTCTAGGGTCGTGCCAATACACCAAAGGTCTGAGAATTAAGAAGCACGACGAGGTGAAATCACTCCTCGCCGACAAATTGATGAAAGATGACGAAGTATTTGTCGAACCTACATTAAAGGTAGGGGGTAATCTGTTTAAGCCGGACCTCGTTGTTAAAAAGGAGGAATGGATCAACAAATACATTCCATGTCACAATCATTTAAGGCAGAAGTACAACGTCGACGATGGAGAGGTTTCATCCGTGGTCTTGGGCAGTAGAGGGGCAATAACGCCGAATACTAGAAAAAACTTAAAATTAATCGGCATCACAGATAGCGAAATTAAAACTATGGTGATGAATGTCCTGAGAAACTCTATAGAGATGTCTAACATATTTTTAGATGCATGACAATGGAATTAAAAACTTATTTCTTTTTATTTTATTATGATTTGACTATTTATTTATTTATATTTTATCTATTGACACAACTTTATCGATTAGTTTTATTTGTTGACTAGTCCTAAATTATCTATTTACTTTATTTATTTTAATCTATTTATTTATTTATTTATTGTCTATTTGCCTTGATAATTGATTTATCAACCTCGTTTTCGGAGTTCCAGTGTTCGGTGTAAGCAGCACGCCGCTATTTTACAGTCGTGCTGTTGGTCCCTTCGAAAGTCATGGTTGCTCGGGGCAGGAGAGACTTCGGTCTCGCTTGCTCAAGTCGCGCTCCTACCTCTCTGTGGTATCGCCGGTAACATATGCGCCGCGTCGGCGTGGAGATTTGTCCTCCGGACGCGGCGTTCATGGCTAAACGGAGTGTGACGACAAAGGAGCGGAAGACAAATATAATTAAATTAATAGTCGGCTTGCCGAACTACGGGAATTACCGTAGTTAAAGAGGGATAACAACAACTGGTTAAGAAGGAATCCTTTCCTTTGGATGGATATTGTTGGCGACATGGCTCAAATGGCATGACATGGACACGATTGGAACAATTGCTTTGAGAAGAGAGAATTAAAAATTTTTTAAGATTGGTAGAAAGATCGAGCCTGGGTTCCGGAAGCGCTGTGGCGAATTTATTCGCTTTGGAGGGGATCATGGTTGACGACTCGGCTGTGTCCCTGGCCTTGAGCTCAAAAATAATGGTGCCGCTGGTGGGGGACAAGGTTGCATGTCCGGTCTGCGAGAAAAGGGAAGCCCACCGTCTTTTTATGACGTCAGGGGACCTGGACAAACACCTTAGTTTGCAACTTGTGGATATCCCCATTTAATAGGGACGCATAAGTTGTGGTAGAAACTTCCCAAAGCACATTGTGGCGAGATGACATACGCCAAAATGTAGCGGCCCCACGCAATATCGTGAGGGTTAATTTAGATGCGAGCTTGCCCCATGAGCTTCATGTTCCAGAGAGGGTTATCACCGCATGAGCGGCTTGCTCACCCTGCCGTCAGAAATGTGGAGACAATGGAAACAATGGACCCCCCTATACAAGAAATCAATAGTAGAGTGTGGACAATTGAAGAGATTACTCTTCTGAGGGAGCTCGAGCAAAGAGTCAAAGATTATAAATACCCCAACGTGGAAATACGTAAATATTTAACCACCAGAACGGTCGAACAGATAAGAAATAAGAGAAAAAGACTAAAAAGTGAACACGTTGGACCTCAACAGTCTTGCCTGAGCAGCCGAGCTAAGCGGACGTGAAAAACAGTGCTTCAGAAAAGTGCGGCAAGTGGGGAAGAGAAAACTACGAACGGCTACGCCCATAGCCAAATGGTGGAAACCCGTGTCTTCTATTAAGAAGACTACAAGAAAATCTACCATGAAAAAGCAAATATCACTAATAAAAATAATTAACAAAGACGAAACATACTATATAAATAAAGCAATTAACATTTCAAAACCAAGCCAACCAACAAATGAAGAACAGGACTGCTCAGCTACAATAGAAGTTGATATGGAAACCAACAAAGAAATAACCCAACAGGACGAAAGCTGGAAGGTGGCGAGTTATAACAAAAAAAGAAAAACGACTGGAAAACCAGACACAGAAATGCAGCGATGGCTGCAAGAATTACCGCTAAGAAACTCCTTCAGCTCACTGACGGAAGAAGTAGACGACGATCCAACAACCAAACACAAAACTAAATCAACAAACACCACAAAACCACCACCAATATTTGTCGAGGCGCAAATAATAGATCCACTCATTGATCAATTAAACAATACAGTTGGAAAGAACAACTACACAATAAAACAAACAAAACTAGAACAAGTAAAAATCCAAACAAACACCCCAGAAAACTACAGGAAAGTGATAAAAGAACTAAGGGGAAAAAACGCCATATACCACACGTACCAGCTCAAAACGAAAAGTTACAAAATAGTTATAAGAGGACTACACCCAAAAATTAACACAGAAAAACTAAGCGACGAACTAGAAAAAATCGGCCACAAAACAAGACCAATAAATAATATGACAAGGTACGATACAAAACAGCCATTACCACTATTCTTAATAGAATTAGAACCCAGAACCAATAACAAAGATATCTATGAAATCAGAAAAATCCTAAACACAATAGTAACAGTGGAACCACCACGCTACAAAAAAAATATTCCACAATGCATGCGGTGCCAGCAATACGGCCATACAAAAAATTATTGCAATAGAAGCCCGGCATGTGTAAAATGTGCAAAGAACCACTTCACAATACACTGCCCATATACAGGGAAAATAGAAGAAGTTAGATGTTACAATTGTAACGGAAATCACCCAGCCAGCTATAAAGGATGCGAAATCAGGAAACAACTACAACGTAAACTGTTTCCACCACTCCGCAATAGAACAGTCGACAACTACCAACTACAGCACAGTACAACAGACAACGAAGCAAAGGCGAAAGCACAAAAGGAAATAAAAGATATAAGCAGAAACACAGAACTCCAAGGAAACCGAAGCTACGCGCAAGCAACACAAAACATTAGACAAGTAACGCCCATAAACATTCAAAGACAAAGCAACAACGCCGAAGACGCTACAGAAATCAAAGAATTACTAAAACAATCAATCAAAAACACAGAATGTTACGCCGCCTAAAACATCTGCATTCCAGCCGTCGCGACCGGACAGCCAGCGGCCTGCGTAACGTCATTTCGACCCTCAATAAACCTAAGGACCCACCATAGACTTTCTCTTTCATTGTCTTGTATCGACGTGTGTCTTCAGTCAATTCGTTTGTCCTGAAGAATTTCTCAAGTCTAAAAATATTTTCGACGCACATCTGGCTTTTAGAGAGGTCCTTGGGTTTATTAGGCGCACTTAAAAAATACGGAGAAAGCGGATACGCATCTATTAGGAAAAACCGAGTACCTAGCTAACAAACAAGCTGGTTTTTCCCATGTACACGAACCACGATGGTAGGAGGTTTCCTACTCATCCCTTAAAACATCAGCGTAGGTTATAACCAATCGACATCGCAGATCGTTACCCTCACTTTTCTAACGAAAAGTGTGAACAACGAATCCGCGTTCCTCAGGCAAAGGGGCACACCCACACCGAGCTTTCTTCCGTATTAACATTAGAGCGACAAATCAGTTAGTTATAGCACATCATCGTCACTGTAACTCATCTCCTAAGACCTCGGGAAAGTCAACTACTGCTCCTGCGACATCAGGAGGTTCACTAAAGTTACTAGTACAAAATCGAACGCCTAACGTTTACGTATAAGCGCAGCAAAAAGTCGGTTCCCGGTATTATCGAACATCACATACGCTATTAAGTATCATATCGTGCTGCGTCCACTAACATACGAATTTCAATTATAAGAGCCCTGCTCTAGTGTGCATATCTATATTATCTTCGTGCGACAAGTTGTTATCTATTTGTAACTACTCGACAGTGTAATTTAAGTGTTGGAAATATATAATTTATAATTCTGTGAATCACAGTGTTATATAAACTGAATCACCCCTATTATCTTAACGTAAATCAGGGGATCGATCAATTCGTGGTGTCGATTATCATAATCGTAACGGGAATTTACGACTCCCGTTGACGTCTCTCCTAGCGATTGCTTCTCCCCGCGATTGGTCGAAAATACACAGAAGTACTCACAAAAATGATAAGCGAACAAAACGCAGTCCTCAGACAGCAAACACAACAAATCACTACCATGCTACAACTGCTTACAAACATGCTAAGCAAAAAATATAAACGCACACGCTTAAAATAGCTGCTTGGAACTCTAACGGCCTACAACAAAGGGCTCTAGAAACTAAAACATTCCTGTGCAACAACAACATCGACATACTACTCGTATCAGCAACACACTTCACTATAGAAAGTTACCTAAAAATTCCGTACTACACCATATATGACACCAAGCATCCATCAGGAAAAGCACACGGAGGGACCGCAGTAATAATAAAAAACGACATTTAAACATCACTTACACAGCCAGGTTAGTAAGGAACATATACAAGCAACCACCGTTACTGTACAAACTAGCAGCAACCACCGTTACTGTACAAACTAGCAGTAACCACCTACAGTTGTCAGCAGTATATGTACCGCCGCGACACAAAATTACACCGCAAAAGTGGGAAGAGTACTTTAAACATTTAGGTGATAAGTACATCGCAGCTGGAGACTACAACTCAAAGCACACACTATGGGGATCAAGAATTACTACACCACGAGGTAGAATATTGGAAAACTACATTAGAAATAATAACCTCAATATACTATCCACGGGAATACCGACATACTGGCCGACAGACCTGAGCAAAATACCAGACCTACTCGATTTTGCAGTTACAAAGGGTCTCAACGCAAATAAACTAAACATAGCACCCAGTCTCGAGCTCACCTCCGACCATACACCCATAATAATTACATACAGAAACAAACCAATACTTTACAACAATTCAAAGACGCTATGCAATAAAACCACCAAATGGCAAATATTTAAAGAAATAATCGAGAGCAAAATCAACTGCAACATCCCATTGAAAACACCTGAACACATCGATCAAGCAGTAACAACACTTACAGAAACTATTCAAGAAGCAGCCAGAGCAACCACTATACCCGAATCAACCAACAGACAAACAAAAATAATTCCATTAGATATCCTCGAAAAAATTAGAGAAAAAAGAAAGGCGAAGGCAAAATGGCAAAAACATAGAACCAAAGAAAACAAAACACACCTAAACAAACTCGCAAAGGAAGTAAAAAACAAAATTAAAGAGCACAACAACAACGAGTTTACAAGGTTCATCGAGTCACTATTTGCACACGAGAATTACAACTACTCCCTTTGGAAAGCCACAAAAAAAATAAGGAAGTCAATAAAAATGATCCCTGTAATCAGAAGACCAGATAACACATGGGCAAGAAGCAACGAAGAGCAGGCTGAAGAATTTTCCAACCACCTATGCAACACATTTACTCCACATAATATTAACAACAGCAACCACAATAGTCATACTGACGAGGATTCGCTAACCACTAGAACATCAACTGGCAAACACTACATTATACCCAAAGCAACGGCTCAGGAAATTAAAAACATAATCGAGAAAACAAAAAATAATAAAGCCCCAGGAATCGACCTAATCAACGGCAAAATCTTGAAAAACCTTCCGCCAAAAGCGATAAGACAAATCACAATAATAGTTAACGCAATACTAAGAATACAATACTTTCCAAAAACTTGGAAACTGGCACAAATCATAATGTTGCCGAAACCAGGCAAAGACCCACACCAAACTACATCTTATAGACCAATATCATTACTTCCCATATTCTCCAAAATACTAGAGAAGGTAATATACGACCGCATTAAACCAATAATCGAGAAGGAAAAATTAATACCGGACCACCAATTCGGATTCAGACACAAACAATCCACTATAGAGCAAATGCACAGACTGGTCAACGAAATAATACAAGCACTTGAAAACAAGCAATACTGTACAGCCCTCTTTATGGACATAGAGAAAGCATTTGACAAAATAAATCACAAAAACCTAATTCAAATAATCAGGAAACAATTCCCGGAACAGATATACCATTTAATTAAATCATACTTAAGCAATAGAACATTCACAATAAAGATTAAAAACGCATACTCAGAAGTTAAAGACATCAGAGCAGGGGTTCCGCAAGGAAGCGTCTTAGGACCAATTTTATACACGCTATACACGGCCAACATTCCAACAACCAACAATAGCAAAATTCTGACATTTGCGGATGACACAGCTGTAATAGTCAGGCACACTAACCCTGCAACAGCAGTTGCATTATTACAGGAAAATATTACAGAAATTGAAAAATGGCTAAAAACTGAACAGATTAAAGCAAACCCTGATAAATGCAAGCACATCACATTCACGCTGCGAAAGCAGATACCACCAAACATTATACTAAACGGCACGCACATAGTCCAAGCAAGGCAAGTCAAATACCTAGGACTCCACTTAGATACACGATTCACATGGAAACAGCATATTGTAATATCGTAGAATAGCTTTGATTGGAGATCGGCTGAAATTAGAAAACACCATGTACGCCGTCTTTTTGTGGTTTGTTTACATCCAAGAGCGCCTAGTAACAGTGATGGGAGAAAAGATAAGCAGCATCAAAACAGAAGTACGGTTTCATATTTCAAGGAGTGGCAACCGAGAAGCCAGAATATGTGAGCCGAAAAGTGTGTGTGTGTGTGTGTGTGTGAGAGAGAGAGAGGACGAGAGCAAGAGCGAGCACGACCGAGCAGAAATACGTTTGCGACGGTCAGAGTTGGTCGAGACGTCGAATCATAGAGTTGATCGAGACGTCGAAGCATAGCGTCGTTAGAATTGATAGAGTTGTGAGTGTTGTCGAGTGTTAGAGTTGCTAGTGAGAGAGAGAGAGAGAGAGTTACCAAATAGTTGTCAAGTTATTTATGAAAATACGAGCGTTGCATTTAGTTTTCCTGTTAATCAAACATCGTTTTTTCTGTCTAACTATCTGTATCTTCAGTCCTTTATTAATAAATTATAATTAATCGGACAAAATTACACCTTTAATATATTCCGATATTACAAGTGGGGGCTCGTGCCGGGATTGAATAAGACAGAGAACGACACGATTTAACGGAGTATTTTGTGCGGGAGTAGAAAAGAATAGAATAAAATGGCAAGTCTTGAAGACGTAGAAGACTTATTAAAGAAATTCAGCGGGGATGATCTGCTGAGTGTAACTCAGTGGATAGAAGATTTCGAGGAAATGGCAGAAGTGTGGGGTTGGTCGGACGCTCACATGGTTATCTATGCCAGGAAGTTGCTCGCAGGCTCCGCTCGAGCCTTCGTGCGACTAGAACGATGCACGAAGTCCTGGGCAAAGCTAAAAAAGGCGCTGAAAAATGAATTTGGGAATGTAGTAAGTGCCCAGCAACATGAGGATGATCTTGAGCAACTGGTTGGGCTTAAGAAGCAATTGGAGAAGAAGTTAGCTGATGCTTACGAAGAGATCGAGGAACAATGTCAGGTTGTTGGACAATGGAAACGGCGCGTGCAAAAACTGAATGGCGAGATGCACGACTTGAGACTACAATTGGAAGAACAGACAGCTAGGAATAATCTTCTGGAAAAGAAACAGCGCAAATTCGATTCAGAAACCCAGAATTTAATGAACGATCTACGGCAAGAGAAAGCGCAACGTAAAAGATTAGCTAGAGAAAAAGAAATCGCGATCGCGGAGAAGTTTACCATAGAACAGAACCTTAGTGATGCAAGATTGGAAATCGAATTGAAGGAAGAAAGATTGCGGACATTGGGCCAAGAGCTTGAGGAATTAAAATTTGGTGACAAAACGGAGGAGGAAGTAGCACAGCTGAAGAACCAGTTAGAAGATGCAGAATGCGCTAGAGCAGTTGCAGTTAAAGCGAAACAGGCACTGGAGCAAGAACTGAACGAGACGCAGGCTTCGTTGGTGGAAGCACTGCGGCAACGTTCCAAAGCAGAAGATCGTGCTAATATAGCTAGTCGCGAACGAATTGAACTACTGTCGCAATTGGAAGAAAATAAAGAAGAGTTGACAGAAGTTTTGAAGAAGTATCGGGTAGCTGTGCAGCAAGTGTCGGAGGAACGGGGACGAGTGGCAAGGCACCTGGTGATTGGCAGAGTGGACCACGAGATGGTGTCCTCGTCGGATTCTTGCGGCCAGCAGGAGGACTTAGCGAACATCACGAGGAGGAAGAATCTGGCTAAACAATAGCAACAGGATGTTGTTGATGATATTTGCGAATTTACTGATAAGAATAGCGTTGCGGGTGTGAGGGTTGCTCCAAGTTCTCGTATAGACTCGAAGAGAGTCAATGCAAGGCGAACGAAAAGACAAGGGAAATCGCACGCGCGGAATCCCTCCAATAATATCGGTACGAATATTCGACATACAGAGGATGTGGATGACGAGGACGACAATGGGATTGTCGAGGACACGATGAAAGTGAGGACCTTCCAAAAAGAAGAGATCATAGTCTCGGAAGATGGTAAGTTGTTAACGTCTTCCACGTACGAACCGAGCCTACGAAAATGTCACGATGCTGCCACGACGATCAAAGCCCCTGACAAGAGTGAAACGAGTAAACAAACAACGGAGAGGAAGATAGAGGAAGAGCGAAAGAGGAGCAGTAGCATCGAGGACGAACAAGCTGCAGTGTTCCAAGAGGAACGAGATCAGTTGCGTGCAGACGCAAAGAGACGGATCGAGGAGATCCAAGCCCGAGACAAGTGGACGTATAACAAGAGACGCAAGGTGGCTAAAGCTGCATCCGAAATTTCTTGGACCTGTGGTGACACGGACCACGGAACTTTCCAACGGCTCCGTGATACAAAGCGCTACGCCGTCAAGGCGCACACGACGTGCTCAATCTGTCATCGATATCTTCACGCTCCTTCCGCCGAAATTCTCGGAAGACCATATACGCGCCAGACGCGGCGGCACATCTAAGGAATGCACACTAGTGGGATATCGATGGACAACGAAAGAAAGAATCAGTTCGACCGAAAAAATAAGCACAGTCGACTACGAGCTACGAAACGCGAAAGACCGAAGAAAACGCGCCTGCTATTCTCGAGAGATCAAGCGAACGTCATTATTGTTAATCGTCGTTAAATATTGTTTGTTGTTAACTGTTAACTGTTAAATTGTTATTCATCATTGTTGAATTTAATAAACGTTATTGATTAAACATATTCGAGTGCACATCAGTAACTATTACACCATACACCTCAGACCGTATCGGGTGGTAAAAGTCCTGCGAAATGACCGATACATAGTGCAGCGAGAGGGGGAGCACGAAGGGCCACGTACAACTTCCACGGCAGCCGATCACATGAAGTGGTGGAATGCTGACGATAGTGATGCAAGTGCGAGCAGCGATGATGAGCACATCTGAGGGCAGGTGTGATTGTCAGGAAAGGCCGAGTGTAATATCGTAGAATAATTTAAATTGGAGATCGGTTGAGAGTAGAAAAAACCGTGTCATCGTCCTTCTCTGGTTAGTATACATTGGAGAGCAGCTATGTGACTAAAGTCACCTAGTTCTTGCAAAACAATAAACAATGCTAGAGCAGAAGGACGGTGTCGGGTTCAAGGAGCGATGACCGAGAGGTCAGAGTATGTGAGCCGAAAAGTGTGTGTGTGCGTGTGCGTGTGCGTGTGCGTGTGCGTGCGTGCGTGCGTGCGTGTTGTGTGTGTCTGTGTGTGTGAGGGCAAGAGCACAGCGAGCACGACCGAGTAGTGAGTGTGTTGCGAGAGTTAGAGTTGATCGAGACATCGAAGAGTAGAGTCGAGAGCTGATCGAGACGTCGAAGAGTAGAGTCGTTAAAGTTGATCGAGTTGCCAGTGTTGTAGAGTTGTTAGAATTGCTGATGAGAGGGAGAGAGAGTGTGTGTTAGAGGTGTTGTAACGAGAGCTATCAAATAACTGTAAAGTTATTTGATATAGATACGGGTATCGCATTTAGTTTCGTTAATCAAAACATTGTTTTCTGTCTAACTCTATCTGTACATTAAATCCATTATTAATAAATTGTAATTAATCGGGGAAAAATTTATATTTTAATTTCCACGCTATTACACTACTTAATGATATTCGGTTCCCTCGTAAAACAGTGGTCAAGGCAGCTAATCAAATAGAATTACACGATTTTTGCGACGCCAGTGAAGAGGCATGCGGGGCATGTATATACCTGCGCAGTATCAATTCCGATGGACATATCGAAACCCAGTTACTCACAGCGCGATCAAAAGTCGCACCGCTAAAGTCTCTGACAATCCCAAGACTCGAATTAAGCGGAATGTTGCTCCTCACCTCGCTAATGTCCGTGGTGAAGAATTCACTCACTATAAATATTTCTCAGATCGTGTATTGGACAGATTCCACTATAGTGCTCCAGTGGATCCTCGCCACACGCGTTAAAAACCTTCGTGGCAAACCGCGTGGCCGAGATCCAAACGAAAACCAAAATCGCCGTCTGGCGTCATGTGTCCACCGACGACAACCCAGCGGATCTAATCTCCCGAGGGCAGTCTCCCAAAGAATTCCTGCGTCCGAGCATCTGGAAAAACGGACCCGAATGGCTCAAGCGACAAGAGGAAAACTGGCCGATATGGATCCCTACACCGCTGGGAGAAGTCCCTGAACAAAAAAGACAATCTGTCTAACCACGAATACAAACGATAACACACACCTCCATCGATACTCATCCTGGACAAGACTAATAAGAGTCGTCGCTTGGTGTCTTCGATGGAGACATAAACAAAACCAATCTGCTCATCTAACAACAGACGAAATCACTACGGCACATAATAAATTAATCAAGATAATACAATCCAGTCATTTTGCGACTGAAATCCGGACACTCCGGAAAAATCGGAGCAGGGACGTTGGAGGAAAATTACAGCCATTAAATCCCTTCCTCGACGAAGATGGGATACTACGAGTCGGAGGACGACCAACCAACTCGACTATACCCTTCAGTCAAAAACATCCAATCATTCTGCCAAAATCAAATATAACCGAACTCATAAATCAAGAACACCGGAACAATCATCACACAGGGACACAAGCTACACTATACGCGGTGAGACTGCGCTATTGGCCGATCGACGGCCGTAGCCAAGTGTGGCGCACTATCAAAAGGTGCGTCCGCTGCTGCAGAGCCAACCCTCCAACAGTCGAATACTTGGTGGGTGATTTGCCAGAGGCGCGTATTACCGAATCGCGTCCGTTCACTAACGTTGGAATCGACTATTGCGGCCCATTCTACATCAAGGAGAGGAGGGATCGCAACCGACGTAAAATCAAGATATACGCTGCCATATTCGTCTGTTTGGCAACCAAGGCTGTCCACATCGAACTAATCAGCGATCTAACCACCGACGCTTTCCTGGCCGCTCTACGCCGATTCATCTCGCGGCGAGGATACTGCGCAACCATCCTTACCGACAATGGCACCAATTTCGTCGGGGCTAACCGAGAGCTGCAAGAACTCCGGATCCTATTGCAGTCCGACGACCACAAGGAGAGGGTACAGACTTTTCTGGCCGACCGACAGATACAATGGCGTTTCACTCCTCCGAACTCACCACATTTCGGCGGCTTATGGGAAGCCGCCGTGAAATCTTTCAAACGCCACCTAATCCGCGTCGTCGGCACGGAGCTCTTGACCTTTGAGCACCTTAACACCCTTGTGATTGAGATTGAAGCTATTCTCAATTCACGCTCACTGACTCCCATATCCGATCCGAAAGATCCCCCTGTCCTCACTCCCGGTCATTTTCTAATCGATGACACACTAACAAGTTTACGGGAGCGTGATTTCAGGACAGTTCCACCAGGCCGGTTATCAAGTTGGCAGCGTATCCACCAGATCAAACAGAACTTCTGGAGCAGATGGATCGATAGTACCTCAACGAGCTGACCTGCCGCAACAAATGGGATAAGGGCTAACATGACATTTGTGAAGGCACCGTAGTAATCCTCAGGGAGGATAACGGACCATCTATGCAATGGCCTTTGGACCGCGTAATCAAGGTCCATCCAGAAGTCGATGGAATCATACGGACCGCTACCGTGCAGACGGCAACCCATTCAATCAGATCCAGACGAATCCGAACACCCGCACGGAGCGAAGGAAATTCACAAACGACGCACCTGACTCCACAGCCAGAATTTGATCGGTGCCCTCTCAACGTGGGGAGGATGTTACGTCGCCTAAAACATCTGCATTCCAGCCCTCGCGACCGGACAGCCAACGACCTGCGGAACGTCATTCCGACTCTCAATAAACCGAAGGACCCACCATAAACTTTCAGTTTCACTGTATTGTATCAACATGTGTCTTCAGTCAATTCGTTTGTCCTGAAGAATTTCTTAAGCCTAAAAATATTTTCGACGCACATCTGGTTTTTCAAGAGGTCCTTGGGTTTATTAGGCACACTTAAAAATACGGAGAAAGCGGGTATGCACCTATTAGGAAAAACCGAATATCTCTCTAACAAGACAAGCTGGTTTTTCCCATGAACAAGGTCACCCACGAACCACGATGGTAGGAGGCGTCCTACCCATCCCTTCAAGCATCAGCGTAGGTCATAACCAATCGACATCGCGGATCGTTACCCTCACTTTTCTAACGAAATGTGTGAACATCGAATCCGCGTTCCTCAGGCAAAGGGGCACACCCACACTGAGCTTTCTTCCGTATTAACATTAGAGCGACAAATCAGTTACAGCACAAAATCGTCACTGTACCTCACTTCTCCTAAGACCTCGGGAAAATCAACTACTGCTCCTGCGACATCAGGAGGGTCAAGTCAGTTTTGTAGTACAAAATCGAACGCCTAATGTTTACGTCTAAGCGCAGCATTCAAAGTCGGTTCTCGGTATCGTCGAACATTCGCATACTCTATTAAGTATCCTATCGTGCTGCGTCCACTAACATACGAAATTCAATTATAAGAGCCCTGCTGTAGTGTGCATATCTATATTATCTTGGTGCGACAAGTTATCTATTTGTAACTACTCGACAGTGTAATTTAAGTGTTGGAAATATATAATTTATAATTCTGTGAATCACAATGTTATATAAACTGAATCACCCCTATTATCTTAACGGAAATCAGGGGATCGATCAACTCGTAGTGTCGATTATCATAATCGTAACGGGAATTTACGACTCTAGTTGACGTCTCTCTTCGCGATTGCGTCTCCCCGCGATTGGTCGAAAATACACTTAGCATGTTTGTAAGAAGTTGTAACATGACTGTGATTTGTTGCGTTTGCTGTCTGAGAACTGCGTTTTGTTCGCTTATCATTTTTGTTAGCATTTCGGTGTTTTTGATGGATTGTTTGAGCAGTTCCTTGATTTCTGTAGTGTCGTTGCTGTTATTGTTCTGATTTTGCTTATTCAAGGGTGGCGATTGGTTGACTACTTGCGCGTAGCTTCAGCTACCAACGGTGTTGGTGTTACTGTGAATATTGTTCATTACGTTCTGTGGATTTGGTGTTGTCACAGTTTCTGTGTTATCCTGTTGCGCGTGAAAATTGTTGTGTGTCCTGCTTCGAAGCGGCGGAAACAGTTTACGTTGCAGTTGCTTTCTGACTACACAGCCATTGTAGCTAGCTGGGTGGTTTACATTGCAGTTGTAGCAATTTACATCATTTATTTTCCCTATGTATAGACAGTTTGTTGTTAGGTGCCTTTCTGCGCATTTGACACACGCCGAGATTCTGTTGCAGTAATTTTTTGTGTGTCCATATTGCTGACACCATGTGCATGGCGGTATGTCTTTTTTATGTCTAGGTGGCTCCACTGTTACTATTGTATTTAGAACCTTGTTAATTTCAAAAATTTCTTTGTTATTACTTTTAGGTTCTAGTTCTATTAGGAATAGCGGTAATGGTTGTTTAGTATCGTACCTGGTTATGTTGTTTATTGCCCTTACCTGATGCCCGATTTTAGCTAGTTCCTCGTATATGTTATTTGTATTTGTTTTTGGATGTAATCCTCTGATTATTGCTTTATAACTTTTATCAGTTTTGAGCTGGTAAGTGTGATACCCGGCGTTGTTTTCTTTTAGTGCTTTTGTCACTTTTCTGAAAATTTCTGGGGTGTTCGTTTGTACTTTTACTTGGTCTTGTTTCAATTGTTTTATACTGTAATTTTTTTTCCTGCCGTGTTGTTAAGTAGTTCAATGAGGGGTTCTATTTGGGCTTCAATGTAAATTGGTGGTGGTTTAGCGATGTGGATTATTGGTTTTCCGGCCGGGTCTGTTTCTTTCTCTTCTGGCAGTGCGCTGAAGGAGTTTCGGAGTGTGATTTTTTGTAGCCATAGTTGTTTTTCTGTTTCTATAGCTTTCCTAATGTTGGTGTTATTTTTCGTTTTTTGTTATAACTTGTCACCTTCCACCTTTCATCCTGGTGGGTTAGTGCGTTACTGGTTTTATTCTCTTTATTGTTTTGGATTGGTTCCATTTCAATTTCGTTTGTAGTTAAGCACTCCTGTTCTTCGTTTATTGATTGGCTTGGTTTTGAAGTGTTTGTTGTTTTGTTTATGTAGTATGTTTCGTCTTTACTAATTATTTTTATCGGTGGGGTGTGATTTTGCATTTTAGATTTGATAATAGTCTTCTTAGTAGAAGACACGAATGTCCACCATTTGGCTATGGGCGTTGACGTTCGTAACTTTCTTTTCCCCACTTGCCGCACTTTCTCTGAAGCACTGTTTTACACGTCCGTTTAGCTCGGCTGCTGGGGCAGAACTGAGAGTGAAAGTGATAGGAAAAATTCAAATGTATTCAAAGCCGAAAAAAGCGACATAAAGTGTCATGGCTGTGGAAGGTACGACCACGTGGTAAGAAATTGTACAAACACGTGCAGAGGCGAAAAACAATGGTGGAGCGCAATGGCAAGGAGGTGCGTATCAGCCGCAGCAGAATAGAGGATCAAAGAGAACGAGGATATGGTCAACGAGGATTTGGCCAACGAGGACGAAGCAGAGGCTGGCAACAACGCTACAACGGGGCAAGTCAACACGACGCAAATTATTCATACAACGAGGACTACGACGACTAAGAAATTGGATCTTTCCTAACGCGAGTAGAGCGCGATAATAGTAAGAATGTATTACAATATATACTGGCGATACGCGAAAAATAGAGTGGATATTGGATAATGGATGTTCTGATCACATTGCAAATGATGACTCTTATTTGGTTGAGTACGAAAATTTAAAAAGCCCGATAAATGTAAAGGTAGGGGACGATAGAATTCTAAAAGGAACAAAAGTCGGAAAAATTTTAACTTACTTTGCAGTAAACAAGAGGAGGATTAAAATTATACTGTCTAATGTATTTTACGTGAACGAAATGGATAATAACTTGGTTAGCTATGCGAGAGTAACGAATGAAAATAAGATAGTCTCAGTAGGAAATACTTCAAAGATATACAGGGTGGTTGATAACTTTTGGTACAAGCGGAAAGGGGGTGATTCTCCGCGAAAAAGAAGTCGGACATATAGAATAACAACTTTTCGTTTGAGGTTTTGTTTTCGAGAAAATCGACTTTGAATTTTCGCTCGGTACGCGTGCACTTTATCACGTCTCGTTATAACGGAACTCACTGTAGATTTTAAAAAAATTAAAAAAATAAATAAAAAAAATTTTTATTCTATATTTCCGACTTCTTTCTTCGCGTAGAATCGCCCCCTTTCTGCTTGTACCACCAGTTACCAACCACCCTGTATAACAAATACAGAAAGTCGATAGGAATCGCATTCAAAGATCATCGTTTATATAAAATAAGTAGTTACATTGAAAGGCAAGAATCATTGAGAGGCAAATCATACATTGAAAGGCAAAAAAATGTAGAAAAATGACAAATAAGGAAAAATTTTACAGGATCTTAGGACACGTAAACTTTAATTATTTAGATACAATGTGTAAGAAAGAATTAGTTGAGGGAATTCCAGAAAATTTTGAGCACGTACAATTAAAATGTGGTACATGCAACCAAAATAAAATGCACAATTTACCCTTCCAAAATAACCGTAGCAGAGCACGCGAGATTTTAGAAGTAGTACATACCGATTTAAACGGACCTCATAAATGTACCGGGTTTGATGGATCTAAATATTTCTTAACATTTATAGACGACTGCAGTAAGTGCGCATTGATTTATACTTTGAAATCAAAAGATGAAGTTTCCTGTTGAAGTGGTCACCACTTATAAGAAAACTCTACATCTGGCCTTTTTAGCTTTCTCAAGCACTGAAGCCATCAACAGCGCGTAGACAAAAGACTGCGACGAAGTCAGACCATAAATAGTAGACAGGCGACATTGGCTTCGGGGTTTTCAGTTATTGGATAACACAGCTAGCGTGAGGATCTGGACCAGCTCAAATTGTATTCTAATTTACAATTACACTTGTATTTGTCGGGTTCACATTAAAATTAGGGTTAGGGGCGTGAAACGAATCTAAACTAGTAACCGTGATAATTAGATACTCGAGAAGCTAATGACAATGATCCTAGGTTCAATAACGAATCCGCGGTCGACGGGATGATAGATGAACGTGCTCACAAAATCTAAGTCGGACGCGTAATATTCACTGATCGTAAGGAGTTTCTTTATTCGTCGATGGGACCACAAGAAAGAATGAATTTCCATCCCGATGATGCCACAGAGGAAAACTATAATGGGGTATGTTTAAGGACACGAGATCATCGGATTCGTCGAGGATAGCCTTCGTTCAGAAAGTAAGGGAAATTGGCGTTGCTGCTAATTGGTCAATCTCCATATCGGTGGTTAGAAAAAGACGCCTGCGTCTCGTTCAGTTCTTGCTCCAGTGCATGTTTCGCTTTAACTGCAACTACTCTAACGCACTCTGCATCTTCTAACTGGTCCTTCAGCTGTCATAAAGCTGCTTTACCCGTCGAGTCACCTTTCGATCTCTCCAGCATCGTTTGAGCGTCTCTTAGCAATGCTTTGGTTCTCCTCAAATCTCTTTTTAGCCTATGCATGGTATCATATTATTATACAATTATACAATACATATATATTGCACATAATTGTGATGATACCACAGACGAAAACTATGATGTGGTGTGTCTAAGGACACGAGATCATCGGATTCTTCGAGCATAGCCTTCGTTCGGAAAGTAAGGAAAATTGACATTGCTGCTAATTGGTCAATCTCCATATCGATGGTTAGAAAAGGGATGCTAGCCGCCCTCGAGGGAAAGTCGGTAGTGGGAGACGTCATTCGTTGAAAAAATTACGTCTCCCCTATCTTCCTATAGTTGGGACAAAGACTGTTTGTCTGTTTGAAGGACTTTAGTCAACTAAATCTTAAGATTTATAACGGACCCTCAGGCTAGCTGAACATGTACTGCGGAGACTCATCGACATCTGGCAATCATCTTACTCGAAGAATAGGGTCTGCGTGTGGCGAGCTACGGGACAGAGACCGTTGGAATGTTTACTGTCGCGTGTTACAACTATTTCCTTTTTTAAGGAGAGCTATAGAATTGCTCCATGCCTTTGTTAGACAAAGCGTTCATCCCGTGACCGCGGCTACGTTCGGCGACTGGCTGTCGCCTCGAGCCCAAGCACATTATCACAAATCTCGAACATATACAATCGGATCGAAAGACGACAATTGTTTAATTACGCCTATGATAGAATCTAGATTACGGTTTTAGGGGATTATCCCGAAGTTCTAAACGGGAGGCTCCGATGTCCTTTTATCTCCGACATATTTAAATATATTTTCTACCTTACAATTTATCCACGTGTTTTCTCTGTTTACACATCGAGTAACCTCAACATTTACAATTGTTTCCTTGATTATATAAACAAAGTTGAAAATCTTACTGGTAAGAAGATAAAGAGACTAAGATGCGATAATGGAAAAGAATATATGAACAAAAACATGTACAATCTAACTAGGGAAAAGGGAATTGTCGTAGAACCATGCCTCCCTTATGTTCACGAGTTAAATGGAACAGCTGAGCGCTACAATAGAACAATCATGAATTCCGCTAGATGCTTATTACATGATTCAAAGCTGAATATTAAATATTGGCCGGAAATAGTTAGAGCCGCGGCGTACTTAAAAAATAGTGTAGCGGCACAGGAGTCAAAGGACGACACGAGTCGGGAGCGACTCGTGCTGATGTTTTGCCTCAGGACATTGACTTAACCTTGACGCATGAAACATAACGACAAATAAACTCCGGGCAAAAACAATATCACCGCTACATGCAACCGTCGAATCAAGACGAATTTGAATTTTCCGACTCTTCCCCGACCAGTATAAATAAACAAACACGATCGCGAACGACAGTACATATCGAGTATCTAACAGCATCAAGAGTATTTTCCGAATATCTTACGAGCGTCTATCAAGTTACGCGACAAGCCTTTACGAGTATTTATTCCGCGATTCTATTCTCCGATTTATACTTCGTACCAACGACTCACGTTTACGGCTGTGTATTAATTTATCGATTTAAATATATTCGACGGTTACAACAACAAGTAATCTCGTTATTAATTCTCACGCACCTACATCCTCTTCACATAAACCTCTACAATAGAACCATTACGAACACATATGAAAATAAAAGACCATTTGAAATACTTTTTAAAAGGAAACCGTATGTAAATAATTTAAGATTGTACGGAAGTAGAGTTTTCGTAAGAATAGCTGAAATTGCTCTGTTATACTTGTAGGTTATGAAAACGTTGGATATAGGATCTTAGTTAATAATAAAATTATAATTGCAAGACACGTAGAATTTATAGGTGAAGATGATAATTTAGTAGGATTTCAAGGAGAAGATGAATCAGATAATGAAACAGAAAAGGATTTTAACGAACATTCGGATTCAAACGAAATTCATGAAAATGAAATAAATGAAGAAAAGGTCTAGCAGGCTGTAATAAAAAAGGTGAGAAATTGAAGTAACGAATCAGAAGAAAAACTTGACATAGAAAATAATTTGAGAAGGTCAGGAAAGGAAAGAAAGAAATCTCAAAGATATGGCCAAACGAGCTCATATTTCATTTATGGGAATGTAGTTAGACAGTCCTCAAACCTACGAAGAAGCTTTAAGTGGTGATGATAGCGGTTCATGGAAAGAAGCAATGGATCGAGAAATGAATAGTTTAATCAAAAATAAAACCTGGCAAATTAATAGAGAAACTAAGAGACAAAAAAGTATTAGAATTGAAATGGATATATACGAATAAATCTGATAATCGTAAGAAAGCGCGACTAGTTGTTCGAGGTTTCTATCAAAAGGAAATACTGGAAGATTTATACTCTCCAGTGACAAAAACGCAAACGTTGAAGTTATTACTATCTTATTGTTGTCAATATGGTTTGCATTATGGTTTGCATTGTGTTTTGCGAGTCCAGTGGAATTGTATGTCTTTCTTAGTTAGTTCTGTTAACGGTTTGGCAATTTTAGAGAAGTTTCTAATAAATTTTCTATAGTATCCAGCTAGGAAGGAATGCCTTTACATATATTATAGCAAGCATATATATTATTAGCATATAGCAATCATAGCATATATATTACAGCAAGGAATGACTTTACATCTGTAGGATTTCTGGGTAGTTCGAAATTCTTTACTGCTTCCATCTTTTTAGGGTTATGTTTTGCTCCATCTGCTGTCACTACATGTCCTAGATATTCTAATTCGGGTTTTAAGAACTCACATTTATCTGGTTGTATTCTTAGACCTACTTCCCTGAGTCTTTGGAATATAAAGGCTAAATTTTTATTATGTTCTTCTATCGATTGCCCGAATATAATGATATTGTCACGACCGGCATACTTAAAATCCGATGGACTGACGATGGACATAAAGATGTGGCTACACTCGGCGACAATGTATATCGCTGAAGTGCCTTTTTTTTTTTTTATTAACGTGGAGGAAATCCGCACGGACACCAGGCCGCCTCTGGGGAAAAGCGGCGTGGTAGTGCCGGACTCCAACCGACTAAAACCTCCACGATGACCATCCCAGCTACGATCGAGAGGGGCCCGGGAACCGGTGTAAGCGATGCACCGGGCCCCCCTCCGCGCTCAATACGTCTCTTAATGGAGCGGTGTGCGGCCACGTCACACCGCGCCTCGTCGCCGGAGCCGTCGAGTCAGGCAGTCCGGTTCCCCTACCGGGCTGCTTTGCGGCCCCGGGCGCTGAGCTGCCAGCGCCTAAGTTTGCACCCCGCCGGGGGGCGCGGCGGGCCTAGCGCGCCTCGCCGAAGCGCATCCGTGGCCTCTGCCGCGCCCTCGCCGGTCCATTCTCTCAGGGTGAGAGTACCGCACCCTCACCCTCTCCGCGGCTTCTTTCCGAAGCATAACCTGCTCGCAGAAGGAGGTCACGGCCCTCCTTTTTCTCTCGCTTACCTACAACGCCCGGAGGATCGTCGGCGGCGAGAGGTCCCAACCGATTTCCACGATGAGGTCGTGGCGCAGCCGCGCCCACGCCGGACAGTATTCCAGCGTGTGCTGCGCCGAATCCACGCTCGCATCGCAGTGGTGGCAGCGCGCGGTCGCCTCCTTCCCGATTCGGTGCAGATATTCACCGAAGCAACCGTGTCCGGTGAGCACCTGCGTCACCCTGTAGGTTAGGGGAGGCCCACCGCCATCCAACCAAACGTCCCAGTTTGGAAGGACGGCCCCGAGGACCCTTATCCCAGGCGCCCCCGTTCTCGTATCGAGGCTGGCGCGCCATCTGTCGAGCAAAGCCCTCCGAGCCCGAACCCTGACGTCTGCGCCCACCGGGCCCACCCCGTCCGACGGACCCCCGAGTGTGGAGATAAATCTCGCGACGCCTCAGGGCCTCCAATTCGAACGGGGGAAACCCGGCGAGCACCGCCGCCTCTGCCGCCGAAATAGTGCGGAAGCCCCTCACTACCCGGATTGCCACCGTCCTGTGCAGCCTCCTGACCGCTAGGAGACTGCGACGATTGGCCATCAGGTCCCCGCCCAGATCGGAGCTCCGTAGAGGAGCCTCGATCGCACCACACCGGCGTACAGCCGGCGCACCCCGACGCCGGGCCCGCCCAGCCGAGGCAGCAAACGTCCTAAGGCGTTCGCCGTCGCCTCGACAGACGGCCCCAGGCGCTCGAAGTGAGCGCCGAAGGTCCAGTGGCTGTCGAGAGTCAGGCCCAGATACATCAAACTGGTTCCGACCCCAATCTCAGCCCCCTCCAACCTCATGCGATAACCCGCTGGAGGCGTCCCGTGATCGGCCTTGCGGCAAAACCACATTGCCTCGGACTTCTCAGGGGATACCCTCAGTCCCAATCTCTTGATCTCGGCGACCACGCAGGCCACCGCCAGTTCCGCCAGGGGGACGGTTCTCCCCCATGCCGTGCCCCAGACCAGCACCAATGTGTCAACGGCGTAGCACGTCAGTGCCGAGTTCGGAAGCATCGGCGTCCGAAGCACCGCGTCGTACGCGATATTCCACAACAAAGGGCCCAACACCGAGCCTTGCGGGACCCCGCGGTGTACCGCCCTCTCGGTCACACCCCCCCCACCCGCCTCGGGCGGTGTAGTCGATACTCCGGTCCCGGAGGAACGCCCGGACCACACCCCGCAGGTACGCGGGTTCCCGATGAAATTCGAGGGCCCGGCATATCCTGTCCCAGGGAATGCTGTTGAAGGCGTTGACCACGTCCAGCGACACGGCCAACGCCACGTGACCACGCTGCTCGGCCCCCTCGACAAGGGAGCGGACACGGGCGACGGCGTCGGTCGTAGACCGCCCTCTCCTTCCGGAGACCGAACTGGCCGTCGTGCAGTCCGGGCACACTCCGGGACAAATGCGACTCCAGACGGGCAGCCACCACTCTCTCCAGCAACTTGCCCGCCTCGTCCAAAAGGCACACCGGTCGGAAGGCGGAAGGCGAGTCCGGGGAGCGCCCCGGCTTCGGCAGCAGGACCATCCGCCCCTCCTTCCATGAAGCGGGGAATTCACCCCGAGACAGGCATCCGTCGAACAGATGCATTAGTCTCGGGGCCAAGACCCCGGCGACGTCCTTCCACAGGCGGGCCGGGACTCCATCGGGACCCGGAGCTTTCCGCGCTCCGATCCTCCCGACTGCCCCGGCCAGTTCTTCCTCGGTGACCCTCGATTCCGGGCACCAACTTCCCGCGGTGACACGTGGTTCTTCTTCCGGGGGTTGAGACTCCTGCTCCTCCTCTTCGGTGAAGCTGCCATTTCCCTCGTTCGCTGCTCCCGGGAACAGGGTGTCGACGACCTCCTCCAGGAACCGAGGGTCCATGCTCTCCGTTAAGGGAGGCGCCCATGGACGGAGTTTGTTTAATAGCATCTAGTAAGGGCGCCCCCAGGGATCCGAGTCGAGGCTGGCCAGAAGTTCGTCCCAGGCCCGCCTCTTCGCCTCCTTGATGGCTCGCTGCAGGAGCCTCCGCGCTTCGCTGTAGGCCTCGTACAGACGAGCCACCGTGGCTTCGTCCACCCGCCGCCTACGGCGGGATCTAGTGTACTGGCGCCGAGCGTGGATGCACGCCTCGCGGAGGCGAGCGATCCCCTCGGACCACCAGTACACATACACGCTGCATACACGAATCGCAGATCGCGTGCATGTCGCGCCTCAACCGGTTCGCTCCAGCTTCCGCGTCCTCGTCGGTCCTGGATTCTTCCAACCAAGCGACGGCTATAGCGGCCGCCGCCATGAGGTCCTCGTCTCGGCGGGTCACCGCCCACCGCCGGAATCTTCTTTTCCTTCCCGGTGGGCCGATGGGCATGCGCGCACCCTACGAACGGCCGCGCATCGCGTCGCCAACCGCCACCTCCATCAAGATGTACAGGTGGTCCGAGAGGGTCTCCTCCGGGGAGACCTCCCAGCCGGAAATACGGCGGGATGCGGCAGGGCTTGCCCATGTGAGGTCCACTATGGACTCGCCCCGCCACGCCACGCACGTGCTGGACGACCCCCGGTTCATAAGTCGGAGGTCGAGCGCGGCCGCCCAGTCCTGTACGTCGCGCCCCCTTCCGCTGGTCCTGCGGGAGCGCCACGCCGTTCGCTGAAGTGCCTAATGAACCATCAACATCCCAACGGTCCTTCCACCGAAGGTTCTAGAAGAAAGAGCACATGGCAACGGCCGCGGACGCCTAGCAAATGCATGAAAAGTGGGGATGTTGCGGGATGACAAAAGAAAGTAATCGGATCCGATCGAAAGTCAAATTGTAAGAGCTTCAGCCTTGGAAAGTCACGCCTATAGTTCGGAAGTGGATTGTAAAGTGAATTGTTGTTAGAAAAAAATAAAGTTCCTTTTCTTTATTTTTCACCTCAAATTTCTTTTTCTATTTTGTTACTTTACGTGACAATATCATCGAGATAAACGAAACAATGATTGTTAATAAAACCTCTCAACGCGGTATCCATCATTCTTTGAAAGGTAGCAAGTGTGTTCTTGAGCCCGAATGGCATTCTATTGTAGTGGAAGTGTCCTTATTAAATGCAGTGTATTTCTTTGAATTCTCGTCCATGGATATTTGATGGAATCCCGAGGATACGTCTAAAGCGGCGAAATATTTTGCGTTTCCTAGTTGTGAAAGTATATCGTCAATGTCAGGTAGTGGATATGTGTCTTGGTCTGTTAGTTCGTTTAACTTTCTAAAATCAATTATTATTCGCCACTTTTGTTTCCCTGATGCGTCGATTTTCTTTGGAACGACCCAGACAGGTGAGTTATAGGGAGAGTCAGAGGGTTCTATAATCTTTTTGTTCAACATTTATTTATTTCGGTTTTATGATGTTCGGGAGGACGGTAGGATTTTACGTTGATGACCTTATTTTCTTTTAACGTAATGGAATGTTTGGCAAGAGATGTACATGGTAATGTTTCACTGTCTAAATTGAATACGTCCATGTAATAGAGCATAATCTTTTCTATAAGTTCCTTAAGAGGTTTTTCTATGTGCGATAGTCGAATCAAAGATTTGAATTTTTGAATTTGATCTATGGTGTTTGTATTTCCTATAATGTTGGAGACTTGAACTGAGGACTTACCACCATTGATAAAGCATACTGGCGTTGGTTTTCCTTCGAGGTATACGACCTTTTGAACAGTTTCTCCTGGTGCGAGGGTTTGTTGTCATTCCAGCAGAAGAATGTTATCATCTAGTTTCAAAGTTTTGTTGGAGAGTTGGAATTGGTATTGTTCTAAACCGGGTAAGCCTAATATGCCGTCTTCTATAATAGGGAAATTATCATCTACTAAGGAAAATTCTATCTCTTTGTTGAATAAATTTAGTTTAATTTAGGAATTGGATTAGTATTTGGAATGTCCGTCCCATGGAGAATTTCTTTATGTCTGGTATAATTTTTCTTCCTGGGTAGTATCCCCGTTTAAGTAAGTTGATTCCTGATTCCGAGTCAACGAGGAATCGCAACCCTGGTTGTCCTGGTAATTGTAGTCGTATTGTGGGTAATCTCTTGAATAGCACAATCACCAACAATCTCAACCACCTCGCCACATATGAACCAACATACTGGCCCACTAATACTAACAAAATGCCTGACTTACTCGACTTCTTCATAACTAAAAATATCTCGCCAAGATATGTCCAAATCAATTCCTCGGCGGATCTCTCTTCTGACCATTCCCCGTTATAGCAACAGTTAGTTCAACAATTATCGAGGATCTTATCTAATAGCGTTATCCACAACCAACTTACCGACTGGTAGCTCTTTAGAGAAGTCTTTAATCACTCAACTTCAGCCTCAATTTCACTAAAAACAAATGAAGATATCGAAACAGCCACGGAATACTTAAACACGAGCATAATAAACGCTATCCGCTTCTCCACAGCTACTAAGTCTTCTATCAGCAAACGTGAATCTCCCCATTACATATTAAAAAAAATCGCAGAATAACGTAAACCAAGAAGAGTATGGCAGACCCATAGAACACCGGATGACAAACGCAAATTAAACAACGCTACTAGGAAGTTAAGCAAAATCATCAAAAAATATAACAACGACTGTTTTCCTGTTCCCTAAACACCTATCCAACGTATTTAAACCTCATTCCTCCAATATTGCCCTGGAAATAACGGAATACCTGCACTCTCCCTTCCAAATGTCTCATCCTATTAAACCTTCCACTTCTCTAGAGGTTACAGAATTAATCCGTCGCCTAAATCGCAGGAAAGCATCGGCGCATGACCAAATAAGTAATAAAGCAATCAAGGAACTTCCCATAAAACGGATTTCACTCATCACATCAATTTTCAATGCAATCCTTCGTCTTGAATGTTATCCGAAGCCCTGGAAAATATCAATGACAACTCTAATCCCTAAACCCGGAAAACCAATACAAGAATCTAGCTCCTACCGCCCAATTACCCTTCTACTCCCTTTCTCATAACTATTCGAAATGATGCTCACGAATCGACTCCTTCCACTCTCAGAGGAATTAAAAACACTGTAAGCCAAAACCTAGAAAAGAAAAAATATTGATCTGCAGTATTCCTAGACTTTCAACAGGCATTCGACAAAATGTGGCATGAAGGACTTTTCTTCAAACTGAAGAAAATCTTACTGAAGAAATCCTTCAGCGATTTCAATAAAAAACACTAAGATCCTTAATAGATGCACCTTGGTATGTCATCAACGAAACAATCCACCGCGACCTCAAGATAAAGACAGTTGTATTCAGAGTATTGGATGGAATAAATAAGGTGAACCAATCCTTAAACCAGTCGCCTACTTAATTTATATAAAGTTATTAGAGTAAAGTGTAATTTATACGTGTCAATTCAGTGTATATCTCAATTGTGACTATTAAGTGTATAATAAAGTGTAATAAAAAGTTCTAGATGGTTGGAAAAGTCTGCTGGCGCCACTCACCCAATTTAACGTCGGATTTCTTCAACGGAACCGTCGGTCAACGACGACGGTCGATGTTACGTCAGGCGACCCTCTACGCAGACCAGGCCATACACCGCGGGCAAGACGGGAACCACATGTCCGCTCATCCTTGCTGCGTACCCTCAATAGTCTTAAGGACCCATCATAAATCCCAGTAATTTGCTAGCTAAGGTTCTTCAGACCCAACAAATATCGTTTTACCAAATTTCCAAATAATTTTCCAAATTATGTTCTAAAGATTATTGTCTACTACGGCTTGACAAGGGAAAGTTAGTATTTTTCACGTACGATGCTTCCTACTGGCAACTTTCTATCGAGGATGGCTAAGACCCTTCCTAGTCCACCAACCTTCATTTATCCAATCAGAAGCAATGTATACTGCCCTTACTTTCCAGATCAAAAATGTCATGAACAAATCCGATGGTCCCGTGAGCTGGACACACCCATCGCTAGCTTTAATCCGACATAGCATCGTCACTCAACTCTACTTCTTCTACACCGCTAGAAAAGTCAACTTGACTTCCTCCCGCACGAAAAGTCTAACTCACATCAACTATCTAAGTCGGTTCTCGGGATTACCCAACATTCACTTCCTCTATTAGGTATCCTCGAGTGCAACGTCCACTAACATACTAAATTCAACTATAAGAGCCTTGCTCTATGGTGTATATCTATCTTATCTTCGTGCGACAAGTTGTCATCTACGATTTATACCTACTCAACAGTGTAACTTAAGTGTTGGAAATAAAAACCTTATAACCCTGTGAATCACAGTGTTATACTAACTGAATCACCCCTATTATCTTAACGGAAATCAGGGGATCGATCAACTCGTGGTGTCGATTATTATAATCGTAACGGGAATTTACGACTCCCGTTGACGTCTCTCCTCGCGATTGCGTCTCCCCGCGATTGGTCGAAAATAAAGGTCGTACGCAGCTGCGTTTGAAGCGCTCTTAAACCCGAATCAAATGGAGGACATTTATATCGTCTATCTGGGAAAATCGCATAGTGGTACCAGTTGCGATATACACACCCGTCGCTTGTATTAATACACATACAACTTGTAATAAACATGTGAATATTTCGCTAACGGATATGTAGGACTATGTCGGCTAATAAAAACCTCTTTTTGTCGTGTATCTTAAGGCTCGGTGCAGATGAGCCATATCTTATCGTAGGATATTGTTCCGGTGCCGTTGCAAAAGCAGAGAAAGAAATAAAGTTCTCCTGTTTCGCAAAAGAAGGATACATACATGTAGTATCGGGGAAAAGGGCCTAAGAAACATCGAGTTAACCATGAACAATATCGCGAGAGCTGATGGGCCGTCGGGCCCATCAATGTGTCATCGGTCTTTTCAAGTGCATAGTGTCGTAGAAAAGGCCTACGTGACCCGAGCCACGAGCGTCTGCGGAACACGTGTGTGGTGGGCCTAGGAAAAGACAAAGGGATGCTAGAGAACGGTCAGAGAATGCGAGTTGAGAAGCGCAGTGTGAGCGGAGAAGCCGGAGAGTGTGAATGGAGGAATCGGAGATTGCGAGTGGCGTTTCCGAGAGAGTGTTGTCGGGTCGTTAACTAATTATGTAGTTGTGCTGTTTTCTGTACGTTTGGTGTAAATAGTTCAGGTTGAACAACAATCGTCTTTTTCTGTCCGATTAAGATCTGTATCATCCATTCCTTGTAAATAAATTCTATCACGATATTACATACATATGTATTTTCTTGTTCTTCCAACCCATTGCCGTTGCGATCATTTGTTGCAAATTCGATCGTTTGCATCGCACCTAAATCTTGAGGTTAAAATCTTCTGTCACAAATTATTAATTAGACCTATTTATAAGTTATGGTAATCCCATATGTTATAAAATCTCTGCCTGTGCGATGAAAAACGCAAGGCTAGGCACTTTGAAAGTAAGAGCATTAAAATAGGCAGCAATTCTTTTTGAACGGCAATCTCTTACTACAAGAATTATAATAGCAGCAAAAATATATTATTAAGAGCTTCATAATGGATTTAATAATAATGATTTAATTAAGGGAATTATTTACCTTTATCCCTTGTATTTTAAGAGGGCTATGAAAAATGTACATCTCCGTCAAGAGGCTAATTAGAATACTTCCTATGATATACATTGCCACATTAAGAATCAAATACTTTCCAATCAGCAAGAAGCTCGGCGGGGCAGCCAGCTACGCTCGTTAAGGCTCAGACGTGAAGACGACGCGGCGTGAGTTCAAATCCTCGGCATTGAAGGTGCTAAAAATGAACGGAAAAACCAAAATTTCTCTTTACAACAGGCAAGCGGCCAGCCCCTCCTCCCTTGCTTGAGCTGTGGGTGTACTTTCTGGGAGTGCGCTCGATAAAGGTGCTTCGTGATAAACACCCAGGGGCCTGAGGACCACTCGCGCACTGGTCTACTGTCGTCCCGCCCGTGGAGGTTTTAGCCGGTAAGAATCCGGCAGTACCTTCTATCCGTCTGCACAAGGGTGGTAAGGTGTCTATGAAGATTTCCTCCACGTAAAAAAAAAAAAATTTTTTTTGTAGTACGAAACGAGACACGTTTAACACTCCCGTAGACAAGGATGGAACACATATATAAATGGTTAGGTGAGATTATTTTCAATCAGAAATGAATTTTTAATTAATATCCAAACGTGTTGCTTTCTATATCAATTGCATAAATAACAAGAAAGTATTAATATATCCTTTCAAACTTTGCACCCTGCACAAAAATACAGAACACATTTACTCGAAATATATTCTAATAGAGTTTTATTCGCTCGAAAAGAAACAAAAGATTTTGTCGACATTTCTTAAACATGACCGAAATTGATTGCAATATATTTGCGTCTGCAGTTTGTTACTGGAACAGACGATTGTCAGACATGTACTTACATACGTTTAAGGCGGATCGCATTTGTTGTGCCTTGGAGTGTCAACGTTGTTTTGCTTTGCTATGTCTAAAGGTAAACAAACTCCGAACAAAACATTATTGCCGTTATTTCTAATCGTCAACCGGAGTTACATTTGTACTTTTTATAATACCATCGGTCGATACGAATAGACGAACGTCCTCTCTACGACGATGATTATAACGACTCATTATAACGAGTCATACTGTGGAATAGCAAGCGTAGAGTTGAACGGATGCATTGAGCGAGCGACGATTACAACCGGCATACACTATCTTTGTACTTGTATTTAAAGTGATTTTAATATACACTGACTATTACAATTTCATCACTCGTCTCTTTAATAAACCAACCAACACGTAGTATGAACCACCTCAGCTCGTAATTTTTGGAATAAGATACGAGGTGTTCCACATAATCCATATATTCCTTGTCTTTGTTTTCAAACTGAACGGTATCTAGAAGTTATCTGCAAATCCGGATATATTGCATCTAAAGCATTTATTTTCTGAGATTCCTTAGATTTATACATTAGCATAAGAAATATTTACCGATTATGCGTATCACTGTACGACAAATGTTTGTTATATACTCATAACAATTATTGTGCCGATTTAAAATATTCATAACCAAGGTTATATATATGTCGGAGATAAAAGGACATCGGAGCCTTTCCTTTGGAACTTCGGGAAAATCCCTTAACATCGTAATCTAGATTCTATCATAGACGTAATTAAACAATTGCCGTCATTCGATTCGATTGTATTTATCCGAGATTCGTGATAATGAGTTTGGGCTCGAGGCGACAACCAGTCGTCGAACGTAGCCGCGGTCACGGGATGAACGCTTTGTCTAACAAAGGCATGGAGCAATTCTATAGCTCTCCTTGAAAAGGAAATAGTTGTAACACGTGACAGTAAACATTCCAACAGTTTCTGCCCCGTGGCTCGCCACACGCAGACCCTATTCTTCGAGTAAGATGATTGCCAGATGTCGATGCGTCTCCGCAGTACATGTCCAGCTAGCCTGAGGGCCCGCTATAAATCTTAAGATTTAGTTGACTAAAGTTCTTCAAACAGTCTTTGTCCCAACTACGGGAAGATAGGGGAGACCTATTTTTCAACGAACGGCGTCTCCCACTAGCAACTTTCCTTTGAGGGCGACGAGCATCTTTTTCTAACCACCGATATGGAGATTGACCAATTAGCAGCAACGCCAATTTCCCTTACTTTCTGAACGAAGGCTACCCTCGACGAATCCGATGATCTCGTGCCCTTAGACACACCCCATGATAGTTTTCCTCTGTGGCATCATCGGGACGGAAATTCATTCTTCCTTGTGGTCCCATCGACGCATAAAGTAACTCCTTACGATCAGTGGATATTACGCGTCCGACTTAGATTTTGCGAGCACGTTCATCTATCATCCCGTCGACCGCGGATTCGTTATTGAACCTAGGATCATTGTCATTAGCTTCTCGAGTATCTAATTATCACGGTTACTTGTCCAGTTCTATGATAATCGTATCTGCACTAGTCAATGTCTTCTCTATTGCATAACGACACGTGTAATCCAAACGAAGATTCGTTTCACGCCCCTAACCCTAATTCTAATGTAAACCCGACAAATATGTAGTATTGTAAGAGAAAAGAGTTTGATTAAAGATCGGTTGGAAATAGAAAAAACCGTGTCATCGTCCTTCTGTGGTTAGTTTACATTGAAGAGCGCCTATGTGACTCGAGTCACCTAGTTCTTGCAGTGCAGAGTTACGAGAAAAACAATAAACAATGCTAGAGCAGAAGGACGGTTTCGGGTTCAAGGAGCGATGACCGAGAGGTCAGAGTATGAGAATCGAAAAGTGTGTGTGTTGCGAGAGTCAGAATTGATCGAGACGTCGAAGAGTAGAGTCGTTAGAGTTGATCGAGTTGTCAGTGTTGTATAGTTGTTAAAGTTCGTTGTTGGTAAGCGAGAGAAAGAGGAGGGCCGTGACCTCCTTCTGCGAGCAAGTTATGCTTCGAAAAGAAGCCGTGGAGAGGGTGAGGGTGCGGTACTCTCACCCTGAGAGAATTGACCGGCGGGGGCGCGGCATAGGCCACGGACGCGCTTCGGTGAGGCGCGCTAGGTCCGCCGCGCCCCCCGGTTGGGTGCAAGCTTAGGCGCTGGCAGCTCAGCGCCCCGGGGCCGAAAGCAGCCCGGTAGGGGAACCGGACTGCCTGGCACGACGTCTCCGGTGTGACATCAACCTCATATCAACCATAAGATATCGACCCCGAGCTTCGGACTCCTTTGGACAGATCACCATCTTATCATAGCCTACACTAAAGCTATGACACACCTTAGTTCACATCATAGATAAAGGCTTCGACTCCTGACCTGCGACGCATCTCCGGCTACACAGAAGCTATGACACACCTCAGTCCACATCATAGATAAGACATCGACTTCTGACCTTCGAACTCCTTTGGACACATCACCACCTTATCATCATAGCCTACACCTAGCCCCTCAACATCCTAAACCCAAAGCGTATATAAACCGAGACTTCACCCAGCTCGGGCAGTACTTGCTCTCCTTCTAGTTGCTGTACAACCCCTTTTCTCCGGTTCGGTGTTTCTCTTGTAAGTGGTAAAATCTATAATAAAGTTTTATAAAGAAAAATTAGTAGTTGGGTTACGACTCAGCCTTCTTATTACCATCCAAGTACCAACTTTACGTAACAGCTGCCTCGCCGAGGTTCTAGTTGATTGGAAAGTATTTGATTCTTAATGTGGCAATGTATATCAGGAAGTATTCTAATTAGCCTCTTGAAGCAGATGTACTTTTTTCACAGCCCTCTCAAAATACAAGGGGCAAAGGTAAATAATTCCCTTAATTAAAACTATTATTATTAAATCTATTATAAAGCTCTTAATATATTTTTGCTGCTATTATATTTCTTGTAGTAAGAGTAGTGTTGAGGGGCAAGGAGAGGATCCTGAGTGCCCTCAAAGTTCGTCAAAAAGTTTATTTAAATAATTGCTATAGCACCTTAAAGTATATTTTTTCTTTTTAAAAAACACCTTTTTTTTAACCCGCCAAAATTTGTAATTTCACACTATTTTCTGCCTTTTTTTTTAGTTCATCGAGAAGAAAAATATGCAATAATTTAATTCTTTTTTGGTTTTTCCTTTCAATCGAGAATTACGAGGTGGATCTTTCCCGCCGATTGAAAACTGTAGCCCATGAAATAGGTTTAGAAATCTGTTCTAATTTTTTCTTTTACTTTAAAAACATTTTTTTCTATTCGTTAAATATATATAAAACCATACCTCAAAATTCAATTACTTCATTTCTTTCTTTCCCTTCTAAAAAAAATCACAAAAAGACGCTGTTTTAGAACATTCTAATTCAGGACACTCCCTTAATCGTTTTATTTACTTGTCATATCGTATCCCGGTGCTTTTTGGGGGTTAAAATGGTAATGGATCATTTCTTGGACCTCTGAAGTTGTAAATGGTTTTATAGGAAAAGATATCTAGAAAGGTGATTTACAAAAATTTCATATATTATCATAAATATGATATATAGATATACAAATATTTCTACTTCATTGGTAGAAGAAAGTGTTTTTTTTTATTATTATTTAATTTGTACTTTACAATTTGTCCAGCTAGACATTTGGTAAATTTTTCTAGCTTAATTGCTAAATAACATTTGGATGGCTACCCCCAGCGGGATACCATCTTCGAGTTTGATTATTTTATTTCTTTAGTGATGTCAATGGGATGTTTTCTTTTCGTCTTCTTTCTATGAAAGTTTTGCTCGCTTCGGCAGTTAGTTGGTTTGGATGTGTTGTCGTTCTTTCCTTGTATTTTTCTGCGTACCTGCCTATTTTAATAGAAGAAAGTGACTTAAATACTTCGGTTAATGCACAGCTAAGTTAGCTTTATCTGTGTGGGGTATCGTGTCCTCCTTGAGACAAATGGATTGCAGAAATAATTTACGATGAACAAGTGAATTTCGTGAATATCTACCAAAGAGAATAGTTACAGTCTGCTGTAAGAGACAAGCTTCTTAGATACTTCCGGAAACAGTTGTTTTTGAATTTCTGAAGGATTGTTGTCACTTTGCTCGTTGCTTCGTTTAACCTACGTTTCCTCTTGCTTCTCTATTGCTTTGCGATATTCTTCTGAGCTTATGTGTTTCTGTAATTTTACTTTTTATGGAATCTGGATAGTCCTGTTTGCTTACGGACCCCTCATCAGGTGTAGTAAAACGGATCGCATTTATTATGTTGCTATTCAAATATTCCATACCTGCGTCAAAATCTTCGTTTGTTTTTAGCGGTACTGAAGTCGATCTTGAGATGTTTAAAGCTTCCCGAAAGCACTGATAATTTGTGAATTCGTTGTGAGTAGTTCTATTTGATTTTCAATAATTGTTGAATTACTTGTTGCTACAAGTGAGTGATCTGAAGAGAGTTCCAGAAAAGAGCTGACTTGGGTATATCTTGCAGAGATGTTTTAATATTTATATGATTTAATATTGAATATAATGATAAAGAGATCAATCAACACAGTATTATATCGTAGGTTATTTGGATTACTACACATGTTATATTTCTTATTATTTCAATCTCTTGGCATTTCATTTTTCTCTTTACTTCTCATATTTCTCTCTAATTTACTTTACTTCTCTAACTGATAATTTCTCATTTTGTCGAAGAACTTTCAGATATGTGAATATACACACATTTTATCGCTCAGGTAGTTTGCGCAGCTTATTCCTTAATGTACATGAAACAAATATAGATATCCTATAAAATGATTAGCTTAACTATTACCCTATACGAGTAAATATTATTGTAAATAATATTTATTTTTATATGCATTAATTTTAAAGGAAAACTTTTCGGGTTTCTACGTATGAAATATAGTAATATACAGATCCAAAACTTATATGTATGTCGGAGATGAAAGGAAAACCGGAGCCTTCCATTTGCAATTTAGGGAAAGTCCTCTAATGCTTTAGCTTAGATTTTATCATAGCTGTAATTAAGCAATTGTTGTCATTCGATCTGATTGTAATTGTTCGAGATTTGTGATGGCGAAATTGGGTTCGAGGTGACAACTGGTCGCCGAACATAGCCACGGTCACGGGATAAACGTTTTGCCTGACGGAGTTTTTTTTTTTTTATTTTGTTTATTGAAATTACAATCAATTCTCGCATTGAGAATTTTCAGTAATTTTTCTGGCGTGGCGCAGTGACATGGCTAATTATTTATAATAAGTTAATACTTATTATAGATAAGTATAATTTATAAGTAAGTATTTTAAATAAGTAAATATTGCTTAATTTAGATAACTAAATGAATCTAGCGTTTAGGTCTAGCGGGTAGTGTCTCTTCAGTCTGCGGATCTAGTCCGATGTATCAAGTAGCCCAGTGATTAGGGGATTTCGGTGTTTGTTGACTCTTTTGCTATATCTATCGCTGTGTTTTGCTATTTCCTCTTTGACTGTGGGTATCTTGAGGTCGCGATGAATTGTTTCGTTGGTAACATACCACGGTGCATCTATTAAGGATCTTAGCGTTTTCGATTGGAAGCGTTGAAGTATTTCGATGTTGGAGTTACTTGCTGTTCCCCATAGTTGGATTCCGTAGGTCCAGACAGATTTTATTACAGTCTTGTAGAGGGTAATTTCGTTCTGTAGGTTTAGTTTGGAGCGTCGGCCTGTGAGCCAATGGAATTTTTTAAATTTTTGCTTTAGTTGCTTCGTTTTGTCTGAAATGTGGTTTTTCTATGTTAGTGTCCTGTCCAGGGTCATGCCCAGGTATTTGACTGAGTCCTTGCTAGGAATTATTGTGTTGTTGATGGTGACCTGGGGGCAAATTTGTTTACGGAGCGTGAAGGTTACATGTGAATTTAGAAGCGCCATTTATGAAACCACTTTTCCATAGAGTCAAGACATCGCTGGAGAGTGGATGAGGCAATTACCGGGTCTGCGTGGGAAGATAATAGCGCTGTGTCGTCAGCAAATGTTGCTATTGTTATCTCGGTTGATATAGGTAAGTCGGCAGTGTAGATGGAGAATAGCAGGAGTCCGAGGACACTACCTTGGGGTATGCCAGATTCTATTGGGAATGTTGCGGAAGTGGCGTCTAGGCATTTAACCATGAATTGCCTGTTGGTTAGGTAGGACTTTAGGATGGAGTAGTAGGGGTGTGGTAGTATTTTTTTGAGTTTATATAGTAGTCCTTCGTGCCATACTTTGTCGAATGCCTGCTGTATGTCTAGGAATACCGCTGAGCATTATTTTTTCCTTTCAAGGGTTTGGCTGATCATGTGGGTTATGCGATGGATTTGCTCTACTGTTGAATGTTGTTTCCGAAAGCCGAATTGATGATCTGGGAGTGTTTTCAAATTCTCTAGGAGTGGAAGGAGTCGATTCGTTAGTATCTTCTCGAACAGTTTAGACAGGGTAGGTAGGAGACTGATTGGGCGATAGGAGCTTGTTTCATGTATCGGTTTACCGGGTTTAGGGATGAGGGTAATCAGTGAGGTTTTCCAGGCCTTGGGAAAGTATTCAAGGCGAAGAATAGCGTTGAAGATTGATGTGATAAGTGCTATCCCTTTTTTGGGGAGTTCCTTGATTGCTTTGTTGCCTATTAGGTCGTGCCCTGCTGCCTTCTTAGGGTTTAGGCTATTGATTGAGTCTATGATCTCTGCAGAAGTGAAGGGTTCAATTGGAGGAGACATTTGGGAGGGAGAGTGCAGGTATTCAGTGATGTCCGCGGAAGCTTTGGAGGGATGGGGTTTAAATACCTTTAACAAGTGTTTAGCAAACAGGTTGGCTTTTTCTATAGGGTTACGCGCCCATCCACCTTGTGGGTGTTTCCTGGAAGCCTTCCATAGAGAGTAGTTGGTGTCAGCTGTGGGGGACAAGTTGGCGAGATATTTATGAAAACAGTTATTTTTGTAGTTTTTGATGATTTTGGTTAGTTTTCTAGTTGCGTTGTTTAAATTGCGTTTGTCGTCCGGTGTTCTATGGGTCTGCCAAACTCTTCTTAGTCTACGTTTTTCTGCTATTTTTTTAATATGTAGTTGGGATATTCGTGTTTGCAGATAGATGTCTCAGTCGGTGTGGAGGAGCGGATAACGTTTATTATGCTCATGTTTAAGTATTCCGTGGCTGCTTCCGTGATTTCTTCGTTAGTTTTTAGTGAAGTTAAAGCTAAAGTTGAGTGATTAAAGACTTCTCTAAAGAGCTGCCAGTTGGTGAGTTGGTTATGTATAGAGCCGTTGGGTGTATTCTCGATAAATATTGAACTGACTGTTGCTATAACGGGGAATGCTCAGAAGAGAGATCAGCCGAGGAGTTGATTTGGGCGTATCTTGGCGAGATGTTTTTAGTTATGAAGAAGTCTAGAAGGTCAGGTAATTTCTTAGTGTCGGTGGGCTAGTATGTGGGTTTGTGTGTGGTGAGGTAGTTGAGATTGTTGGTTATTATGCTGTTTAAGAGATTTTTGCCTCTTACGGTAATTAGTCTGTTGCCCTATTGGGTATTTTTGGCGTTATAGTCTCCTCCAGCTATGAATCTACTGCCCAGGGTGTCAAGGAAGTTGTCAAAGTCTTCTTTGGCGATGGAGTGTCTGGGAGGACAATATACTGCTGAAGTGGTGATTGTGCCATGGCAGTCTTCTATTGCTACGTTTGTTGCTTGGAGGTAGTCTTTCTGGAATGATGGAAGTTCGTAGTGCTTGATGCTGGATTTGATTATGATTCCGGTGCCGTCGTGGGCCTTTCCGCTGGCATGTTGGGTATGGTAGAATTTATAACCGTTTATTTTCAGGTAGTTTTTGTCGGTGAAGTGGGTTTCCGATACGAGCATTACGTCGATTTGCTGCTGTTTAAGGAAGAGTTCTAGTTCAAATTTGTGTTGAGCTAGACCCTTGGCATTCCAAAGAGCTAGGCGTCTTGGTTTTATTTTGCGTCGGGGCGTATTAATTTATCCATGATGAGTGTTAATAGTTATAGCAAATTATTTATTTGCTCTGATTGTTTTTCTATTAGCTTTTCAAGTCTAGAGGCGCTGTCTGTGTTTTGTGAACTGGGGACACTATTTTGAGAATGGTCCCTGTGGCTATTCGCATTATTTTGGTTTCCTTGTACTGCTTGGGCATAGAAGATTGAAGTAGTAGTGAATTTAGGAGGACTGGGTACTTGATTTGTTATCTTTTTTGCTCTGGGATTAGGGTACTTATTTGTGTACAAGGTTTTATAGGCAGAGCAACCTTTATAGTTCGCAGGGTGGTCTCCTTGACAGAGGATGCACTTTGCAGGGGTTTCTGGAGATTTGGTTCACTGCTCAGTAGGGTGTATACCTGCACATTTAACGCAGCGGAAATTACAGTTGCAGTATTTCCGCTTGTGACCGTACCACCTTTGGCATCTTTTACATTGCACTATCTCTTTTTTTATTAAAGGAGGTTCGATTTTTACTACCGAGTTCATTAGTCGAGTTACGTTATAGATTTGTTTGTTATTTGGTTTTTGTTTTAAGTCGATGAAGAATAGGGATAGGGGGTTTTTTGAGATTCTACGTCTTATGTTGCTTATGTTTGTTACTTCGTGGCCATGATTTAGGAGTTCGGACTTCAGTTCGTCCAAGTTCTTTGAGTGGTGGATGTTGCGTAGTACCACTCGAAAAGGTCTTTCTTGCTTTAGTTGATACGTCTGGAAGTTTGCGTTAACGGTTTTTAGTAGCTTGGTTAGTTTCCTGTATGATTCTGGGTTGGTCGGCAGACTTTTGACTTGGTTATCGTTTATTTTCTTTGTTAATTTCTTTCTCAATGGACATTACAATTGTTTGAATCTCGATGACGTCGTCAATGGTGATAGGTGGGGGAGGGGGATTTTTACGCGTATTTTGGTTTGTTGGTGTTTTGGCTGTGTCCACGGAGTCATTAGTGGATTCAAATATTGCGTATCTATTATAGGTGGTTACACTACTTTTTGTCTGTTCGTTTTGGCTAGTGATTGCGGTTGTTTTAACTATTTCTAAGCTTACGCTTTTCGATGTTTTTCGTCTCGAATGTTAGGAGGAACATATTGTCCTTTTGCCACGGGGGAGGAAGAGCGGAGTAGTTGTGGTTTTGCTCAAGAGAGCCTAGTCGGGATACTTGGGCCATAATCGATCTAGTTAATTCAATTTGAAGCAACTAGTCGGGAGGCTATGATTCGGATCAGAGATTAGGAGCGTTGGATTATGTTTGCTTCGAATCACTTTCGACGGATGGGCGTCACACACACGTCTGCACGCTTCGGCACTCAACAGCGAACTGATCTCATTTATGTGCCATGGAAGAAAAATCGGAATACGAGCGCTGGGATTTGAACCCGGGTCCGGAACGTTCGTAACCCAAGGCGCTAACCACTGCGCTACCGTCGTCCGGTGGAAGTTAGCGTGGAGTGGCGGTATTTGTTGTCGAGTGCCGCCACACCGTAATCAACTACTTTGTTCATTCCTGGATGTATACTTATTATACTTTGAAAGCAATGCAATACAAATTACCAAGAGGCTTTGCCATGATGATTACTACGATGCAGCTGGTACAAATGGTGATTGGTTGGGTTGCAACTATTGCGACTTATTATTACCGAAAAAGTTGTGGACTTTAATGCTACACTACGAGTAAAAATTTTATGTTTGGTTTCCCATCCACTTCAGTTATTTAATCCTATTTGGAAAATTCTTCTTCATGGCGCTTATCTTTCCGACGAACGGAAAAACAAAGTCGAAGAGAACGTTCACGTCAATGGAAGAAAATATATCAAAGTTTTTGAAATCTTTTTCTATAAACGCTTTCTGATAACGTTTCGTGAAAACACTTATAACGTTTTTTAGAAGTCTGTATTAGTTCAGAATGATAGAAATTGGTTGTGATGTAATGCCAGTGATAGGGTATTTATTTATTGTAAAACATTTAGTGTTTTTGATGTTAAGGTATGGGATATGGAGGTTTTCAAAAAAGTCGTTTGTGAAGAAGTGAGAGTAAACGGAAAATCAAGAGTGAAATTTCGTTACACGTATCTTTGAAATATTTTTAAGGAATATGCTAACAAGAGAAGAGGATTTACAAAAAATTCCTAGAAGAATTCCTTGTAGTGTAAGATTCGATATGTGATTCTGGTTGTATTTTTGTTTGCGAAATTCAAATGTGTAATAAATTTATGTTTATCATTCAAGATATTTTAATGACAAACAATTTAATATTTAGTAACATGCATATTTAGTAACATGACTTCGTGGAAGATTTGACTTAAGAAATATCCTGATTGAATTGTTCAGCAATATGTAGGGCATGGAAGTGTCTAATTACAAAAATATATGATGGTGAATGCAAATATTCATCGTGAAAAAAGCTTTTGTTAACTAAAGAACAAACCGACGGTGTATATGTATGTGATGTAATCCTGATTCACGACCATGCAAGGAAAATATATTAATAAAAGGAAAACAGAGGTTTATATTTGAGACTTCTCTTTATTCTTGCTTTCATGATGCGTACAGATTTCTAAAATGCACACAATCTTACAATATTATTTATATATTTTGTTCATTTCCGAACAATTTTATCGCATAATTTGTTCCTAGACAATATTTCTTGTCAATTCTTACGTACTAGCAATGGATACAACTAAGTGGAATCACCTAAACTTCTTCGTTATTGTTATACGAAAAAACTTCATAGGACAAAGTTATATATACTTATAGAATCATCACCTACTCGGTTGTCCTACCCTACCTGAGATACCTTTTAAACATACAGTGACGAGCAAAAGTGTAAACATACTCCGCTAATTTTATGTAAAAGTCGATAGTACGAATAATTTTTCAAGTGATCGGTAAAGATTAGGTAACAGTAATTACAGGCTGCGTCTGATTAACGAAATGTAATAGTTAATTTTTATTAACGTTAATTGTATTTTCGTCCGATCGTGAGGAGACGCGATCGCGAGGAAGCGCGTCAACGGGAGTCGTAAATTCCCGTTACGATTCTAAGAATCGACACCACGAGTCGATCGATCCCCTGATTTCCGTTAAGATAATAGGGGTGGTTGTTGTGGTATAACGCTGCGATTAACAGTGTTATAAAATATGTATTTCTAACAACTTTGTACAGCAACACAAGTTACTAATTCTGCTGCTTAAGATATAAGTGATGAAGAAATGGATTGCTCTGATATTGGAGAATCCGGGTAGAGATGTAGTCTGAGTTGAAGACCGAGATTGAGTACGGGTAGTTAGGTGATCTTCGAAGACGTCTTGAGCGTTGAGCGTATTCGAGCTGAACTGAGTTCGAACTGCACTGGATGTCTAATACTTAGAACTGGATATGTACTAGTCTGGAACTGAACTGCATTCGTACTGTTTGAGTATTCGAACTGTTCGCTCTTATATACTTACGGAGGAAAGCTCGGTATGTGTGTAAGTATTGAACGAAGGAAGCTGATTTGTTGTTCACACTTTTCGTTATGAAAAGTGTGATTCCCATTGGTTGATGAGTGAAGATAGGAGGAATAAGCATCCTACCCACGTGGCTCATGGATGACCTTGTTTATGGGAATATCCAGACATTTCCATTAGGTAAATGACCAGTTTTTCCCATTATATAACTACCAGCTGTTCCGTAATTTCTAAGAGCGAACCACAAACCTAAGGACATTTTAAGTACCAGCTATAAACCGAAAATATTTGCAGGATTAATGGTCTCTGCAAGCTAATAAGATTCAATTTATGGCGGGGCTTTAGGTTTGTTGAGGGTGTACATAACGGTCAGCGGACCCTTAGCGACCCAATGCCAAGGGACGTCGTACGGTTCCAATCACGCGACGTAACGTTAATAATGTACAGAACATTTTACAAAAATGGACATTGCAAACCATGATTACACTTTTGAACTTTAATTATACTCGTCGAATTAAGGTTTCAACCTTGTATTTCGTCCACTTTGCTTTACTTTTTTTTAATGCTTTTAATCTACGAGGCACTGCCAATTAAATTTTTAATTATTTGTTGTTCAATATTGTTCCATTCTTGTTGTGTTCTTTCCCATAATTCACGAACACCTGAAGGTGGATTATTATATTTTGCCAGCCTTCTTTTCAAAATGGACCACAAATTTTCAACCGAATTCATATCCGGGCTTTGTGCTGGCTACTTCATCACACAAAAATTTTGATTTTCTAGCCAGGTTTTAACTACTTTTGCAGCATGCTTAGGATCCCCGTCATGTTGAAATACTACTTCACGTTCATTATATCCAATAGAATTCACTACAGAAGGTAAATTACTTTGTAGTCTGGTCAAATAATGCTCTTTTCGCATTATTCCTTCGATTCGAACTAAGAGACCAACACGTCTGTGAGTAAAGCAACCCCAACACATAATTGAGCCACCTCCAAACTTCATAGTTTGTTTTATACCACCTGGTTGATCATTATTCTCGGATGAAGTTCAATACCAAGACCTTCTGTCGGATTCGAATCTGTTAATTTTTGTTTCGCCACTCCATATATAATAACTCTTTTCCAATCTTCGGTCGTCCATTCTTTGTAAGTGTCAACAAATTGTTTTCGTAATTTAAAATTTTTGTTTGAAAGAGCTGGTTTACTTTCTTTTTCGTTCGCTCGTAAACCAATTCCCTTTAAAGAGAATTGTCAAATCGCTAGCACTTATTTCGATTTCCTGAGCAGCAATTTTTGGTGTTTTGTAAGTATCTGACCGAATACAGTGTGCAATTTCACGTACTGTTCTATCCGAAGTAAGTCGCGGTCTACCGTTTTGTGAAGAAATTGGTGCGCTAACATACTTTTTTCTTATTCTTGCAACTATCGTATGACTGACACCACATTTCTCTGCAATTTGCCGCAACGACAAACCTTTATCACACAAACGAATAATACTGTTCTTTTTATCTTCACTAAGCGACTTCATCTTGGATTAAGCATATCAAACTGAAAAGTAATCTAACAAAATAGTGTGGAACAGTTAACTGCGAAACAGTGGACAACCAGTGCTTATTGACAGTTTCGTTTCCTTGACATTTACATGCTATCATAAAGGTTTCTGACGAAACGTGCAAAAATGTAAACATTGTTTCAAAACACAATTATTATAAAATATTCTGTACATTATTACTGTTAATGAAAATGAAATAAGTATGTCGGGAATTACATTTCGTTAATCAGACGTGGCTTGTAATTACTCGTACCTAATCTTTACCGATCACTTGAAAAATTAGTCGTAGTATCGCCTTTTACATAAAATCAGCGAAGTGTGTTTACACTTTTGCTCGTCACTGTATGTGTATTATTTGATATATCTTTCATCCTTAAGATTATCCACGCATAATAGATGACACGCGTTGTTGCATCGGGCTGTAAGAAAGAAATAATTTGGATACAGATCCTTGTTTATGTACCCGACATACTTATTTCATTTTTCATCCTCACTGACGATGATACTAAACGCCAGGTATTGACAATACTATCGATCGTACGTGATCAATATTCAAGGATTGAGGTACAATATTGACGAAAATTTACATATTTTGTATGCAAGCGTCACTACCTATGGCGGAAAATTAAATAAGATTAATCGTGCGGTTAAGTTTCAATATTCTTCATCGCTATTTGCTGCGTAGACTCAAAGCAACTCTGGTTTTGAGTCACGGGGCATTTAGACCAAGCAAGCTGTCATGAATGGAGAACATCTACTACCTGCTCTTGTTTAACGCTATGAAACGGAGGCAGAAATATTTATTTCAAAACATTTATCTTAGCAATGACACAGAGTCGCGATTGCGCTGCGATATTTTCGACAATGTATTCACTACTCATGCGACAATAGCGTGATTTATTTTTTTCCTATTGTTTACAGGCAAGTAACTGAAGCATTGAAGGTCCTCACACATAATGCCGTGTTGGCTATATAACGACCAACTTTATTTGTCGTTTTATGAATTTAAATGCACATTTTTTCACCAATATCATTTCGTATACTTTAAACAATTGTTTTATACGAATCTTCTAAGTAATCTGCTCTCAGAATTGATTCCTTGGGAATATTTTGATTCGTATATTTTCTTCAAAAAATTTACTAATATCACGATATCTAAACACCGCTATAGAACATTTGCAATCACTATAGCTTTGCACAAATCAGTCTAAAAACGTATTATCGTACGAATCTTGCGATTTTGCTGAATGTTTGTAAGAAGGATTTTTAATTTCCTTTAATTAACTAACTACGCAGTTTTATAGAGACGAGTTCGCAGAGATGTGATCAAACATTTTCCTGGTGTCACAGTTTCTCGCAAACAATTTTTGATTATAATTCAAGCGCAATTGAAGCTATATGAAGACCATGTATGGAAGTATGAAAAGAATATCGAATATTGTTTTAGCGCAGCAAATTCACCTATCACGCTACAGCTGCCGCTCTCCGTTTCGTAAATAATACAAAAATATTAATGTTATTTTTGTTAGAATTTAATCTTGGAATTAAGATTAATAATCTGTAGAAGACACAATGTTTGTGTTGAAATAATATAATGTGATATTTATTAAACAATTATTACACAGAATTATAAGTGTGTGTTCTGGAATGTAGACAGTTGGCTAGTTATTCACAGACTGACTGGCTTAGTGGCCCATGGCCCTTGAAAATGTTTAGAACCCCACTCTCTATGCAGTAATGAGTGTGACCAGTGTGGGTGTCTGTGTGGCGTCACATGTGCCACAGAACCTTCTAGCAGCTTCTCGACGTGCCCATCGAGAATGTTCCATCCATATCGAATTTTCGAAAAAGCATGCACGTGCTAGCCGCCGTGGTGCATCTCACGAACGCACGCTAGTGGGGATAGCGCTGGGCAACGAAGGGAAGAATCCGTATGATCAATCACCTCATCTGCATGCGATTGATATCGTTATTCCAACAATTTTCTTGTAAAATATAACTCTTATATATCTTTTAGAAAATTGTAGAAAAGAATTCTATCGTGATACTTTACAACACAATTACCTACGGTTCTTAATCTATTCGATATTTTTTTCAGTCCTAATGAATTTTCATTCATTCTATTCGTTTCTCGTTGACTGAGGAAATCTAACTCCGGATTGTTACCGTTGGCATGAACCTATGTTCTGTATCCACTTGAAGCATACAAAACTAAAACATAAAATATTATGAAATTCGTCTGCCTGCCCTGCCGTTGTCTTCCTTCTCATCTTTTTCAATTTTTCTCTTATATCTTCAGTGGTTATTGGCGAAAACAATTCCTGGGACTATGGGGTTGAGTGGTCCTGCTAGACCCCACTAATCCTCATAGATCTTCTTCACCTCTCTTGCCTCTGGCGGTTGTCTGGCTGGCTCCAGGTATGCCAGATCCTTGTTCACGACAACGTCCGTCAAAATCTTCGGACATTCTCCAAAGATCTCTTGACAAAGTGCGTAAGAGTTTCTCTTTGTCTGATTCCTACTGCTTTCCCTTTTCTTTCTGTCTTTTCCATTTCGCGCTTCGCATGTTTCTTATTCCCATTCTCGCTCGGGTTATTCGTTAATGCTCGATATAGAGTTGTGGTATAAAATGTTCTAACTTTTCATTTAGTGGTTCCCTATCATTTTTCTCATCTGCCCAGATCTGTTTCAACCGGGTATAGACCTCCCTTAACGAAGGAGGTATCTTGGTTGGTCTCTCTATTTCTATCATTAAGTTTTGCCGCCACTCACGGATTGATTCGTCAACGAGATTAGTTAGGGTTAGTCAGTTAGGATCAACGAGATCGCACCCGCCCTCTGTCTCCTGGGCACTCTCCTGAGGTCCAACGTGTTCACTTTTTAGTCTTTTTCTCTTATTTCTTATCTGTTCGACCGTTCTGGTGGTTAAATATTTACATATTTCCACGTTGGGGTATTTATAATCTTTGACTCTTTGCTCGAGCTCCCTCAGAAGAGTAATCTCTTCAATTGTCCACACTCTACTATTGATTTCTTGTATAGGGGGGTCCATTGTTTCCATTGTCTCCACATTTCTGACGGCAGAATATTGAATGGGGATATCCACATGTTGCAAACTAAGGTGTTTGTCCAGGTCCCCTGACGTCATAAAAAGACGGTGGGCTTCCCTTTTCTCGCAGACCGGACATGCAACCTTGTCCCCCACCAGCGGCACCATTATTTTTGAGCTCAAGGCCAGGGACACAGCCGAGTCGTCAACCATGATCCCCTCCAAAGCGAATAAATTCGCCACAGCGCTTCCGGAACCCAGGCTCGATCTTTCTACCAATCTTAAAAAATTTTTAATTCTCTCTTCTCAAAGCAATTGTTCCAATCGTGTCCATGTCATGCCATTTGAGCCATGTCGCCAACAATATCCATCCAAAGGAACGGATTCCTTCTTAACCAGTTGTTGTTATCCCTCTTTAACTACGGTAATTCCCGTAGTTCGGCAAGCCGACTATTAATTTAATTATATTTGTCTTCCGCTCCTTTGTCGTCACACTCCGTTTAGCCATGAACGCCGCGTCCGGAGGACAAATCTCCACGCCGACGCGGCGCATATGTTACCGGCGATACCACAGAGAGGTAGGAGCGCGACTTGAGCAAGCGAGACCGAAGTCTCTCCTGCCCCGAGCAACCATGACTTTCGAAGGGACCAACAGCACGACCGTAAAATAGCGGCGTGCTGCTTACACCGAACACTGGAACTCCGAAAACGAGGTTGATAAATCAATTATCAAGGCAAATAGACAATAAATAAATAAATAAATAGATTAAAATAAATAAAGTAAATAGATAATTTAGGACTAGTCAACAAATAAAACTAATCGATAAAGTTGTGTCAATAGATAAAATATAAATAAATAAATAGTCAAATCATAATAAAATAAAAAGAAATAAGTTTTTAATTCCATTGTCATGCATCTAAAAATATGTTAGACATCTCTATAGAGTTTCTCAGGACATTCATCACCATAGTTTTAATTTCGCTATCTGTGATGCCGATTAATTTTAAGTTTTTTCTAGTATTCGGCGTTATTGCCCCTCTACTGCCCAAGACCACGGATGAAACCTCTCCATCGTCGACGTTGTACTTCTGCCTTAAATGATTGTGACATGGAATGTATTTGTTGATCCATTCCTCCTTTTTAACAACGAGGTCCGGCTTAAACAGATTACCCCCTACCTTGAATGTAGGTTCGACAAATACTTCGTCATCTTTCATCAATTTGTCGGCGAGGAGTGATTTCACCTCGTCGTGCTTCTTAATTCTCAGACCTTTGGTGTATTGGCACGACCCTAGAATGTGTCCGAATGTGTTTCTGGTTGTGCACTACATCTTCTACAAGTTACGTATACTTTTTTGTCGGCCGGTGCCAATATGGTCCTTGTCCCAAAGGTGTTCGTTCTTAGCTTTATGGCATCGATGAATCTCGCCTGAGCCTCCTCTAGCCACACGTTGCCAGTTTTATCCCTTGAGAAGTCTTCAATTCGTTGGCCCTGACTTCTTAATTCTGACCATTGTTTAACACGTGCGTACTTCAACCTTTTCTGGGCCTTCTTTATGTCTTTGGAAGTGGTCAGCCAATTGATCGAATTCTTTAGTTTTATTGCGCTTTTTAGGATACCGAGTTTAACGATATGCTCGATCCTCGGTAATCCTAGACCCCCATTAGCTTTTGGAGTGTAGAAGAATGTATGGCATTGATCTCTTGCCTGACTTCGCTGTCCATCAATTTCAAAACACTGTTGCTTGGTGGATTTACTAGTAGGTGGTAGACATAACGAGGAAAGATGTAATTCATTAACAAATCAATTTTCTTTCACAGTTTCAGAGAGAGCTATCTGGCTCTTCTCGCCACGCTCAGAATTTCTGGTACTATAATGCCACAGTGGATACCCCCCCAATGCACCATTTTGGCGCCTAAATACATGAAGGCCTCGTCTGAGTCAATGGCTGGTATTATCACACCTTCGATCCTTATTCTCGGTTCTTTGACGAACCAGGTGTCCTTCCTAGCGACCACCTGGGGCGTTTGGCTGTTCTCCCCTGCGATGGTCATTCCAAGGCCCTTCAGGTATTCATGTAGGATATCCACTTGGCGTTGTGCCTTCCTCTCATCTTCACCAAGTAGGTCAATGTTGTCAGCGAAAGCCAGGATTGGAACTTTTCTTTCGTTACTGACATTTATAACACTGGTTTGCTCTTCTATTACGCCCAGCAGCGGATCTAGACATAAATTAAGTAACAGCGGTGACAAAGGGTCACCCTGCTTGACTCCCATAAGTGTCTTGATCTCCACTCCTATATTGTCTTTTGCTTTTATCGTCTTGCCCTCACAGTACAGTTCATTTATTATTTCAATTATAGGGGCCGGCTCACCCTTCCTCGCCAGGCAAGGTTTTAACGCCGAATGGGGTATCGTGTCGAACGCTTTAGAGATATCGACAATTGTGGATGCCCCCCCCCCCCCTCGTTATTTCTCTTGCTGTAACTTAAGGCAACTTTAAACAGTTCCATATTTACTTTACACCCGTTCTCGTTCTTATCCTTCCGTCGACGATGGAGGAGATGATTCGGCGAGAACAGGGCCTATCGTTATTGGCCTCCAGTTTTCGACCCGGCTTCATTGCTTGTTAGCCTTTGGTATTAATATAATCCTATTTTCCTTCCATACGGTCGGAAAATAGGAGCTATAGCATAAAATTATAAACTTTGGCCAATATTGCGGGCAGGCCAGGTATCATTATGTGCTTCTTCTGATTATTATCCGGTCCTACCGCAGCCTTTTTCCTCGTCTTACTCAATCCCTCGCTCATATCCTCGACGGTTATTGACGAGAATAATTCATTTATTAATAGCTCAGCGACTCTATTTCCTGGGATTGGAAGATTGGATGGTCCTGCTCGACTTCACAAATTCTCGTAGAGCCTCTTCACTTCTGTTGCTTCAGGTGGTTGCCTGGCCGACTCCAGGTATGCGCGATCGTCGTTCACAACAACGTCGGCCAGTTGGCGAGGAAGTTTCCTGGGACATTCTTTAAAGGTTTCCTGGCAACGTGTGTAGGAGTATCTTTTTCTACGATTTCAATTGCTGTTACTGTTTTTGCTTGATTTCCTTTGGGGCTTTGCCTTCTTTGTACGCTCATCGCTCTTGTCTTTCTCTATCGCTCCACATAGAGATGTCTTTATGAATCTATCGATGTCCTTTATTGGGACTTTCCTGTTCCCCTTATCTTTAGTCCATATCTGGAGTAACCGAGTGTTTACCTCCCTTAACGAGGGGGGCATCTCCGTAGGTCTTACCATTTCTCTTGTTGTCTCCACTGATGCGTAGACTCTTCGCAATTCATTTCACCGCTAATTTGAGGCTCTTCGCGTATCCGCGCATTGCCCGAATTAACGGGATCGCACCCTCCCTCTGTCTCGTGGGCAACCTCCTGAGGGCTCGTATCCTGACTAGCTATCTTTAACTTTTTCCTCTTATTCTTTATCTGAGGATTTTGCTTATCTCTAAATTTTGATATCTATAATCTTTATAGATTTCCTCGAGCTCCTTCAGGAGAGTTACCTCGTCTACCGTCCATTTCCTAGTATTTGGGGGTCCGTTCCCCTTCTTTTCTCATTTCTTATAGCAGGGTGTGTATACCATTCGTGGGTGGATAGTCCTCTTTGAGTCCCGCTACACTTAGGTATGTGGCACCTAACCCCATGCAACTTCGAGAAGCTTCTCTCACAATACAAGCATCTCCGCTGGACGCGGGCCTCCATATGATGATGATCAGGGTGCCTATCCAGGTCCGACAACGTCATAAAGAAAAGGTAGATTTCCCTTTTTTCACAGACCGGACAGGCAACCTGATTCCCCACGAGTGGCACCGTAATCATCATACTCATATCCGTGGACAAAGCCGTGTTATCAACTATGGTCCCCTCCAAAGTGGAAGAATCCGCCACCGACCGAGAGGTGCCGCGTCCGAGGCTATACTCTTATTACTCATTTTGCAATTATTTAGTTGTATTGATACACCTGTGGAACCTCAAAAGAGGCTCCATACATCTGAGGTACCCCCTCGTAGGGAATTAAAATTGTAAATTATTAACAAAAGTCAATTTCAATAAATAATTTTAAGAAGTTCTTATATACAATTTAGAACAAATAATAAAATGTGTATATATAATAAATAAATAAATAGATAAAATCCTTATTGATCTAAATATATGTTCCCCATTTCCATGGACCTCCTTATGACATTCATGATTCTCGTTTCAATTTCATTTTTATTCAATCCCAAATCGTATAAAATTTCTTTTGTTTTTGTGGGGACAGCCCCCCTGCTGCCGAGCACAACGGGCAATATTGCACCTTCTCCCTGGCCATATGTAGACTTCAAAAAAATCTGGCATGGTGGGTATTTGTCGACCTTTTCTTTATAAGCTCTTTGGAGGTAATCTCTGTTCTCATAGCGGACTGTGACGTCGACTATGAGAATCCGCTCCTCGCTTTTAACGACGAGGTCCGGCTTATATGGATTACCCTCTACCTTAATTGTAGACTCGACAAACACCTCATTTAGTTCCCTGAGTTTATTCGCCAGGAACATCTTTACTTCGTCGTGTCTCTTGATTCTGAGGCCCTTAGTAAATTGGCATAACCCTAGGACATGTCCTAAGGTCTCTGGTTGGGCATGGCACCTTCTGCGCGTTACGCCTGTGTCTTTCTTGGTTCGTGCTAAGGTGGTTTTGGTGCCAAAGGTGTTAGTGCGGAATAGCAAGGCATCGATAAATGTAGAAGGTTTCAGTAAGTTGTGCTCTTTCAGCCACACGTTGCCAAGCTTTTCTTTTGCGAAGTCAGAAACTCCTTGTCCTTGACTTCTAAGCTCAGCCCATTGCTTCACGTGTTTAATTCTCTCGTTGGCTTTCTCAAAGTCCTCTAAAGTGGCCGGCCAATTAATCCTCAGTGAGTTGACAATTTTCTTTAACTTCTTATCTGTGTCCTCGCCGATCAAGCTTGCTGCCGCTGGATCTATTGATTCTTTTATTTTTAACGCGCTCCTTAGGGTACCCAGTTTTACTATATGCTCGAATCTCGGTAACCTCCATAATTTCTAGGAGCATAAAGGAAATCGTGGCAGTTGATGGAACTAGATGCAGAATTGATTTAAGCTCCTGCCTGACTTCGCTATCCATAAGTTTTAGAACACTGTCTCCTGGTGGATTTATTAGAAGCTGGTAAATAAATCGAGGGAAAATGTATTTTGTTAATAATTCTAGTTTCTGGCATGGTTTCAAGGAGAGTTTGCGGACTCTCATCACCATGCTCAGAATTTCAGGCACAACTATGCCACAGTGGACGCCTTTCCAAGGCCCAATATTTGCGCCCAGATACCTGAATGCTTCCTCTGGGTTGACCTCTGGTATTTTTGTTGAGATATGTATAATTTTCTGTGCTGGACTGGTTTAAGTGCGTAGTAGAGATACTTATATATGTCGGGTTTACATTAGAATTAGGGTTAGGGGCGTGAAACGAATCTTCGTTTGGATTACACGTGTCGTTATGCAATAGAGAAGACATTGACTAGTGCAGATCCGATTATCATAGAACTGGACAAGTAACCGTGGTAATTAGATATTCGAGAAACTAATGACAATGATCCTAGGTTCAATAACGAATCCACGGTCGACGGGATGATAGATGAACGTGCTCACAAAATCTAAGTCGGACGCGTAATAATCCACTGATCGTAAAGAGTTACTTTATGCGTCGATGGGACCACAAGGAAGAATGCCTTTCCGTCCCGATGATGTCGCAGAGGAAAACTATGATGGGGTGTGTCTAAGGACACGAGATCATCGGATTCGTCGAGCACAGCCTTCGTTCGGAAAGTAAGGGAAATTGACATTGCTGCTAATTGGTCAATCTCCATATCGATGGTTAGAAAAGGGATGCTAGCCGCCCTCGAGGGAAAGTCAGTAGTGGGAGACGTCATTCGTTGAAAAATAGGTCTCCCCTATCTTCCCATAGTTGGGACAAAGACTGTTTGTCTGTTTGAAGGACTTTAGTCAACTAAATCTTAAGATTTATAACGGGCCCTCAGGCTAGCTGAACATGTACTGCCGAAACGCATCGACATCTGGCAATCATCTTACTCGAAGAATAGGGTCTGCGTGTGGCGAGCTACGGGACAGAGACCGTAGGAATGTTTACTGTCGAGTGTTACAACTATTTCCTTTTTTTTAAGGAGAGCTATAGAATTACTCCATGCCTTTGTTGCGTGAACAAAGCGTTCATCCCGTGACCGCGGCCACGTTCGGCGACTGGCTGTCGCCTCGAGCCCAAGCTCGCTATCACAAATCTCGAGTAAACACAATCGGATCGAATGACGACAATTGTTTAATTACGCCTATGATAGAATCTAGATTACGGTGTTGAGGGATTTCTCCGAAGTTCCAAAGGGAAGGCTCCGATGTCCTTTCATCTCCGACATATATATATGTCGGAGATAAAAGAACACCGGAGCCTTTGGATAATCCCGCAACATTGTAATCTAAAGTTTACTATAGTTGTAATTAAACAATTGTAGTTATTCAACCCGATTGTAATTGTCAGAGATTTGTGACAGTGAGCTTGGGCTCGAGGCGACAGTCAGTCGCCAACGTGTTCGCGGTCACGGGATGAACGCTTTGTCTAACAAAGGCATGGAGTAATTCTATAGCTCTCCTTAAAAAAAGGAAATAGTTGTAACACTCGACAGTAAACATTCCTACGGTCTCTGTCCCGTAGCTCGCTACACGCAGACCCTATTCTTCGAGTAAGATGATTGCCAGATGTCGATGCGTCTCCGCAGTACATGTTCAGCTAGCCTGAGGGCCCGTTATAAATCTTAAGATTTAGTTGACTAAAGTCCTTCAAACAGACAAACAGTCTTTGTCCCAACTATGGGAAGATAGGGGAGACCTATTTTTCAACGAATGACGTCTCCCACTACCGACTTCCCCTCGAGGGCGGCTAGCATCCCTTTTCTAACCATCGATATGGAGATTGACCAATTAGCAGCAATGTCAATTTCCCTTACTTTCCGAACGAAGGCTATACTCGACGAATCCGATGATCTCGTGTCCTTAGACACACCCCATCATAGTTTTCCTCTGTGACATCATCGAGACGAAAAGGCATTCTTCCTTGTGGTCCCATCGACGCATAAAGTAACTCCTTACGATCAGTGGATATTACGCGTCCGACTTAGATTTTGCGAGCACGTTCATCTATCATCCCGTCGACCGCGGATTCGTTATTGAACCCAGGATCATTGTCATTAGTTTCTCGAATATCTAATTACCACGGTTACTTGTCCAGTTCTATGATAATCGTGTCTGCACTAGTCAATGTCTTCTCTATTGCATAACGACACGTGTAATCCAAACGAAGATTCGTTTCACGCCCCTAACCCTAATTTTAATGTAAACCCGACATATATATGTAGTATCGGGGAAAGGGCCTAAGAAGCGTCGAGTTAACCATAGACAATGTCGCGAGAGCTGAGACGCCGTCGGGTTCATCAATGTGTCATCGGTCTTTTCAAGTGCATAGTTTCGTAGAAAGGGCCTACGTGACCCGGGCCACGAGCGTCTGCGGAACACGCGTGTGGCGGGCCTAGGAAAAGACAAAAGAGATACGAGAACGGGCAGAGAACGCGAGTTGAGAAGCGGAGTGTGAGTGGAGAAGCGAGAGAGTGCGAATGGCGTTACCGAGAGAGTGTTGTCGGGTCGTTAGCTAATTACGTAGTTGTACTGTTTTTCTGTACGTTTGATGCGAATAGTTCAAGTTAAACAACAATCGTCTTTTTCTGCTTGATTAAGATTTGTATCATCCATTGTAAACAAACATTATACCACGATATTACATATATGTCGGAGATGAAAGAACACCGGAGCCCTGGAACCTTGGATAGCCCCGCAGCATTGTAATTTAGAGTCGGCGATAGCCATAATTAAACAATTGTAGTTATTCAATCCGACTGTAAATTGTTCGAGACTGGTGATAGTGAGATTTGGCTCGAGGCGACAGCCCGTCGCCTAACGTGGCCGCGGTCAAGGGATGAACGCTTTGTCTAACAAAGGCATGGAGTAATTCTATAGCTCTCCTTAAAAAAGGGAAATAGTTGTAACACTCGACAGTAAACATTCCTACGGTCTCCGTCCCGTAGCTCGCCACACGCAGACCCTATTCTTCGAGTAAGATGATTGCCAGATGTCGATGCGTCTCCGCAGTACATGTTCAGCTAGCCTGAGGGCCCGTTATAAATCTTAAGATTTAGTTGACTAAAGTCCTTCAAACAGACAAACAGTCTTTGTCCAAACAACGGGAAGATAGATGAGATCTATTTCTTTCGACGAACGATGTCTCCCACTACCGACTTTCTCTCGAGGGCGGCTGGTATCCCTTTCTTCACCATCGATATGGAGATGGACCAATTAGCAGCAACGCCAATTTCCCTACTTTCTGAATGAAGGCTAAGCTTGACGAATCCGATGATCCCGTGTCCTTAGACACACCCCATCATAGTTTTCCTCGGTGGCATCATCGGGGCGGAAAGCCACTTTTTGGGTGACCCCACGCAACGGTAGAGTAACGTCGCCACAGTGAGGGCACATTACGAGTTTTTGTAATAGAGTCGGACTTAGATTTTTGCGAGTACGTTCATCGATCATCCCGTTGGCCGCGGACTCGTTATCGAACCTAAAGATCATTGCCACCAGTGTCGCGAGCGCCTAATCGCCGTGGTCGATTGTGCCTGTGGTGTTCAGACTTGTGCTAATAAACCAGATCTTGTTACATTCTACGATGTCTAACGTCAATGAAGAATCGTCCAACCCCCACAACCCTATCCTGGACATCTCCCCGACATATATATGTCAGTGTGTGGAAGTATGTGTGTGTGCACGGCGTCCCAAAAAAAAAACAGATGACTGTAAACTAGTCAGTCGGTTAAGAGTCGGGTACGGAAAAAAGTGCTAAGACGCGTGCAGGTGTGTATCGATGAATATATAAGGAATCGTCCGTGAAATAAATAGATTACTATTTTAATATGAATCCTCAGTGTAAATTTAGTGTTCCTATAACATTGTTTCGGCTTCAAAGATCCACAATTCTCAACAATTTTATTCGAGCCAATTATAATTTCTGGGTCCTTAATGAACCAGGTGTCCTTTTTCATTACCACCTGGAACGTTTGACTCTTTTCAATTGATAATTTCATACCCAGGCTCTCCAGGTACCTCTGAAGCTCGTCCACTTGACACTGTGCTTCCCTCTCATCTTTAGCGAGTAAGACGATGTCATCGGCGAAGGCCAATACAGGAATTTTATTTCTCTCATTAAACTTAACGACACCGGTCTTTGTATTTATTATTTCAATGTGCGGCTGGAGGCACACATTAAATAGCAGTGGTGATAACGGGTCACCCTGCTTAACCCCCCTGAGGATTTCAACCTCAACCCCTATATCGTTCTTCGCTTTTATGATTGTTTTACATCTTGTGTACATCTCGACAATTATGTCGATTATAGGGGTCGGTACGCCTTTCCGCGCCATGCAAGGTCTTACTGCCGAATGTGGTATTGAATCGAATTCTTTTGAGATGTCCACAATTGTGAACACCCCTCCTCTTTTACAATGATCTCTTTTACAATGATCTAGAGCTGCACTCATCAACTCAATATTTAATTTACATCCGCTTTCGGATGTAAACCCTTTTTGCCTCAGGTTCTGGGTGATACCACTCCTGAGCCGTCCATCGTGGATCGACGAGAACATTCTACTTAGGATAGAACCGATGGTAATTGGTCGCCAATTTTCAACATTGCTGGAACTTTCATTGGGCTTTGGAATTAACGTAGTCCTATTCTTCTTCCATAAGGTCGGAAAATAGGAACTAAACCATAGCGTGTTGAAAAATTTAGCGAGTATAGCGGGCAGGCCTGGTAATAATAGATTCTCCTTTAGTAGCCGATCTGGCCCTGCCGCAGACTTCTTCCTAAGTTTCTTAATTCTGTCCTCGACTTCCCCGACAGTGATCGGCCTGAGGTAGTCACCCAGTGGCAGCTCTGGGTCGCTCTTGTCCAATACTTCAATATTCGCAGGGCCAGTTATCTCCCATAGATTATTGTATAGCCTTCTCACTTCCTCTGCCTCTGGTGGTTGGTTGGCTGGTTCTAAATTAGTCATGTCATTGTTAGCAATGGCATCGGGCAACTTCTTTGGACATTCGTTGTATAGTTCTTGGCAACGTGCATAAGAAAATTTCTTTCCATAATTTCTGGCTGCTTTCTTTGATTTCTTAGTTATTTTGGCTGCTTTTTCATTTTGCTTTTGGCTGCTTTGGGGTTTTCCCCTTTTGTCTTTTAGAGCTCCATAGAGATGCTCAATTAAAAATTCATCCGAGCATGCTTTCAGTGCTTCCTTATCTTTTCCCTCTCCTCCCAAATTCTCCTCAACCGAGATTACACTTCCTTTAATATCAGAGGCACCTCGTCTGGCTTTTCGATCTCGTTAATAAGGCATTGCTGCCATTCGCGAACCATTTCAGAACTATATTTTCTTGGCTTCAGGACGACATAAATGGTTAAACGAAATCGCACCCACCCTCTGTCGCAGAGGCTTCCTCCTTAAGGTCCCTTTCTATTTCAATAGTTCTTAACTTTTTACGTTTGCTTCTAATTTGATCAGCAGTTTTGCTGATCAATATCTTGCTGATTTCAATATTGGGGAATTTATAGTCCTTGTAAATCGCGTCAAGCTCCTTCAGGAAGGCAACCTCCTCTGCTTTCCATGCTCCTCCACTTGCCAGGTTAGTTGGGGGGTACGTTCCTCTTCTTTTAATATTCCTAACGGCAGGGAGCGCATGTCGTTCGTGGGTTGATAGACCCACTTTGGGATTCAAAACTCATGGAGCAAGCGCCACACCTAAAGCGACCTTCACTGATTTGCGTATTGCCGCTGCATTTAGGAATGTGACACCTTACCCCATGGAGCTTTCGGAAGCACCTATTGCATTGCCGACAACCCTAATTAATGGGGACTTCCAAGTGATGTTCGTTAAGGTGCTATTCCAGGTCAGTTAAATTCATTAAAAAGAGGTGCACTTCCCTGCTTTCACAGACCGGACAATCAATTTTATTCTCCATTAATGGGACCAAAATTGCATCCGGGGACGTGTTTTGGTTGTCATCTATGGTCAACTCCGGAGGGGATAAATCCGCCGCAGCGCTTTCGGAGCCGAGAAGCGCTGCGTCCGAGGCTTCAATATTTCTATCGAATTTACAAATTTTGATTTGTTATCTGTACAATATTCCATACGTTACCAAATCATTAGTCTTAGTCATGCCAGTCGTTAACAACACATTATAGGAACAAGTTCCTATCATAAGGTTTTATTTCTATATTCACGGTAAAATACCGTTGATCGGAAAGCCGATAAATAATGTGTCTTTCTCTCCTTTTGCGCCACACTCCGTTTAGCCATGGACGCCGCGTCCGGGGGACTATTCCTCACGCCGACGCGGCGCACATGTTGCCGGCGGCACCACGAGGAGGTTGGAGTGTGACTTGGGCAGACGAGACCAAGGTCCCCCTGCCCCCGAGCAACTATGAAACCCCAGGGATCCACAGCACAACCGTTTAATTGCGGCATGCTAGCTATCCCTTAAAAGAGTCATAGTTACTTCTGCCTGGTCTTTCGAGCCGGACAGTTATAGTGTCATGGTTACTCCCATTTACCCGCGCCATTCTGAATTTCTTCACGTTGTCATTCAGAGCACTGGGCAGAAATCGCATCGCGTCAACACCCTTGGGGGCCATCGTAATACTTTGTTTTAATTAGAGAGTCGGATTCCCCGAGTCCGTGCCAGTTCTGAGCTGAGCGTTGAACGGCGACCGAAGAGAACGACCGCGACGGTGGAGCCGCCGCGGAAGCCTCGCAACAAAGAAGATCAGCAGGAGGCCAAGGCACGGGACCGAGCTCGAATCCGGGGTGCACGACGATCCCCCGAGTGAGATACGCCGCGCACTGTTCAGCTCGACGTTACGGATCCAATTTGCCGACTTCCCTTGCCTACAATAACATATCGACTAGAGGCTCTTTACCTTGAAGACCTGCCGCGGATATGGGTACGAATCGGTGCGACACCTCCACGTGGTTCTCTCCTGGATTTTCAAGGTCGCAGGGGAAGATCCGAATACCGCTGCAACTGAGTTGCTCTTCGCGTTCCAAACCCTATCTCCCTGCTAGAAGTTTCCAGGGAACTCGAACGATTATACAGAAAAGAAAACTCTTCCCGGATCTCCCGACGCGTACACTCTAGGTGCGCCTCTCCTCGCAATGAGTTCGAGACGCTCCGGGAGCGCGGGGCTGTTTAGTTTCGCTGCTCATCCTTTTCCACTTTCATTTAGATTTCACTTAATACTTTTTAAGTCAGCACTAGCCACATATTTAACACGTTCGTTGCTTCAAGACGCTCTATTTGCCCTTGCTCTTATAATAAAAAGTTTACGTTCTACGGAATAGGTAAATCCTTCGCAAACAGGCACTCTGTTTCTCTTCCTCATGAAATAATATTTTGATATGTAACAGGATGCCGCGTTATGAATGATATAATATTAAGGACATATTTAAATTATCCACAACCTCATAACTTGAAATATACCTTTCTGCATATCTGCACGGGTACGCGCAACTATTTTGTATCACCTGTAAAAACAAAAATAAAAAAGATTATTAAGTTCAGCATTCATCCTCTAAAAATAATATAAGTATCGCGTGTTTCAGTAAAGTACTTCTTAAATTAATATTATTTATTATATCATTACATGCTTATCAATATTAATTATATAAGCTTTCGTCCACTCTTACGTTTAGTTAATGAATTATTTGATTAATGAATTCCGGCAATAGGAAAATTTTACCCTGTACACCCTTTCATTCTTTCCTTATTAAATAAGATACTTCGAGATAGGATAAACGAATTATAATCAATAATGTTCAGATAATATACTTCTGAATACGCACAGAATTAATTTAACAACTTTAGCAGAATCGATGCAAATAATTATCAATGAAGTGACGGATAGTATAAACACATAAATTGATAAAAGACAAAACAATCTTGACAGTTCGTTACAGTGTTTATATGCAACTTCAGTGCTCATATAATAGTTACACCTTCCATGATTGCCTACACGTACAAGTCTGTCTATTACAATGGTGCAGTCTGTCCCTCATATTTGGAGAATAAGAGTGACTTTAGTGGGTTGTACTGCCAAAATACAGTTGTGTTACTTTATCCACAAAAGTATCATCACTACCGCATAATGATATACATATTGATATAATAATATCAAACGACTTTTATAAGAACATTGTTTTTATAATTTCAATCCCTTGTGAGTTCTTCCACGGTACTTACTTAAACCGAGCACTCTGTACATACAAATATGTTAGGTGTGTACACATGTGTATTTGTGTGTGTAGTTACAAATTTTGACTTCGTTCAGTTCTCCTTTCTTAGTTTTCATTTCTCGTAGTATATTTTACTCTACACTTTATTCCAGTTAAGACAGCATATTTATTTATTTTTTTGCTTATTCCTCTAAATAACAGATTCTATTTTACTTCTCGTTGGTAAGTGCAAAAACGCTTTAAGATTTACTGTATGAATTTTTTTGTAATATTTCTTTCTTTCCTATCTAGATTTTATTTATTTTGATTATATTTTGAGAACATGCCAGATTTTCGTAAAAAGAAAGATCTACAATCAATATTGAAAAATTTAATGTCAAAAGAAATACGAACGACTGCGTATTTTTCTATGAAAGAATATGGGAACAAATGCATATTTTTCCCAAAAATTTAGGTCATCTTAAAATGTCATTTGCAAAAGATCAATCTTGGCTATACAGAAAACAGATTTCTTGAAAATAATTATGAATGCATATGAATGAATGAAGAAGATTGCATTTATTAAAAAAAAGAAAAAAGAAATGAAGAAAAGGAGCCTGATATCTCCTTTCATCAACAATCGTTATTTTTTTTAAATAAAAGTTTTGTCTCAAATGAATCATTAAATTCAAATAAAACGAGTCTGCATTAGAAAGCACGCTTACATCAGTGCTTAGAACGTAATGAATATAATAAAAACATTGAAACCTTTTGTAAGAAAAGCTGTTCGTGAAATAAACAACAAATTACACTGTATTGAGCATTAAGTGTGTTTATTGTGACTGACCTTCTAAAATTTCAACATGGCATAATCAGAAATGGGACAAAAAAGTGCGTGATTAATTATATAGTAATAACGGTCATAATACGATAATAATTTTAATACCATAATAATATTAATAGGAAAGAAGGTACAGTGGAAATACAGTAGATGCAATGGAAGCAATTGCCAAAGCAGACCTATATTGTAGAGATGGTGTGAACGTAACCATCGAATAACAAAGTGATTCGATCACGTTCGGTCCAAATCAAGACGATTTTTCATAGACCCTTGTGATATTTCATGGTCATTTCTAATTGATGGAGAGCATAACTGTTCTTTGCACATATCACATGATCTGTAGCTGTCATTATACTTTTTATATTAACGACATCAAAACAAAAATGCGAGTTACATAGTATAAAGGAATGACGAAGAACAGTGAAAGATAACGCAGAAATTAATGATTTTCAATTTTGCAAACGTAAGTTCAATTTCAAATTTTTTTAGACTAAATTATACCAAATGTAAATATAACTCTATTACAAAATAATATGTCGGAGATAAAAGGACACCGGAGCCTCCCCTTTGGAATTTTGGGAAAATCTCTTAACACTATAATCTAGATTCTACCACAGCCGTAATTAAGCAATTGTCGTCACTCAATCCGATTGTATTTGTTCGGGATTTGTGATAGTGAGCTTGAGCTCGAGGCGACAGTCAGTCGCCAACGTGTTCGAGGTCAAGGGATGAACGCTTTGTCTAACAAAGGTATGGAGTAATTCTATAGCTCTCCTTAAAAGAAATATTTGTAGCGGCACTCGACAATAAATATTCCAACGGTTTCTGTCCCGTGGCTCGCCACACGCAGACACTATTCTTAGGGTAAGATGATTACCAGATGTCGACGCATCTCCACAGTACATGTTCAGCTAGCCTGAGGACCCGTTACAAATCTTAAGATTTAATTAACTAAAGTCCTTAAAACAGACAAACAGTCTTTGTCCGAACTATGGGAAGATAGGGAAATCTATTTTTCTCACGAACGACGCTTCTCGTTAGCAACTTTCCCTCAAGGGCGGCTAGCATCCTTCTCTAACTGCGCACCATGGAAACTGACCCATTAACAACAACGTCAATTTCCGAGACTTTCCGAACGAAGGCGTTCTTCCACGAATCCGATGATCTCGCGTATCGTAGTTTTCCCCTGCAGCATCATCGCGACGGAAAGTCATTCTCTCGTGAGGTCTCATTAGCGAGTTACATAACGTCTTTACGCTCGGTGAATATTCTACATTTTAACAAAGAGCTAGTTTAGTAATACTTCCACCGTAGCCAAGCAAGTCGAGTACGTCTTGGGCTTTGCATGAAAGCGCATTCTGTTATTCCGTTGACCGGTGATTCGTTATTGAACCTAGGATCATTATCATTAGCTTCTCGAGTATCTAATTAGTCCGGTTGCTTGTCAAACAGCCAAAAAATTCTACCAAATGTCCAAATCGGACAAACTGTGAATGTAAACAACTGGACAAACGATGGGAGGAGGGTCGATCCCAGGGTCACCTCTCGCTCGGGTAAAGCTACCGGCGATCAGATTCAGCGAATTTTGAAATTCTTCCAAAACTGTGCCTCAGTCTTCTTAGGAAGATATAGTGAAAAAAGCTTCATCTGCTTCAGAAGCTGCTCGTTAAAAAATTCAATGATTACAGGGCGGTTTCATCGGAAACCCAAGAAAAAGTGTTAGTAAATTACATGCTATTCTCAGAAGAAACATTATTTGGCGTCACTTTAACGGATCTACAGCAACTAACTTCTCAAATAGCAGAGAAAAGTAACATTTCGCGTAACTTTAATAGAGGGAAGAGGAGGCAAAACTGATCGTACGCTTCCCTTCAGATGCTTACATTAGCCCATCAGAAGATTACATTATCATTAAAAACATCTGAGAAGACGTTCGTTAGTAGTGCAATTGGCTTCAACGCGTTGTTGCAGGGCAGCTCTTCGATTCATTACAGTCGATTTATGTATAGTACAAGACTCAACCTGGTATCCACAACGCTGACGGAAGCAGGATTATGCAAGTGCCCAATAAACCATTGAAAATATATTATAATTTTTATCCTTTGGTTTAGGGGATTCATAAAATTCTCAAGTCGCATGCTTGAGGAACCAGTGCTTTCGATGCTTGATGGTCACGTATCGGCAATACACTAAAATCGTAGAATTAATTAATCTCGCTCAGAAAATAATATTATTACTTTATGTCTTCCACCATAATGCGCCCATCATTTGCAACCACCTCCACTAAATACTTCAAACGCTGTGTAACAAATTACGAACTTACGCAATTATATAAAGAAACATTTTTTCAAAGCAGTTATCATTGAAACTGTCATTCAAGGGTCCAAAGAATCTGCAATATTTCCTTTTAATGTGTTTCCTGATTACTTGTGTGCTCCTTTGAGAAATACAAATAGAGACCTCAAAATATCAACAGCAGGATACAAGAGGATCCAACAGACCAACAGGCGATCAACATTGTGCAGCAAGTTCTGTTATCAAAAGACGTAGAGACGCTACTATCCACATCGAAGGACGTAGGAACGCTATCAGTGACGTCTAAGGATGCAAAGCCTTCAGCATTTATATTTTCCCCCAAAATAATCAAATCTATCTGCCAAGCAAAGGAAAGAGTTGTGGCGGATCGGTACCAGCGGGACGCCGCCAGGTCGAGGCATCAACGCGGCGCAACACCTCCCGGGCGATCCGCGGGTACCGACCGCCAACACCAGAGGGCTACGACGACAACGAGTCTGTCTATCTCGCTAGCGGTCGAATATTCGGGTATTTCATACAAATACCGCACCTAGCCAGACTCCTTCTACGTCTAAGGCAGGGACTACCGGGCATAGCCTTACCGACGAGTCCACCGGTAGTCCCGGGACGAAACGCTCATTCTCTTTCCACTACTCTTTCTCCAAAGAGTAAAGAGAAAAGCAAAGAAAAGAGGGAACACTGTAACAGTTATCTCGGAACAATATAAAAACCAGCTCGAACAAGAAATTATTCAGGCTAGAAAAAAGACCGAACGAAAAAAATCTTTCAAAACCAGGAACGCACTTAGCAGAAATAAAGAAAATGTAGCAGTGGAAAATGGACGATGCAAAATTCTTCGCTCGGGCTCGCATATTTTGTGATGAACTCTTTATATCACCAAAATCTAAGAAAAAAATGGATTCAATGTATTATATGGCATAGACGCGTACACGAAATTTACATAAATGTTGAGGACTGATGGTTTAACTAACTAGTACTGCTTATTAGATTAATTATATGACCTCTTACGTCGTCGCGCAACTTATTCCGATTATGTCCATGAAGCGTGAGTTATCTGTAAAATTTAACCGTAGCGTTTAGCTTCGCTTCATAGACTTAGCTTATTATAGTTCGTATCGTTGTCGTCTGACTTGAAGCCTACATATTCATGCACACCATCAACAGAATGTTTGGATCTCTCGTAAAGCGTCTTTTAACTGTTTGCCAACCGATGCACTGATAAGGCGTCTTTCTCCAACACTCACTGCTGAAGTCATCAGGACATACATTGCCTTGGGTGATCGACAGAACGACGAGTTTTTGATATTGCATGGTCGTCCCGCGGCCTACTCTAAGAGAGCGTCGAACAATGATATCGAGCTCCTTTGTATCTGGCTAGTCGTCGAATCGCTTCAAGTCCGTTCGAATCTATCAGTTTAGAGAATCGGTGCCAGTGCACTTCGCTGGACGTGTGTTTTCACGCGCTTTCGTGGGATCTCTCTATTCTCTTTATATTCTCTTTATATTATTCTTCTGATTCTCTTTATATTAAACTTTGTAGAAGCATTGGGTCGCTAAGGGTCCGCTGACCGTTATTTAGACCCTCAACAAACCTAAGGACCCACCATAAACTTAGACGTTTTAAGCTGGTAATTATATAGTGGGAAAAACCGGACATTTACCTAATGGAAATGTCTGGATTTTCCCATGAACAAGGTCATCCATGAGCCACGTTGGTAGGATGCTTACTCCTCCTGTCTTCACTCATCAACGCAGGTCATAGCCAATGGGTATCGCGGATACTTGTCCTCACTTTTCATAACGAAAAGTGTAAACAACGAATCAGATTCCTTCGTTCAAAAATTAACCTACATACTACCTACATATAACCTACATACGGAGCTTTCCTCCGTAAGTATATAAGAGCGGACGGGAAGTTATGTCTCAGTTCAGTTCGAATACTCTCAACCCTCAGGACTTCTTCGAAGACAACTTAACTACCCGTATTCAATATCGGTCTTCAGATCTGTCAACATATCTATATCTATATCCTATACCTACACCTATTTTTTAAGCAGCGGAGTTACTAACTTGTGTTGTTGTACGAAGTTGTTGGAAATACATATTTTATAACATTGTTAATCGCAGCGTTATACCATCTAAATCATCCCTATTGTCTTAACGGAAATCAGGGGATCGATCAATTCACTGTGTTGATTCTTGGAATCGTAACGGGAATTTACGACTCCCGTTGACGCGCTTCTTCGCGATCGCGTCTCCCCACGATCGGTCGAATTTACATATACTTTCTGGAGAAAAAAAGGAAAGAATAGGATAATCTACCTATCGTGAAGTATATAAATATGATAAAAGTATAGAAAAAATAATTAATGTTACTTATTAGTTGCATGGGAAAATAAAATGGCCACAGAACAGTACAATAATTAGTATGAAGGCGACAAAGATAATTGCACTATACACCATATCAATGTTGGTAAAATGGAAATTGATGTCATCACAGAAATGTTTATGAGATCAGGAAAAAAACATCATGCCAAGTATAGTACATGTATTGGAGATGGAGATAGCGAAACGCATAAAGATATTGATACATACGAAGACATTGCTGTTTAAAAGAAAGAATATGTCAGTCATGTATAAAAACGAATAGGCACAAGGCTAAAGGATGCCAAATAATGTTGAACAAACTGTTTTCGAATAATTACAATAATGTTTTCGCACAAAGTGGAATTTCTAACTTGAGAAGGACAGAAATAATTTGTAAATGTCCTAGGAATAGCGAGTAGTTAGTCAGAGTAGCTGGGAGACAAGAACGATCAGTGAATGCAGAAAATAGCATAAAATACAAAACAGATGAAAACAAAATGTATAATGTGTGTAAGAAAAATAAATTGGATGCAGTATTCAGAATTTACAACAAAATTTAAAAAAAAAAACAGCAATAGGATGGTCATTTTTTTTCTGACAAAGAAGGATAGTTATGAGGACTGCCAAATTTTATTAAAAAGCAAAAGCAGTGTAGCGGCACATGAGTCATAGGACAAGGCGGATCGAGAGCGTCTCATGTTGGTGTTGTGTCTCGGAACACGAACTACATCCTTGACGCTCGAAACATATCGATAGACAAAACAAAGTCACCTTTATGGGCAACCGTCGATCTTAGACAAATTCAAATTTTGGCCCCCTGCCAGTATAAATAAACAGACTCTATCGCGGGCAAGACAGTATATACCAAGTGACACAATTTAGCGATCAATATCTACGAGTCGGGTTTTCCGCGAGCGAAAATACACTATTGTGTCGAACACAGTGAATGAGCGTCTTTTGTACTTTTATTAATTTATTTGTTTAACTTATTCGAAATATATTTGACGGGTTGCGACAGCAATCTTTCGCTCTCGTTATTTTACATTATCTATTCAAAACCAATCCTGCACAGCAGCATTAAACTAAGATCGTTTCACCATAGAAGAATAGCAATTCAGACAAAGTCACAAATTATAATAATTTAAGATCAACTTAAAAATTTTGTTATGTTTGTTTTGTAGTAAGCACCAAATTTGACTTTAAACCTAAGAATATATATACCACAAATAATTTTATGTAGAAATAAACATAAATAATATTAAATAAATAGAATTTTTCTTATTGAAATATGACAGTCTGTAATAAAAGACGAAGTAAAAAAGAAAAAATAACTTTAACAAAGAAGAAATTTATAAAAATTTATTCCTAAAAAATTTTGGCCGATCAGTTAAGTGAAATAAAAGTACAAGAAACAACTAACATTAGATGAAACGTAATGTATTCTCTCAACGTACATTTGCGAAGCGGTTTATTTTATATTCATTTCCGAGATTCTTCGTTTCCACCCAATCATGGCAGTTCAGAACTATTTTATGAAAATTAAGAATTTTCTAATTAAAGAAAATTAAGAAATTTCATTTGAAAGACTTCATATATCTCTAAATTATTCACACAAAATTAGTACAGCGCGCAAACATATATGAAAATCAAAAATGTAATGAAAATGCAAAAAACATAAAAGAAGAAAACTGTATTTTATATTACGACTTACTTTTACATATAGAATAATTTCCTTTCCAATTACTGTACTACCCAATCCATCCTAGAACAAATTTTTAGGTTAAAATTATTTATACAAAACTAATATGTATACGAATCTTTTCATTTTATAAAACTGTATGTATAAAATATTTACCTTCGCTAAATCTCTTTTTACAGAAACTTTGCAGATCATGTTTCTAATCAAATTTAATTCTCCACTTAGTACTCATTACCAAATAATGCTTGGTAAATTCAAAACTTATAACGTTCAGTAAATTTGTATACGATGTACACTCTACCTTGGCTCGAATACGAAAGACGATTGAACAGCACCGATTTCTAGGATAATAGTGACGACAAAGGAGTAGTGCTGCTTGTTGATTGGCTACGCTTCAGGACTAGAAGTGGAACATGTACACAATCATTGCGCAGTCACCTTGTGCCATACTTGTAAAATCTAGATGTGATTCTTTTGTTAATTTTCCATGGTTGTACTTCAATTTGAAGATTAATTAAATAGATGTTTAATAACGATTTTAATACCGAAAATAACGATTATTATACTCCGAATTTATATATGGTTATAGTATAGTAAAATATGTAAAATATGTAAAATATTTGCACTTGATATTTCAAAGTATTTTCATAACTACAGTAAGATACAGATATCAAGATTATGTGTGTAAAATTTGTATTGGATAATATTTGTAGAAGTTGATTTTAATAGAAACATGATTATTTTTTAAGAGTATAGTATTTAACTATAGAAGTATTGTACATGTCATGTATTTTCATCACGTTCATTACTGATGCAATAAATGATATTTATCTTTTTTATTGAAATAGGACATTTAGTAACAAAAGATAAAAGACAGACTTACCATATTAGTATAGAAAAGAATTTATGAAGATTTATGCTGCAATAAGCTTTTGAATATGATAATATGCATCTATCATAAATTGTACATATTTTTGAAAATATTTCTTACAAAATTCTGGTCACTCAGATAACTAGAACAAAAAATCCAAGAAGCAAATAATATTAAAAGAAAACACGACTGTATTAGAGTTATTAAAGAATATTAATTTTTAAGCATTCTGGATATATGAATAACTGTTACAAAAGATTTTATCGGTTATTATTAACAATTATCGATGACACAATTTGTTTTTGGATACAAATAATCACTCGACGATAAAAACACTTCTTTGCAGAAACAAATAAATTTATGGAAAGGACAATAGAACCGACATATGAAATTCTTACATGAATATAAATGTTAGCAAGTATCTAACCAAAGAAAATATTATTAAGAAAAGTGACTATAAATCAAATATAATAAAGACCAAAAACATAATGGAAATAAGCAAGACAGTATAAGAAAACTGCATTTGTTTTTATGACTTACTTTTACACGTAGAATAATTTATTTGGTTATTGCAGAATCCATTGTAGAGAGAGAACAAAGTTTTCCGATTACAATAATTCGCACGAAGTATTCAATTTATAAATATTCAGTTATAAAATATTTCACAAACTTCACAAGCCAACCTTCCAATAATCAAATTCTATTCGTCATTTAGCACTTGCAACCAATTAATACTTGTTAGACACAACCACGTGTCATGTGAATTCTATTACCATACTACGTTCATTAGCTACGCTTCAATGTTATTAGCGGATTCTGCGTACAACTGTGCAAAATATTTCAATTTTAAGACTAATATTTAGAAACGATTTTATTATCCTGAAGATTATCATTATTATACTACGGATTTTTACATAGATATCTGTTGGAACTTGAGCTGATTCACGTAGTACAAGCCATGTGGAAGCCGGAAACGAGGAAAGTGGACTACGAGAGAGTGTGCTCAATATGAACGGCAAGTCTGTGAAAAACATGCAGCCTGCTAGGCTTATATGTAATTGTTTCAATTTACTAAATATATTATATATATTATATTATATATTTTTATAATTATATATACAGGGTGGTTGATAACTGATGGTACAAGCGTAATGTATTCTCTCGACGTACATTTGCGAAGCGGTTTATTTTATATTCATTTCCGAGATTCTTCGTATCCACCCAACCATGGCAGTTCAGAACTATTTTATGAAAATTAAGAATTTTCTGTTATTTAATAAGGTTTTTGGTTTATAAAATAACGATTCACTTAGATTCGTTTTCTCCAATATATTTCAGTCTTATACAACACGTCTTACCACACAGGAATCTCTTAGTCAATAGAACAACGTGGTCGACTTCTAAGACAAACGAGCGTCGTTAGAAGTCGTACCAACTTAGCTTGTAGTAACCAGCGATCATACCAACTTAACATTTCTCAACATTTTCTAATTAAAGAAAATTAAGAAATTTCATTTGAAAGACCTCATATATCTCTAAATTATTCACACAAAATTAGTACAGCGCGCAAACATTTATGAAAGTCAAAAATGTAATGAAAATGCAAAAAACATAAAAGAAGAAAACTGCATTTTATATTACGACTTACTTTTACATATAGAATAACTTCCTTTCCAATTACTGTACTACCCAATCCATCCTAGAACAAATTTTTAGGTTAAAATTATTTATACAAAACTAATATGTATACGAATCTTTTCATTTTATAAAATTGTATGTATAAAATATTTACCTTCGCTAAATCTCTTTTTACAGAAACTTTGCAGATCATGTTTCTAATCAAATTTAATTCCCCACTCAGTACTCAGTACTCATTACCAAGTAATGCTTGGTAAATTCAAAACTTATAACGTTCAGCAAATTTGTATACGATGTACACTCTACCTTGGCTCGAATACGAAAGACGATTGAACAGCACCGATTTCTAGGATAACAGTGACGACAAAGGAGTAGTGCTGCTTGTTGATTGGCTACGCTTCAGGACTAGAAGTGGAACATGTACACAATCATTGCGCAGTCACCTTGTGCCATACTTGTAAAATCTAGATGTCACTCTTTTGTTAATTTTCCATGGTTGTACTTCAATTTGAAGATTAATTAAATAGATGTTTAATAACGATTTTAATACCGAAAATAAGGATTATTATACTCCGAATTTATATATGGTTATAGTATAGAAAATATGTAAAATATAATAAAATATGTATGTGTTATGTACAATGGCTCACGAAAGTATTCGAATGCTCGGCATTGAAATTTTAAAGATATAGATATATGTCGGAGATGAAAGGAAAGCCAAAGCCTTTCCTTGGAAATTTTGGGAACATCCTCTAGTACGTTAGCCTAGATTTTATTATAGTTGTAATCGTTTAAGATTTGTAATAAGCGAGATTGGGTTCGAGGCGACAATCGGTCGCCGAACGTAGCCACGGTCACGGGATGGACGTTTTGTCTAACGGAGGTCTGGAGTGGTTGTATGTGTTTTCCGAGAAATGTGGTTGTGGCGGCATGCGGCCTCGAGAGCGGGCCACTTGTGATGTTGCCTCGGAGGTGTCGATGCAATGGGACATACATTGTATCAATAATCAAAACTCCAGGCAGAAACTGCCTAGCAACGGCGTTTGGAACTTTCTCGATGCTTCCAACGAGTGTGCCTAGCAACGGCGTTTGGAACCTTCTCGATGCTTCCAAACGGGTACAGAAAACAAAATGCAATCGTACAGCGAGAAAAATCTCCACGAGGCTGGCATTCTTGCGGTTGCCTTGGAGAGTGACACATCGAGCATTTTCGACAATCGCATTTGCGCCTAAGATTAGTTTCGCTTAGTGACCGTGGATTCGTTTGAACCCAAAACTTTGCTAATAGTGTTATTTAATTTATTATTCGTAAATCCTATTATTCATTAGACTTATTATCTGTTAAACTTATTATTAGTTGTACTTATTATTTGTTAAGCTTAGTGATAGACTTGCATATACGTGTGAATAAAATCTCGGCTTTGTGAAACGATGGCTAATCCACATGAAGAGTTGTCACGCGCCCAAAATTCGAATCATGATCTGACATATATATTCCATATTCGTTAATTAATTAATATTTAATGGAAATTAAAGTTGTCGAACTTTGAATTTGACATTCGATATGAAGAAGACAAAGCAAACGCTATTAGCGTTTTAGCTAATTAGCGGATTATCTAGAATTCACCCGGAGGTATGTCTACCAATCAGGAAACGAGAAGAAGATTCACCAGTTCGTTGTCCATCCCTAAAAGATTTGAATTAGACACGTCAACCGAGAACTCTCCCATATTTGAAGCTAAGCCTCGCCTCCCTCAATCCCGTGATCCAGGAAATCAGAGAAGAGCAGTCATTCGAGAATACCTTACTACACAAGAAACACCCATAAAATATTTTGATCAGGCTGCGGAAGACACCGACGAAAACACCGGTGAAGAAGCATCTGATCATGAAATAAGCGATGCCGAAATATCAAGAGAAGAGGAGTTTCCCCCATCGTGCTCCGAGTTGCCACGACAACGGGAAGAAAGGACCAAACCCACAGTACTTACAGAATTGAAGATCTCAGAAACAAGAGATTCGATAGTGAAAGTAAGCGATCATAAAGTGATTTTTATCGATACAAAAGGAAATTCGGTGGACAGAGGAGCCTTAGAAATAAAAGAAGCAAGGAAACTACCGCATTATGAAGATCTAATGTTTGAAAGAGCAAGATTATATCAAGACTCAGGAAAACAAATAATATCTTTACCCGTGAAAGAAAACCGAAACGTCCCAATAACAGCGGAAAATTTGTTGAACTCGTTAAAATCCTTGCTGGACGTGGTAAATGAGAAACAATTGACATCCTTCAGCATCAATAAAGGAGATCTAGAGGAGCTACCATGGCGACACATAATCAAGAAATTGAAGGAAGTACTCTTAACAAAAACAATACACATTACCATTTGCACCGGGGAAGTAACCACCGCACCAGTGGAAGCGCGAACTAACATAATTCGGGAAAAATACGAATCATCCGTAGCAGGACACACAGGAGTAACGAAAACCTACCAAAGAATACGGCAACATTATTATTGGGAAAACATGAAGAAAGAAATCCAGGAGTACGTAAGAATATGTAAAGAATGTCCATTGAAGAAGTTAACTAGAATAAAAACGAAGCAACCAATGATGCACCGGGCAAAGCTTTCGACAAAATCAGTATGGATATCGTCGGTCCATTACCAAAGACACAAAGGAAAAACGAATATATATGTCGGAGATGTAGGGATAACGGGCCTTTCTTTTGGAATTTTGGGAAGATTCCCAATACCTTGGTTAAAACTGTTTGTTATAGCTGTTCTTTATAGTATTATTACAGTGGGCTTGGGTTCGAGGTGACAACTGGTCGCCGAACGCAGCCACGGTCACGGGATAAACGTTTTACCTGACGAAGGTGTGGAGCGGTTGTATGGTTCTCCCTAGAAATGTGGTTGTAGCGGCAGACGGCCTTAAGAACGGGCCCGGCCACATGGGACTATACTTTGGAGGTGTCAATTTAATGGGACACACGTTGTATTAATAATAAAACTCCAAACGGCGTTTGGAACTTTCTCGATGCTTCGAACGAGTATACATCAAACTTTTGGCAGAAACTGCCTAGCAACGGCGATTGGAACCTTCTCGATGCTTTCAACGAGCATATAACAAACAAATGCAATCGTACGGCGAGAAAGATTTCCATCAGATCATTATTCGTGTGATCGCCTTGGAAAGCGATACATCGAACAGTTTACCGAGTGTCTCAGCAATCGTATTTTTGTGCCTAAAAATTATTCTACGCATAGTAAAGAGTTGTCCCGTTCACCGTGGATTCGTTTGAACCCAAGGACATTGTTAATAGCGTTCATTAAATTCATTATTCGTTAAACTAATTATTTGTAAAACATGTTATTCGTTAATCTCATTAGTCGTTAAACTTATTATTTGTAATACATATTATTCGTTAACCTTATTATTTGTTAAGCCTATTTATTCGCTAATCTTATTATTCGCTAAACTCAATATTCATTATACTTTGTAAAGGTCTTGTATATACGCGTAAATATAGTCTCTGTTTTGTAAAACGATGGCTAATTCAAACGAAGAATCGTTACGCGCCCTAAATTCTGATGTTAATCCGGCATGTAAATATTGGCTCACCTTGCCATGGTGGTAATACCAGCTAGATATTTATTAATAGGACTGCAGAGCCTGTCCTTAATATAAATGAAATTAAATTAAATTCAAATTAACTAATTAAATATGTCGGAGATAAAAGGACATCGGAGCCTTCTCTTTGGAACTTCGGGAAAATCCCTTAACACCGTAATCTAGATTCTATCATAGACGTAATTAAACAATTGTAGTTATTCAATCCGATTGTAATTGTTCGAGATTTGTGATAGTGAGCTCGGGCTCGAGGCGACAGTCAGTCGCCAAACATAGCCGCGTTCAAGGGATGAACGCTTTGTCTAACTAAGGTATGGACTAATTCTATAGCTCTCCATAAAGAAATATTTGTGGCGGCACGTGACAGTAAAGATTCCAACAGTTTCTGTCCCGTGGCTCGCCACACGCAGACCCTATTCTTCGAGTAAGATGATTGCCAGATGTCGATACGTCTCCGCAGTACATGTCCAGCTAGCCTGAGGGCCCGTTATAAATCTTATGGTTTAGTTGACTAAAGTTCTTCAAACAGACAAACAGTCTTTGTCCCAACTACGGGAAGATAGGGGAGACCTATTTTCAACGAACGGCGTCTCCCACTAGCAACTTTCCTTCGAGGACGGCTAGCATCTTTTTCTAACCACCGATATGGAGATTGACCAATTAGCAGCAACGCCAATTTCCCTTACTTTCTGAACGAAGGCTACCCTCGACGAATCCGATGATCTCGTGTCCTTAGACACACCCCATAATAGTTTTCCTCTGTGGCATCATCGGGACGGAAATTCATTCTTCCTTGTGGTCCCATCGACGAATAAAGTAACTCCTTACGATCAGTGGATATTACGCGTCCGACTTAGATTTTGCGAGCACGTTCATCTATCATCCCGTCGACCGCGGATTCGTTATTGAACCTAGGATCATTGTCATTAGTTTCTCGAATATCTAATTACCACGGTTACTTGTCCAGTTCTATGATAATCGTATCTGCACTAATCAATATCTTCTCTATTACATAACGACACGTGTAATCCAAACGAAGATTCGTTTCACGCCCCTAACCCTAACTCTAATGTAAACCCGACAAATAAATAATATTGGATGATTTTAACTAATGGCTGCACAAGGGTCTATGGTACGTACCGGTTTAAGGGCAGGTAACAAGTCGAACGACTAATGCTGACATTTGGGCTGTTGACGAGTATGTAAGTTTGTAATATGATTCTACCACTTTATGATACCTTTTGTAATGCACTTGATCGGCACGAGCAGAGGCGACGTTTATCGGGACTGGCATTCGACGCTATGTTGTGAAAAAGACCTGCTCTTCGGAGCTCGATTCTGAGATCGCTGCGCTTGCGTCGGATGAGAGTGCCGTTTACAACATCAGGCAGTTGGTGCCATATTGGGGTGATGGCTTCCTCCATTATCACATAGTGGCCTGCTGAGATATAGTCGGCGTGCAGTAAGTTCCGCCCTTAAACTTCTTGAATTTGATATTGCCAAGATAGGATGAAACCATTTAAATAATGTACAATATGCCGGTGCTGTTATGGGCTGTAACTGATAAAACTGAGAGTTTTTATTTATGCTCATGCTAGTTGTTTAGCATTGCTTTGGTCACTGTACTGACTAACGTTATGTAATTTACGGTAACTTTGGACGTCAATAAGGTAAATAATCTTGACTTCAAAACCAGAATGGTGGGTGATGATGGTGGGGTACTGAACGGGGCAGATTACTGATGCGTACAATGGTTAAAAAATGTGAAACAGCATTAGCCTCGTCTGGCTTCGGCACGGTCGAACGATGCATAAAGGGCGTTGGAAGCTCGGTGGTGCGTTGAGTTTCTGGATCTCGTAAGTGAAGGGTAGCACTCACTTGGCACGGTAGGTCTTCTTATCGCGGAAGCCAACGGTATCGACGTGAAGAGACGCGCGCGGGTCTGTCAAGCGGTCGCCCTCTTGGTATGGGGGCCTCGTTACTCAGGACAGGGTTATAGAATCATCATCAGCTTTGTGCCGATATACGAATTGGTGGTGCCACTAATACGCTGTACGTACAAGTTACGATATGTAGTCTTAGATGAGTATACGGAAGGTGCCGTGCCATCTGGGGATTATTGCTAGTCACGATAGTTAGGTATTCGAGCACCGAGTGACAACTATGGAGCTGAGCGCGTACTACGGTGTATCGAGAACCATATAATAAGCTGCATTGTTAAGAGTATTATTCTCTTCACTTTTTGTTATTGGCCTATCGCTCTGTTAGTTTCAGAGTGGGAGAGTGAGTCCATTCCAATCACAAGGGTTAATACCATGGAATAAGTTGGAATAGGAGGAATTTACTAAGCGAAAGTTCCCGACAAAATGGCTGTTTACCAAGTTTTATTCTCGAGACACCATGTTGCTGTACGGTTCGATATGTCTCCAGGCGCGATGCTCGAGTTCCATTCGCAACCTCGACTAGAGGTCGCCACATTACGAACCACTTGTTTGTTGACAGAAATAGAGGCTGCTCTAAGTAAATTCCGTTGTTGTGCTGTTACTTTGGAGATGTTTTTTGGGGATTTCCGAAATTTTCTCGCGGTTCAAATCTATTTCAGATAATGCCTTATAGTGGCAGCTATCTACTTGCCAAGTCGTGTTTCAGGAAAAAACCTGGAAGCACGAGTAATTACTTTAAACTCTGAGTCAGTTGGCCTTATATAGTCGCCTGCCCGAAAGTTCCATTATGATATTTCATTTATAAGGAGGTTTTTCTCTTAAATATTTGATGTGAAACATTGTCAAGAAACAAAACATAGTTTAATAATGGATATACAGATTCAGCTTCCAATTGACTATACGTGGCGGTAGGATATGTGTGAAAATCTTGAATGCTGCAAGCGATACTCTGTTCTTACCGCCGAGTTATTTGACTCGTCTAGGGGATCGTCGCCCTATTATTTAGTGAAGTGAGAGGAGCCGGTTCACTGTTGAGCTATGTTGCTGCGGTATAAACGTGAAGATTTCCCCTATGAGTTTAGAGTTTGAGCTTTGTATTGTAGTATTTAGCCGTTTCTCCCAGGACAGTGTCAGGGATGTGGTTCGTCTTTAGCCGTCAGATATATCGCGATGAAATAAGGGAATACAGAGGTTAGGACAATTATCTAGTTTATTATTCGATGGAATTTGATTGCAAGCAATTTTTGAGTCACTTGTTTCACGAACGAATCGTATTTATTTGTTTCGCTCTTCGTTAATATTCCGAATTCTCTTTTGCCATCGCCTTTTTAACACTAACAATAAGCGTTGAGAGCAATCTTGATGTGAACAGGATGATCAAAATTTTTACACGACACGCAACAAGGTTGATTTGTGTTATCCTCGCTTTCTTCGGTACAGGAATCTGGATCAATACGTTCATCTGGATCATAATTTATCGTTAAATTTAACGCTGCGGCAGTCTGTTGCAGTTAGAAGCTACATGGCCTAAACGTTGGCAAGTCTTACATTGCACTTCGTTTGTCAAATCTAATTGCTGGTGAACAGTCGGAGACAAAATACTGAAAATCAGCCGAAGATCAGAAATTGAAGAAAATTTTAGGCTGGCTTTTGACACTAATCTCATCAGGCCCGGTCATATAACTGGTTTTAAAAGTTGAGAAATCATTTAATCGGAGAATATAAGAATTCACATAAACCTAGATGAACAAAAGAAATAACGATAAGTGTACAATTTTAAATTAGATCTTTAAACCAGTCGTTTAGCTAGGCCTGGTAAGATTAGTGTTTATTAAATAGTTTAGTAGTCGTTGCGCGACATTTTGAATATTCATTCGTATAATAATTAGCAAAATAACTTTCCTTCGTTGATTCCTCCGCCATAATTTATTTTCATTATTTACATCGTTCACTATACATTTCTTAATTCTCCGTATTCAAGATATTTCTAAGAATAAAAATCATTGGATTGGTCAAACTTTCAGATACTACGCCGTGATAATAAAAATGATAGAGAAAATATCAATGGACTTCAAATTTTCAACCGTGAGAAAATTATTCTCTTACCACATTTTTCGCTTAGGAATAAATAACTTTTCTCTTTTATTATTTTTATGTTAGTATTAAAAGCGAATACGCACTTAAAAAGCGCTTAACCCTTCTTCTGCATACTGGGTCATTTCCGACCGGTAATTTTAAGTAATTTTTCATTTTCTCCATGCTATTGTTTCAATCTTGCTTTGTTTAACGAAATTAAGATTATAAAGTAAGGTAACTAAGGTAATATATTAGACAAATGTGTCTGTGATGCTGCCAGCAGGGCTACGAAATATTGTACGATGTTTGTAAATATCGGTGTAGAGAAAGATTCGTGCTGCTCAATTCGAAAGATTCCTGCTGCGTAATTCGAAAGGAAGTGCTTCGTAGAAGATGAATGTTTTTGTTGATGTATACATTTCTTTGTGTAGTAACGTGTAATCGTTAATTGCGTAGCTGCTTGTGCCATCGGCTCATGTGTCCCCCCTTCCTTCGCCACTTTGGAAGTTGCTATGCTAAACTAAGGTACAAGGAGTCATTTAGTCGTCTCATTTCGTACCGATAACGTGGATAGCGTTGCGTCAGGTTTGTAACGTATTATAACTTATTGGTGGCGTCGGTTCTTTATTACTTTCATTAGTGTATTTTTCGCATTATTCATTACTATATTTTTTAACTTCATAACATATATTTTTTTTGATAGAGGTGACGCGCGAGTAAACTCAAGTACTTCAAAACAAGATTTCGCATGCGTTTCTGTAGTATTATTTAAGTATATTTAGTTGTGAACATTCGAAATCTTGCAAATATTTTCAACTGTTTATAACACGAGATTCTAGTGTATTAGTGGAGTGTATAACTCACGTTCTAGTAACGAACATTCATAGTATAATTCTTGCAAATGCTTACATTGCATTCATGGTACTCGCAAACATTTGTTCGATATCGAGAAATATCTTATAATTTTAAATTAATATTTTTCATACGTAAAAGAAAAGAAGCAGTATTTTCTAAATAAACGTTCGATAGAGAAAAGAAGAAAAACATCAAAACAATATTGCGCTTCTTTTCTACTCCCCATACCACCCCACCCCACCCATAAACAACTCTATTTTTAGGGAATATTTGTGACCGCGTACAATGCGGTTTGTAGACAGTGTTTGCTCTGCAAAAGTATTTTTCAATATTTTCAAAGCATGGTCGTTTTGATTAAATACAATTAAATAACCACAGGCGAAAGTAATAAAATTTTATCATACAATTTTGTACAATTTTGTAGAGTTCCTGTTTGCCGATCATAATTTTAGCTTTCGCGGTGATGTGGTCTTATTTTATATTCTTTTGAACATTCTTTTTCGGTACTAGAGTCAGTGCATCTCTCAAGAAAATTTCATAGGTTAGGGTTTTCTGAGTGGAAAAGAGAGCGGCATGCAAAGAGAATGCGTTTACGTCGCTCCGTACTCTGCAGATTAAGTTATAGTGAAAATAAGGAAAGGCGACAGAAAAGTGGACCAGAGTGTTGTGCCAGTACGTGTGTGTAAAGTGCGCAAGAAAATTGGCGAGGAAAGGACTGGGTGGAACGGGAAAGCAAGAAAAAATGTTCAGCCTTGTCGACGAAGCAGTAACGAAGACATGTTAAAACGCGCGCTAACTGCGTCGCCCCACGGGTACGCCTCGAGGCACGTGTGGACAGACGCAGACATTTTGCGACGCGCGACTGCAGAGTCGCCGCACGGGCAACCTCGGAAACTACTCGAGAGCACGTGCGCGCAAGGCCCCTCTACGTTGAAGGCCACCAAACGGGCCCCTGCTTCCGACGAGGAGAATACTACTAGTAGAAAGCACGATATGGAGGAAAAAATGGAGCCTGCATCAAAGGTAACCAGGGAATCAATGAGGATCGCAAATAGGATGGGTAAACCAGAGGGTTCAGGCATGGATCTGGTCATGGCTCCAAGCGCCGAATCAGACGCAAGAAACACCACGGCTGGAAACTCGCAGGGAAGTGCGAGTTCGAACGTCGAAGAGTTGATGGCCTATGGAGCCCCATCCTCATCAGAGACGTCCAGGGGGAGAAAAAGAAAGCTGACACCCACAGCTCCAGACATATCTATGGAACTGACCTTGGAGAGGAGAACATCCTCCACAACGGACATAGGAGCCGAACTAATTCGGCGAGTAGGGGAGATAATGAAGGTGGCGACAACATCAACGAACTTAAAAAACACATTAAGACCTTAAAGGAGGCAGCAAGCACCATTGCCGCGCGCACGGTGGAGCTGATAAGGAGGACGATGCCCGCCTACGGCACTGCAGCTGCCAGGATGGCGGAGATGCGGGTGGAGGTACTAGAGAAGGAGGCCGAGATCCTCCGGAAAGAGCAATCAGGAAAGGCCGGGTGTGTCACGTATAAAAAAAGGAGGTTAGGGTTTTCTAAGATTATTCTTCTATTAAAATAAAAAAAGTTTTAATACCAAATTATAAGACAAATGACTAATATATTTAAAAATCATTAGATTCTTGATTTCTAGATTTTAAACTTTTATATTAGAGTTTCAGTTTTTACATTTATAGATGTTTATTAGAATTTCAATCTTTATTATTGCTAAAGTTACAAATGTAATAAATTTCCATTTTTCATAATCTCCAACTTTCCAAATAATCAGCGATCACTTATCCTGTTTTGTTTTGTAACAGATTTTTCACAACCTCCATTTCCACCATTGGATTTTCAACAGTTCCTGCCTGATGTTAGTCTTTTTAATGATATTTGCTGAGATAGTGCAGTATCGATGGCAACGTTTTCCGTTTCTCCGCTTCTAATGGTGAGTCGCATGCATTTCTGTTCCTCCGGTCACTCAATCATGTCGTAGGATGAAAGGTCCGAATCGGCACGGGTGACTGGTTGTATTATGTAGAATTTTTTGCGAACATAGCGACCGCGGGTATTTTTTATACCCGCGCGTAGTAACATTTTTTTCATATATTTATTTATTAGTTCAGGATAGGTCTTCTTGTACATCGCGATTATAATAATTAGTTTTTCAATAATTAGTTTAAACATATAAATTTGAGAATATATTCGTGGTACTTACAAATATGTATAATAGTATTCGGTATAAATATTTGCAAAAGGCAAATATCTAGACGAAAATACCTGTATGACATAAATACACTTAATCTTAAGCAATGAATTTTAGTATAAATGAGAGATATCAAAGCGATTTCGTTTGAGCATTTAATAGCGAAGAAATCGGGTACCCTTCGATTTCGTTGGAATGAAGGATGCAATTTTCACTCAATGATAGTGACGATACATACATTTCGTGACAATATTAAGTCACATTCTTTTATTTGACTTCAGATATTATAAACGGAAATAGAAATTAAAATATGAATTAAAATTAATTTCCTTTCCGAACAAGAATGTGTGAAAATTTATAGATTTTTTAATCAAAGCAATGATTTTGAACATTGTTTCTGCATTTTCGGAAATGTGCTTTGACGAAGAGATTGCCTGAGATTATTTCTATCTTGGTAATACATTTAGAGTCAATTATTCCATTTCATCGAGTCTTAGTCTTTTTTCAATTAATGCTACATTTTTGATAATATTAAAATTTCAGTAATTTATTAAATTAGTAAAGCAGAGTTATTATAATCCAAAACGAAGTAATAAAATGTAAAATCGAAGAACGTTAGTCCGTTAAATACAAATGAGACAAACTAATCATGTTTTTAGATTAGGATTTTCAGATTTGACCATGTTGAGATATGTGTAATTTTCTGTGCTGGACTGAGTTAAGTGCGTAGTAGAAATACTTATATGTATATATCAGTGTGTGCGCAGCATCTCGAAAAAAAGAAATGTAAACAGTCAGTCGGTTAAGAGTCGTCGTCGATGAAGAGTCGGGTATAGAAGATGGTGCTGAGACGCGTGCAAGTTTGTATCCATAAATATATAAGGAATCGTCCATGTAACAAATATATCATTATTTTAATAATAGCTGTCAATATATATTTAATGATCCTATAACATTATTTCGGCTTCAAAGATTCACAATTCTCAACATGGTAGCAAAGATCGTGGTTGCCGAGATTTAAGGTTATGGAACCACGTGTAACCGGGAGTGAATGTATAAAAGTCTATTTATAAAAAGGAATAAAAAATTGGAAATAAGTTCTGAAGAGATAAAAAGGCTATTGGTAGAACAAATAAAAAGATTCTGGATAATAAAGAGAATTATTTTTGAAACAGAAAAAAAAGGTGTGAATATAGAAAACGAATCAAGATGCCAAGGGACGACGAAATTAAGGTTCAAATATTCGACGGACGTGATTACAGAATGTGGAAGAAAAGAATATTAATGTATCTAAAGTGTAAAAAATGTTATGAACCGGCTACACGAGAGAAAATGGACACGGATGCGCAAGATAAGTGGGATGAAAAGAATCAATGGGCGATGAACTACATCTATGGCAGTATAACCAATGAGCAATTAGAATTTGTTGGTGATCAGGACACTACTTTAAAAATCATGAAAAAATTTGATGAGATGTATATGAAGGAATCAACAGCATTGCAAATTTGTATAAGAAGTAGACTAGACATGATGAGGCTGAAAGACTTTGAAGAATCAAATTCATTTTTCACGGAATTTGAAAAAACGATAAACGAATTAAAGAGTGCTGGTGCATGCGTAAGTGAACGTGAAAAACTCGACTACATGCTGAAAGCACGACCAGAATCATTGAGCTATGTTGGTGACTTAATCGACTCAGTGAAAGAAAGTGATCGGACTTGTGAATTTTTGAAAAATAAAATTATAATGTGGGAAACGCGTAGTAAGAAAGAAAGTGATAGAACAAAGTCAAATGTATTTACAGCCGAAAAAAAGGACATGAAGTGCCTATGGCTGTGGAAAGTACGGTCACATGGCAAAAAATTGCACAAACACGTATAGAGGCGGAAACAATGGAAAAACGCAACAGCAAGGAGGTGCGTATCAGCCGCAGCAGAATAGGGGTCGCGGCGGACGAAGTTTTGGCCAAAGAAGACGAGGATACGGCCAACGAGGATTTGGCCAACGAGGACAAGGCAGAGGCCGGCAACAACGCTACTACGAGGCAAGTCAACACGACGCAAATTATTCACACAACGAGGGCTACGACGACCAAGAAATTGGATCTTTCCTAACGAGAGTAGAGCGCGAAAATAATAAGAATGAAATTACGGTATGTACTAGCGATACGCGAAAAATAGATTGGATATTGGATAGTGGATGTTCAGACCACATTATAAATAATGACTCTTATTTTGTTGAGTACGAAAATTTAAAAAACCCGATAAATGTAAAGTTAGGAGACGGTAGAATTCTAAAAGGAACAAAAGTCGGAAAAATTTTAACTTACTTTGAAGTAAACAAAAGGAGGATTAAGATTACAATGTCTAATGTATTTTACGTGAAAGAAATGAACAATAACTTAATTAGCTATGCGAGAGTAACGAATGAAAATAAGATAGTCTCAGCAGGAAATACTTTAAAGATATATAACAAATACAGAAAGTTGATAGGGATAGCATTCAAAGATCATGGTTTATATAAGATAAGTAGTTACATTGAAAGGCAAGAATCTCATGCTAAAAATGTAGAAAAAATGACGAATAAGGAAAAATTTCATAGGATCTTAGGACATGTAAACTTTAATTATTTAGATACAATGTGTAAGAAAAAATTAGTTGGGGGAATGCCAGAAAAATTTGAGCAAGTACAATTAAAATGTGGTACATGTGTCCACAATAAAATGCATAATTTACCCTTCCAAAATAACCGTAGTAGAGCACGCGAGATTTTAGAATTAGTACATACCGATTTAAATGGACCTCATAATAATACCGGATTTGATGGATCCAAATATTTCTTAACATTTATAGACGACTACAGTAAGTGCGCATTGATTTATACTTTGAAATCAAAAGGTGAAGTTTACAATTGCTTCCTTGATTACATAAACAAAGTCGAAAATCTTACTGGTAAGAAGATGGAGAGATTAAGATGCGATAATGGAAAAGAATATATGAACAAAAACATGTACAATCTAACTAGGGAAAAGGGAATTGTCGTAGAATCATGCCCACCTTATGTTCACGAGTTAAATGGAACAGCTGAGCGCTACAATAGAACAATCATGAATTCCGCTAGATGCTTATTACATGATTCAAAGCTGAATATTAAATATTGGCCGGAAATAGTTAGAGCCGCGGCGTACTTAAAAAATAGAACCGTTACAAACACATATGAAAATAAAACACCATTTGAAATATTTTTAAAAAGGAAACCGAATATAAATAATTTAAGATTGTACGGAAGTAGAGTTTTCGTAAGAATACCCGAAATTAAAAGAAATTCGAAATGGGACAAAAAAGCAGACACTGGGATACTTGTAGGTTATGGAAACAATGGATATAGGATACTAGTTAATAATAAAATTGTAATTGCAAGACACGTAGAATTTATAGGTGAAGATGATAATTTAGTAGGATTTCGAGGAGAAGATGGACCAGGCAATGAGACAGAAAAGGTTTTTGACGAACATTCGGATGTAAACGAAAAGGTCGAGCAGATTGCAATAAAAAAGGAGAGAAATTTAAGTAACGAATCAGAAGAAAAACTTGAAGACACAGAAAATAATTTGAGAAGGTCAGGACGGGAAAGAAAGAAACCTCAAAGATATGGCCAAACGAGCTCATATTTCATTTATGTAAATATAGTTAGTGCAGACAGTCCTCAAACCTATGAAGAAGCTTTAAGTGGAGTTGACAGCGGTTCGTGGAAAGAAGCAATGGATCAAGAAATGAATAGTTTAATGAAAAATAAGACCTGGCAATTAGTAGAAAAACCAAAAGACAAAAAAGTATTTGTAAAACAACCTATAGGTTACGACGATAAAAGCGGGAAAGTATGTAAATTATCAAAAGCGTTATATGGATTGCGTGAAAGTTCAAGAGCTTGGTATGAATGTTTCGACGAATATATGAAAAAATTAGGATTTCAAAGAAGTAAAAGTGATTATTGTCTGTATATGAAGTATGAGAGCGATGATGTTATATATTTAATTCTATTCGTAGACGACTTATTAATATGTGGAAAAAACATAAGAAAAATCGATGAAATTAAAAAAAAATTGTCAAACAAATTTTCGATGAAGGACTTGGGTGAAGTAAAGACTTACTTAGCAATAAACATTGAATACGATAATAAGAAGTGTGAGATGAAACTGGATCAAAGTAGTTATATAGAGTCATTAGCGAAACATTATAATATAGAAAACAGTAAATTATATTCTACACCAATGGAACAAAACTTAAGTTTAGAACCCGCACAATCAGCTTTAGACGATATAAGATATAGAAATCTCACAGGAGCTTTGTTATATATTAGTACTGGAACAAGATTAGACGTTAGCTATAGTGTAAATTATTTAAGTCGATTTCAAAACAATTACAACGAGACCCACTATAAATATGCATTGAGAATCTTGAAATACTTATATTTAACTAGGAAATTAAAATTAACTTATAAAAGAAATTTGAATGCTGAAGTTATTGATTGTTTTGTTGATGCTGATTGGGCTGGAGATAAAGTAGATAGAAAATCCACTACGGGATTTATCATAAGAATTTTCGGAAACGCAATTTACTGGAAATCGAGAAAGCAAAGTAGCGTAACAAAATCATCAACAGCCGCCGAGTATGTAGCTTTATCAGAAGCTGTGAGCGAAATTAAATTTGTAAGAAAATTGTTGAAAGATTTTAAAATAATGATCGAGACACCAATAAAAATTTACGAAGATAATTCTGGAGCGATTGCGATATCAAAATTTGGAAATTTAACAAAAAATTCTAAGTACATTGAAGTTCACTTCCATTTTGTGAATGAAAGTTATGAAAATAAAGAAATTGACATTATAAAAGTAGATTCAGAAAATAATGTAGCTGATATTTTAACGAAGGCTCTAGGGAGGAACAAATTTGAAGATTTTAGATTATTGTTAAGAATAGTTTGATTGACTTATAAAAGGAAATGAATATGCAGCACAAAAAATTAAGGAGGTGTGTTGAGATATGTGTAATTTTCTGTGCTGGACTGAGTTAAGTGCGTAGTAGAAATACTTATATGTATATATCAGTGTGTGCGCAGCATCTCGAAAAAAAGAAATGTAAACAGTCAGTCGGTTAAGAGTCGTCGTCGATGAAGAGTCGGGTATAGAAGATGGTGCTGAGACATGTGCATGTAACATGTATATGCATGTGCATGTAACAAATATATCATTATTTTAATAATAGCTGTCAATATATATTTAATGTTCCTATAACATTATTTCGGCTTCAAAGATTCACAATTCTCAACAGACCATTTCCGTGCCCATTGTCAGAATCTCATTCATGTGCCCAGGTGCTACTTGAATGGGAAAAAGACATTGGGCACGATGACTATGATTAATGCAAAAATTTCTCAGCTGCTGACCATGTGTTAGTGTATCGTGCACGACGTATTTTCCACATTGTGTGTGTGTGTGCGTGTGCGTGTGTGTGGTTAGGCTGTGGAATTGCGTCGTTTTTCTCATTCGCTACAACTTAAGATACGAAAAATGTGGAGACATATATTAATTCAAATTATGTATTAATACAATCGCAATTCGTGGCAATATCAGCTACACGATTAAGTGTAACCACACTGTTAACATTGCTATAAATTACAATTATAATTCCAAGTTTACTTATATTTATTTTAACGATATAATTTCTTTAGATGTGTTTTATCACGTTTTGCGGAATGGTCACTAGCCTTCGTCAGTCGATTTCAGCAAAAACCTTACCTTAGAGTGTGCATACTGTGTGTTAAATTCGGGTGTCGGAGACGTCCCGGGACGTTCTCTCTAGTGGAGGCTCTTGCGCCCTGGTGTTATGTGTGAGAACCGTGGAGGTGAACCTCTGATCGGGTAGACGCGTTTTCGAGTGACCAACCTGCTTCAGGGAATTTCATTCAAATAATCGACGGTAAAGCTGCCACGAATGGAATATGTCATTGTCTCTGGCTTTGCCCGTAGATTTTTTTAATTTCGCGGTCGTGATCGCGAGTAGTTTTTGAAACGAACGTTAATATTGCTGGAGCATGCAGATGGGAACGGATAGCGATCGCTATATGATCGCAGTTCATCCATGTGCACTTGGATCAGCTTCCGCAATTTATGTTTTTATTTCACCTTTGTACTTTATTTTTTTGTTTACGATTTAGAAAGTCTCGAGCTTAGATGTAAGTTTCAGCGGGCATTGCGCTCGAAGAAAGAAGAGGTTACTAGCCGAAGAGGCTCGGCAAACTGCCATACAAGAGGGCAACAACCAATAACTCCCCATCCTCTGGACTATCCAGAGCACGGGAAGTCATTCTTGTTACTACTTTGTCACTATGCTCGTTTTAGTATTTGTAATAGTAGTAGTAGTTCTTTTTTTGGCCGATGTATATAACAAATAGTAAAAGTTAAAAGACAAGTTTTCGTATGTATCATCGGAGAAAGGGATGAACGTAACGGGTTAAAACAAAAACTAGCCGGACGAGCAGGGGTGGAGACTTTGCCGCGGCTTGGTAGATAAGCTAGATTTATGCGACGAATACAGAAGTTCGTAGTCAGATTACGATCGATCTGTCTGTACTCACGATCGCTTCGTAATCTCCAAGTTCGCATTCGATGAAAACGAACAGCATCGCACTGGCGTGGATTAAAATAGTTTAACTTTCGATTGATTATATTGGTACAATGCAATTACGTTTCAGGAGTTCCGAGTGGACCTGTACGTTCTATCGTTTCGGTTTTTGAAAAAAAGGGAATTCAATTGTTTCAACTATAATTTATATTACATAGTTAGTCTTCGATATAATATTCATCGTTATTAATTTCACGCGTATACACGAATTTTTATGAAATTGTTAAGGTATAGAGAGAAATATAATATACATACATAATATACATAATATACATCATCTACCTAACAGAAATTATAAGAAAAGTTCTAAAGTGATATTCAAGTTTCCATATACATATGTGTAAACTCTCTAAGAGTTCAAATGCGAATACGTTTGTACGACTGTCTCTCGACGCACGACTTCTTTTGTTTCACGGACAGAGCGACTTTCTTTGTTTTACGGAGAGCCATTTTGAGAGACAGGTATTTCCCAAACGTACGGACAGAGAACAACATCGGAGATAGACAAGATCACAGAAGAAAGAGTAATTATTTAAAACATTGAAGACTGACGGAGAAAGATCGGTAGCTCAGGATGTTGAAAATCGATTCTCGATTTTCAGATTTTAGCATCGATCCCTGAATTATCCTAGAATTGAACTTTATATATGTATGTGTATTATTGAAACAATTGAAAGAGCTTCTGAAGTTTCTGAAATATTCTAAAACGTATATTTCTAATGTGAACGATCACAGATAGAACTCAATATGAACACGTAAATCATTGCGTGTCAAATAATTTTACAAAGCTTTTGACTCTGGTCGATGTATGTTTCTTATCGCCGCAATTATTTTTTGTTGAACGATTCTGATAGCTAACACACTAAAGTGAGTTATGAAACACAAGTCTGCGCACCGATTTTACATCAAACACAAAAAATCATCAAAACATCAGAAATAAATCATGAATATTTACAAATGGAATAATTTATTCCTACCGTGAAACTCCCATCTATCTATAAATCAAGCGAAACTATCACAAAAAGTAATAAGAACAAGGGTCGCCACTCTTGGCTGCCACGTGAGACCGAATGAAGTAAACGTACTCGCATGCAAATATTTAATTGAAGCAGCGCTAGTGGCAGTGGCATATGGGGTCGTGCCCGCTGTGTCCGCGCGTTTACACCCGACGGGGTGGCTCGAACCTGACAAGGGGATCGCTCGGACGGCTACTGTAAATATATGATTATGCATGAGGTTCGTTGATGCTGAGTGCACTTTGACAGTCGCCGTGCTGACATGCCGCCGTATTAACGCAGCCACGTGCTCCGCAAACTATGAATTATGACATTTTACCGGAACGACATCTGCGACGCGCTGATACGGCAGGAACCAAGAGTATATTAGGCACAGGAGGTTCGATTCAGTGCTGGAATGGTAGCGATGTTAGAAGTGGTGAGACGGTCGGCTAGCTGATGATATCAAAGGATGACTGACTGTGAGATAGACATTTCTATGCGCTATCATTGGTAGGATGAAAAAGTGATATTGCAAGAGATTTGAACAACAAATTGTCTATTTACGATAAGCTTGACGATGTAATTCAATTACTCATATACCTACAGTAACATGTATACCTTATCTACCTAATTTTAACGTTCTTTTAAATGCGTCATTTTATGGAATCATAGGATTTTCACAAGATACACATTCAGATGTTGCATTTCCACCAATGGCGTCGAAATTTCGACTCATGTCGAAACAGGTTGCAAATAACAAAGAAATTTAGAAGAGGGCGTCTCACCAATAAAAAAACTGATTCGTAAAATATGAGAATACATTCTGGCATTCAATACGGCAATGGCAGACAGGGAAGAATTTTTGTCGGTGAAACAAGACTGATGTAGAAGTAGAAAGTACTGTATTGACTTGTAGAAAGACACGTATGATATCGTACGTTATATCATTTCTGATATCTTCTATGTTAGCAAAAATATTATATAGAAAGCTAAAATGGTTTAGTACGCGACAAGAAATAGATCGCATCTTTATGATTAGTATTAAATTGTAAAATTAATTATCATGGAAAATATGCCACTAATATAGAATTTAGGACAGGAAAGTTATAATTTAATATAGGTATTATTAGAACGCTGTGTTGTTAGAACCGCTTCTTTCCTCGAATCGATTATTTCCATTACTTCTTATACCATCGTTTCTTTATTTACAAACAAATAAATCGGCATGAAGGCGATATGTAAAGTTAAATAATCATCGATATGAAATTGCACAATTATAAATCAGAAGTCTATAATCTATAACTTGTAACTCGTCAATTTACTAATATCTTTCGTTGGCTTTTGTGTCTTGTCAAGTTATTGTGCAAGAGGGTTTAGCTGTCCTGATGCGTGTAAACCATAGTGGATGAGATGGACTACGTATGCAGGGTTGGTAACTGGTGGTATAAACGGAAAGGGCGTGATTCTACGCGAAAAAAGAAGTCGAAAATATAGAATAAAAATTTTTCGTTTGAGGCTTTGTTTTCGAGAAAGTCAACTTTGAATTTTCGCTCGGTACGCGTGCACTTTATCACATCTCGTTATAACGGATCTCACTGTAGATTGTTGTCTTGATGGAAAAATTAAACAAAAAAAATCCTTTCCTTTTTGTCATAATCTTCAACATTTTTTAAGAAATTGTGTATTACTTTACGACTTCTTCTTATTACTTTCGATATTTTTGCTACTAATAACTGTTGCTGTTTTAGTTCAAGAATTTGCTTTTTTTCAGACTCGTTTAATTTTTTCCGCATCCCATACTTACAAATTTATATAATATTGTAGCGACACACGAGCTGAAGAACAAATCGAGCCACGTGTGGTCTTACCTCGGAGTATCAACAACGTTAGGACATGCTGTAATAGTAAGTAAATTTCGGACAAAAACAATGTCGCCGCTTCGTGGAACCGTCTAACAAAGGCGAATGGATATTTACCGTTACCCCCTCGACCAGCATAAATAAACAAACGCGATCGTAAGGTGACCAGTTTTCATCAGTCTCAGTCGCGTGCGATCTCTTTAGCGAGTTACACACAGATTTAGCGAATTAGTACCGAGCGTCTTAGCGAACATTCTTTTAACGACCAGTATCGAGCGATGTACGGTTTTCTCTGTATTTATAATTACTTTAAAATATATTTGACGGTTTCAATATCGAGTAATCTCGTCATCTATCACACGTTTTACAACATGTCCTTTTAATAAACATTGTGGGTTTTAATATTGTTTAAATGTTAGTGTTTTATTATTATTTATCGTTGTTCGTTATTAATGTTCTAATTTGTGACTATTAATTTATTAATCATCATTTATTAATCATTGTATGTTTCAGGTGCGTGTCATCATGATGAATCGATGTCCTGACGTTTTATGTAAGTAAATCAATTTTTATTATTGTAATTTTTCTTGCAAAATCAACGGAATACGTCATGGATATTCATTTGTTATAATTAATTTAACTTCTCGTGTTACTTTCATTTTCTGTATTGATGCGCTCGTTAACATGAGCGCTTGAGATAAGTTATCTCCGTTTCGGGTGTCGCTACAAAACTGTTTGTTATTTGGATTCTTGAATGTATTATTTTAATTCAGACTCGTGTCATTTGACTTTTATAATATACATGAGGTGATGTTTGGTGTAAGGTGCCCAAGAAATACTCGGCGGTATTCAACAATATAATTTATCTAACAATCAATAATCCTCGATTACCACTGACTTTCTTGCTTCTCGACTTTGCTTGTATCACGTAATATTCGTGAGAAGAAAATTAAAAAAAGATGAGGTGAGGAGGATCCCCAACTCTTATATTTTCTTTTACAATATTTATTGATCAAGTATAAGAATACAATAGATTTACAATATGTAACGTTAGCGTATAATTCCGAAGTATGACCGAGGGTCGACAAGATTTGTCATGACTGCGCTTTCTGGGTAGATGCTCGGCATTTATATCCTAAAAGTATTGGTGCTAAAGGGCGATGTTGGATGTTGTGGGTGCCATGTGCAAAAGCTGATAATGGCTATCTAGATGACGTCATTTGAGATGTGGTGGCCGTCACATTTCCCCCTTCTTAGAATGATTTTGGTTCTCCAAAATCTTAACGTTTCTTCATTATGGATTTGTGGAATCGCACTTTGGTAGGTGCTCATCTGAATTTGTTCCAAGTGTTCTGTTTCATCCTCTTCGTCCAAGTGGCGGATGGCTAAAGTGTTTTGCGATATTTCCGTATATATGTTTAGAGGTGTTGGATTTGTCGCAATATTTTGGATGTTATTCCTAGTTTTACAACATAATAAATGAATACATAGTTTTATAGGTAAAGATTTTAATAGATACCTGCAACATAACCGACTATTTGTAAAAATGAGAGTCCCCATGATTAAAGAGACTGTATTCGTTAGCTGATGGATTTGGTCGGATATTTGGTGTAAGTTATTCTGATATTCTGGTATGTTACTAGGAATTCTAGGTGTTCTTTCAATTTTGTCTAACAAATAATCTATTCTTGTATCATTTTCAAAGGGAATTGTCTTGAGCTTATATTCAAATGTTATATTAACTTTGGATTGTCCTATCTCCATTACACTATCGTTGAATATTATGTATATTACATTGTTCATCAGGTGACTGAATTATGGAAGGTTATCCTATTTTAATTTGTTTCTGAGTATAATCACAAAGTACATGTATTTCAATTTCTTCTTTTGGTATAGCTATATATTGGTTTTCAGCTGTTAATGGAATGAAAGTTATATCTTCGATTTTATAAACGGCAAATTTTCAAATGTTTTTTCGTTTGTTAAAGTTAATTATTTCTCACGCACAATCGTGGATAGATTTCTTGTCATGTGTCGCTTCAGTTTGTTTGCACATTGTAATTCCTATTTTTATGTTACAATTTTTATCGAGGTACTCATTATCAACGTTCATGTATGTATGTTGCTGTGTAAAAAATATTGAATGTTCAAATACTGGTGCCCGAAATGCTTGGCCTCTTTTGGTTGGTTTGGGGTATACTCGCACTATATCCTATGCCAAGCTCGTTAATAAGGGTGCAGTTATTTTGGAGAAAACTGGTCTTGATAGCGAATCCGTCAATTTCGGTATGAGGTGAATATATTTAACAATAACTATTTATTAACAAATATATTCGGTGAGTACTCTTGGCGTAAAACTCGGGGTTATTAATTTCAGTTCGCGATTACAAGTTCGAACTCGGGTAGGTACGATTCGATATGCGATACGAGTTCGGACGATGATTGCCTGAGATGTCGAGCATCTCGGATCAGTGATTGCTGCCAACTACCAACTATCGATTCGGACAGGCGTCTCGCGACTGACTTTCCGTCACGATGGTGCCCCATAGGAAAAACTATGATGGGGTGTGTCTAAGGATACGAGATCATCGGATTTGTTGAGGAAAGCGTTGGTTCGGAAAGCGAGGGAAATGGACGTCGCTGTTAATTGGCTAAATTTTGAGTTGGCGGTTGGAAAAGGATGCTAACCACCCTTGAGAGAAAGTTGCTAGCAGGAAGCGTCGTACGTGAGGAAAGCAGATTTTCAGTATCTTCCCGTAGTGGGTGGTAGCTATAGGGACTGTTAAGACAAAGACTATTTATCCCTTTGGAGGACCTTAGCTAAATAAATCCTAAGATTTATAGCGGGTCCTTAGTTTAGCTGAAAATATTCTGTAAGAATGTATCAGCATCTGGCAATCATCTTGTCCGAAGGATAGGGTCTTTGTGTAGCGAGCCACGTGACAGAAACCGTTGGAAAGTTTGCTGTCGAGTGCGGCTGCAGACCCCCTCACCAGTGATAACTTTTTTTTATATATTTATGTCGCAGGTAGATCTATGTATTAACTTATCTAAGGCCTGCTTGGAAACGATCAGGAAAGCGAACTTTCCTGCCCGCGCGCGTAGTGTAATGAATTTTTGAGTCACCTTCGCTTTGTTCGTTTTGAACACTAGGCGGTATTATTACGTCGCGCTTTTCGGTGCTATGGTGTTTGTAAATTCGCACGTTCGCGGGGAGACGCGATCTCAAAGAAGCGCGCCAACGGGAGTCGTAAATTCCCGTTATGATTTGAATAATCGACGCCACGAATCGTTCGATCCCTTATTTCTTGTGGGATAATAAGGGTAGTTGATTGAATATAACACTGATATTGACAGGTTATTATATATGTCGGGTTATCGTTAGAATTTACGGCGCGTAACAGGGTTCTTCATTTGAATTAGCCATCGTATGGTACAACAGAGATTATATTTACAGGTACAAAATGACTTTTACAAAGTTTAACGAACAACCGTGGTGTTTAGACACGCAAGATGCAATTGATAATGTTCTTGGGTTCGACAACGAATCCACAGTCAACGGGATAACTCTTTACTAAGCGTAGGATATTTTTTTAAGCACAAAACACTATTGCTGGGACGCTCGGAATAAACTGCTCGATGTGTAACTTTCCAAGGCGATCGCATGAATAACAGACTGATGAAAACTTTCCACGTTTTACGATTGCGTTCATTTGTTTTATACTCGTTAGAAGCATCGAGAAAGTTCCAGTCGCCGTTGCTAGGCATTTTGTGCCTGGAGTTTGGTTATTAATACAACGTGTGTCCCATAATATTGGCACCTCCGAGGTAAACTCATACGTGGCTAGGCCCGTTCTTGAAACCGTATGCCACCACAACCACATTTCCAGGGAGAACCACACAACCACTCCACACCTTCGTCAGGTAAAACGTCCATCCCGTGACCGTGGCTACGTTCGGCGACCAGTTGTGTCGCCTCGAGCACAATCTCACTATCACAAATCTCGAACAATTACAATCACATTGAATGACAACAATTGCTTAATTACGGCTGTGATAGAATCTAGCCTAAAGTATTAGAGGATTTTCGCAAAATTTCAAAGGAACGGCTCCGGTTTCCTTTCATCTCCGACATATATTTGAATGCTCCAACAACTTCAGTGTATACAAGGTTACGTATGTGAAGTGGCAACTACGAACGAGTACGACTTGAGACTCCTTTCGTGTTGGCGATTATGATGTATGTGTTCAACTTGTAGTTTCTTCCTGGATCTCTGACTCTTGATGTTCCTTGCACTAGCCTTTGACTTAGACTGACTGAGATTTGACTGAATATAGACTAGAGCGCAAGGAGAAGACGTAAAGTTGACTCTCGTAATGATATAGACTCGATCTAGACTGGATGGAAACTGGATTTTAACGTGATCTTGATTGGATGTGGAACTGGATTTAAACATGGATTTTTACTGACTTGTCGCTCCTATGTTATGACGGAAGAAAGCGACAAGGAGGAAGCTGCCTTGGAAGGTCAGAAGAATGGTGGTGGAGTACCTGACTGGAAGAAGAATTGTGATTAGTAACCAGTTTGGTACGGTGCAGTATGAAGTTGCAGCTGGCGTGTCGCAGGGCTCGGTTTTGGGGCCTTTTTTGTGGAACCTGGTATATGACCGGCTATTGGATAGGTTGGACAACATGGTAATGGTGAAGGCAACAACGTTCGCAGATGACCTGGCGATCACGTGTGCTGTCAGAAGAAATGAGGGTGTGAGTGCGGAAGTGAATGGTCTGTTGAAGATTGTGTGTGATTGGTGCGCGAGTGTTGGCCTTACGTTGACCATGGACGAGACGGAGATCATGCTCATAACTGGATTGCGTGTGCCGCGAGTCGTTAGTATTAGTGTGGGTGACGCGATCGTAAGATCTGTAGAATCTATCAGATATTTGATCAGATATGATTAAGTTTTTTTTTGTATCCATCATTTATATCTATTGCTACATATATGTTAACTTCGTTAGAATACAAATAAGCTTGTTTAACTTTTTCATGGAATATTCCACTTCCACCTAAAGGTAATACATTAATTTCTTCGCTATGCTTAACGTAAACCAATATAATGGTTATGATGAATGTCCTGAAAAGTAATAAGTTTTAAGTCTGTTACCGTGTATTTTCTTTATAATATCATCAACTATGATTTCATAATAAGGGAATTTGACAGAGTGGATTCCGTATGGTCCTACTAACCATTCAGTGTCTAATTTGTCTCTTTTGCGATCATTATGGATTAATACAAAATCTCCTTTTTTAAATAACGTTTGAGTTCGAACTATCTTTCTTTTTTGGTGTTGAAGGTATCGTTTCTTACTGTTTATTAATATTTTTCTCGTTATATCTAAATATTTATTTAGTTGATTTTGCCAGAGTGAAAATATATCATTGTAAGTTAGATTCGAAGTTTTCGCCATTGCTGAGGATATGTACCTTCGTGTACGGCTGTGTTATAACCCAAACATATGAAGTTTAATATTTCATCCCATTCTTTGTCATTATTATCGTGAAGACTTGTACGAATTAAATCTTCTACTGCGGCATGTGTTCTTTCTAAAGACCCATTTGACCGAGGGTGGAAGCTAGTGGTTTTAATGTGTTTGATCTTAAATGCTTCGTCGAATTTTAACATGCGTTCGCCAATGAAGTTTTGTTCCTGGTCTGTAACAGTCGTTTTAGGTGCAGAAAATATGTAAATGTAGTGTTCTAAGAGTGCATTTATTATGGATTCTGTCTGTTGTGCTTTTGGTGATACCAGGACCAAGTATTTTGTCAGTTCGTTATGTATTCAGAGTATAAATTGATTTCCTTTCTTAGTTTTGGTCATAGGTCCTAGGAAGTCCATAGCAATTTTGTAGTTAGGTTGTAATGGTATGTCAGATAATATTGGTCCTTCTTTTGATCTAATCCGTGTTAATTTCTCTTTTTGACAAGCTTCACATTTCTTTACAAATTCTTCGACTTTATTTAATAAATTTGTAATTTTATATCGTTCCCTTATTCGTTGATAGGTCTTTTGGATGCCTAAGTGTCCTATAGTCCCGTTATGATTGTCGTTTATAATTTGTTCGATTTCTTCTTGGGTTAGAGTTTGTGTTGGATCGCATGCGAATGTAACTGGTTTATATGTGTCGTTGAAACAAAGAAGAATAAGCTTAATTTGATTCTTCTCTAGTTCTGAGAATGTGATAACTCCTATACCTATCTTTTTGTTTTTCTGTATTATTCCGTGGAGTTTCTTAAGCCAATTTGCTCTGAGAATTCTCCTAATTCACTTCGAGTTGATTGGTAGAAAGAATTGTCATTTGGTTTAATTTCTAGTCTTTGAGGTATGTCAATGTTCTATTTTCATGTGGTAAAGTGTTGAAAGAAATCTAGAACAATTTTATTCTTGGTGTATTTTCGACCAATCGCGGGGAGACGCAATCGCGAGAAGAGACGTCAACGGGAGTCGTAAATTCCCGTTACGATTATGATAATCGACGCCACGAGTTCATCGATCCCCTGATTTCGGTTAAGATAATAGGGGTGATTCGGTTAGTATAACACTGTGATTCACAGAATAATAAATTATATATTTCCAACACTTAAATTACACTGTCGAGTAGTTACAAATAGATAACAACTTGTCGCACGAAGATAAGATAGATATGCACACTAGAGCAAGGCTCTTATAATTGAACTTAGTATGTTGGTGGATGTAGCACTAGAGGATACTTAATAGAGGAGGTGAATGTTCGACAATACCGAGAACCGACTTGGATATTTGACGTTAACTATACTCCTCTAGCGCTGTGCTTAGACTTAGACGTTAGGCGTTTGATTTTTGTACTGACTTGTTGCTCTTATGTTAATACGGAAGAAAGTTCGGTGTGGGTGTGCCCCTTTGCACGAGGAACGCGGATTCGTTGTTCACACTTTTCGTTAGGAAAAGTGAGGGTAACGATCCGCGATGTTGATTGGTTATGACCCACGCTGATGCTTGAAGGGATGAGTAAGAAGCCTCCTACCATCGTGGTTCGTGGGTGATCTTGTTCATGGGAAATCCAGCTTGTTTTGTTAGATAGCTAATAAACCCAATGACCTCTCTAGAAACCAGATATGCGTCGAAAATATTTTTAGGCTTAAGAAATTCTTCAGGACAAACGAATTTACTGAAGACACATGTTGATACAATACAGTGAAAGCGAAAGGTTATGGTGGGTCCTTAGGTTTATTGAGGGTCGAAATGACGTTACGCTGGCCGTTGGCTGTCCGCTCGCGAGGGCTGGAATGCAGATGTTTTAGGCGACGTAACACTTGGGATTTTCTATTTTTGTAAACGTGTGTATTCGGGATAAACTGTCGGCCACTGGGTTATCTTTGCCATTAACGTATTCTATTTTGAATTCGTATTCTTCTAGTTTTAGCCTCCAAGTCTTGAAGAAGGGTCTTGATGATCTGCACGAATGAGAAACTTCCTTCCGAGCAAGTATTGTCTTAGTCGTTTCAATGCCTATACGATAGCTAATAATTTTTGTTCTGTAGTCGTATAATTTTTCTCTGGAGAGTTTAGCGTTCGAGAGATGTAACAACATGGATGTCCGTCTTGTGATAATACGGCTCCTAGTCCTTCATTACTGGAGTCTGTCGGTAATATGAATGTTTTAAAGAAATCTGGGTATGATAGAACAGGTGCTTTACAATGTTTTTGCTTGAGTGTATCGAAGTTATTTCGATGTTTTTCCGTCCAGTAGAAGTTAGTGTTTTTTTTCTTTAGATCCGTTAAGGGTTTGGCTATTTTAGAGAAGTTACGTAGAAATTTTCGGTAGTATCCTACGAGTCTTAAGAATGATTTGACTTCGGTAGGTTTTTTAGGAATTCTAAAATTTTTCACTGCTTCTATTTTCTTCGGATTCGGCTTTACTCCTTCTGATGTTACTAGGAGTCCTAAATATTCGAGTTCTGGTTTTACAAAGTCACATTTGTCTGGTTGGATTTTTAGTCCTACCTCTCTGAGTCTTTGTAGTACTATGGCTAAGTTTTCATTATGTTTTTGAATAGTGTTTCCAAATATAATAATGTTGTCCAAATATACAAAGCAATGTTTATTAATTAATCCATCATTCTTTGAAATGTTGCTGGTACGTTTTTGAGTCCGAAAGGCATTCCGTTAAATTGAAAATGTCCTTGAGGTGTTGAGTAAGCAGTATATTTCTTCGAGTTTTCGTCCATAGTGATTTGATGAAACCCGGATGATAGGTCAAGAATTTCGCTTCTCCTAATTGGCTTAATATATCTTCTATGTCGGGTAATGGATAGGCGTCTTAATCAGTTAGTTCGTTTAATTTTCTGAAGTCAGTAACTATTCACCATTTCTGTTTTCCTGATGCATCTAATTTCTTGGGAGCGACCCACACTGGTGAATTGAAAGGAGAGTCTGATTCTTTTATAATGTTTTTATTTAGCATTTCTGTCATTTGTTTCCTGATTTCGTTTTTGTGGCATACTGGGGGTCCGTATTGTAATATCGTAGATAAAAGGATTGTGAGATATCGGGTGAACCATAAACAGTATCGCGAGGGAGCCGAGGCGCCGTCAGGCTCATGAATGAGTCGCCGGTCCTTCAAATGAATAGTTTTGTAGAAAAGGCATACATGACCCTGGCCAAGAGCAGATACGGAACACGTGCGTGGTGGGCCTAAGAAAAGACAAAGGGATGCTAAGGGAGAAAGACGAATTAACAGGCAGTGTTAATGGTCAAGCCAGAGAGTGTGAATCGAGAAGTGAGAGAGTGTGAGTTGCGTTGTCGAGATAGTGTTGCCAGTGTTGTCGAGAGAGTATCGTCCACGTGAGAGAGAGAGAGAGAGAGAGAGAGAGAGAGAGAGAGAGAGAGAGAGAGAGAGAGCGCATCGTTTCCTCTTTAATCAACATCTGTACAATCCATTCATTGTAAATATATCATAATAGTTTACGATACTACTGTATGATTTGGTGTTTATGATCTTGTCTTTGTTAAGGTATAGAGGGGATTTGGAAAAACAAATAGTTTAAGATTTATTTACAAATTATTCAGTTCTACATATACGTTACTTTCTGAAGGACTCGACAACCGACGCGCTTGCTTGTTTGTTTTCTTCTGATTAATTCTAATCACTTCTAACGGCCTTTAATATCATAATTTCTAACCGCTCTTAATCTCTTTTGTCTCAAGTGAGACTCGGACATCCTTCAACGCTCACATACACTATCTCACGTACACTATAAATGTATTATCTATTTAACAGTCTTGTTTTAATGTGACATGGTAATACAGTACATGGTAATAGGTCTGTTTCTGAATTGAATACGTCAATGTAATGTATTAATATTTTCTGGATGGGTTCACGAAGTTCGCGTTCAATATGATTTCTTCTCACTACGGTTTTAAGTTTAGCAATTTGATCTAATTCTTTACTGTTATCAATGTCGTTAGAAATTTCATGATTCGTCTCATCAGGATTGAAAAAGCATACTCGCGTTGGTTTGCCTTCGAAGTAGATGGTTCAAACTCTCTTTTCGCCTGGTCGCATCGTTTCTGATTTCTGAAAGTATAAAGTATTATTATCAAGTTTTAATTTATCGTTGGAGATTTCATATTGGTATTTCTTTAAACAAGATAGTTCTATTATTCCATCTTCTATTAGGGGAAAGTTTTCGGGTATTATATAAAATTTATGTTCTTTTCCAAACATTTTAGATCTAATAAATTTGTTAGTGGTATATTTGCCTTGTCCCATGTAGAATATTCGAGTTTCATCGGCTTTGAAGATTTGAGAATCTACTTTGTCTTTCTTCAATAGGTTGATTCCTGCTCCTGTGTCGATTAGGTGTGTTACACGTCCAGTTCTTGTGTTAAACCGTATTGTGAGAAGTTTGTCTGTTGTAGTGTTAACTCTTGGAATTTCTCTTGGTCTTCCGTCGTTTCGTCGTAAGTTTCTGTTTTTATGTTGGTTTGATTCACTCGCGTTGACGGGAGATTTTGTTGGCTGGGTGATTGAATATTTCGGCATTAAAGTGCAATCTTTCCACACTTGAAGCATTTGGATTGCATTCGTTCACTGAGTGGTGTTTGCTCTGCTTTCACAAATGTCTTCGTTTCGTTAGGTTTCATGATGTTCCCTGTTGATGGTGTCGATTTGTCCTTCTTTCCAATCTCTTTGTTCGTCTTGTAGGTGTCGTTCTATATCGGCAATTTTCTTTTCCGTTCCACTTAGCGATGCTGGTTCGTTGGCCAAAAGTATTCGTCCGATTTCGTGGCGTAGTCCTTTTAGATAAATTCGTCCTACTTTTCTCATTGTGGCATCAAGCATGATACGTCTGGTTAATGGTTGTGGATTTTCGTTGGCAATGGTGTAAGTCACTTTATTTAATATGCGTCTGAATCTAATATTGAATGATTGTACTGTTTCGTTGCGTCCTTGCTTTAAGTCGCGTAGCTGTTCGTTATATTCGTCTGAGGTTACTTGAGTTGCTACTTTGGCTCCTAATGCTTCGAAAAGGTTGTTACGTTTTATCGACAAAAGAGTAACCGGCCAGGTCTGTTGAGAATTGTGGATCTTTGAAGCCGAAATAATGTTATAGGAACATTAAATTTACACTGATGATTCATATTAAAATAATAATCTATTTTATTTCACGGACGATTCCTTATATATTCATCGATACGCACTTGCACGCGTCTCAGCACTTTCTTCCATATCCGACTCTTAACCGACCTACTAGTTTACAGTCATCTGTTTTTTTGGGACGCCGTGCACACGCACATACTTCCACACACTGACATATACATATAAGTATCTCTTTTTTTTTAACGTGGAGAAATCCTCATGGACACCCGCCGAAGCGGGTAGTGTCGGACTCTTACCGACTAAAACTCCACGGTGGCCTCCTGACGTGTCGGGGTGCCTCGAGTTCCCATAACAGATTCGATCGTTCGACACCCCCGTCTGGTCTCCATAGACTCTTCCTGTTGCTAGCCCACAAGAGGGAGCACTCCTCTGGTGTTAGTCCGCGATGTTATCCTCTTCTCTCGTTACCTCCTCCATTGGCTCTTGTTCTCGCTATCCTCGAGGGATGGCTCGTTCTTACCCTGTCCCTCTCCGCCCGCTCCTTCGCGAGCATAACCCGCTCGCAGAAGTCGCGGACGGCGGCGGCCCCGTGGCCACCCTCGAGAACAGCTTCCACGATCCTTTCTGGGGTCAGAACATCCTCTAGCTCCATTCTGAGCGTCCATCTCGGCAGCTCCCACGCCGGGCAGACTGCCAGCGTGTGCTGCGCCGTGTCTTCCTCGGTCCCACAGTGGTGACATAGGGACGTGTTTTCTCTGCCTATTTTCTTCAGGAATTCCCAAACACCCCGTGTCCGGTAAGTATCTGGGTCATCCTGAAGGACAGTGGAGCTCCTCTCTTCTCTCTCCACCTCTCCCAATGGGGAAGCACGGCGCACACTGCCCGGTGTGGTCTCTCCCGAGCTTCGTGATGCAGTTCCGCCTCCCATCGTCTCGAGATGCAGGCCTGGACTTCTCCCAAGTCAAAGTGCTGGACGGCCTCCTCGGATCCTCGCAGCAGACTCCTCTTCCACTCGTATCTCCCCTTGAGTGCAAGTGCTTGCAACTCAAAGGGAGGGGGGGCTGGTAGGACGGTGGCCGATGAATACGATACCGTCCTATAGCCCCTGATACTTCTGATGGCTGTCCTCCTTTGCAGTCCCCTCAGCAGAGTCTTGCTGCGACCACTCCTATTCAGCTCCTCGGCCCATACGGGTGCACCGTGTAGGACCCGGGAGCGCACCACCTCCTCATAGAGGCGCCTCACTCCTAAGCCTGCCCCTCCCAGGATTGGAAGCAATCCACACAGGGCGTTCGTGGACGTAGCAACCTTCGGCACGAGATGTTCGAAATGTGGCTCGAAGGTCCACTGACCGTCGATGGTGAGACCCAGATATCTCATAGTTTGCCCCACCATCACTCTGCCTCCGCCTATGTTTATGCCCAACCCTGGGAGAGGGGGGCTTCTTCTTCTGATGTCGTAAAAACCCAACATCTCCGACTTGGCCGGTGACACGCGTAACTCCAACTTCCTGATTTCCCTCATCACGCATGCCACCGCATCCTCGGCCAGGTTGGCGGTCTCGTGCCACCATCGATCCCCGGCGATGACTAGGGTGTCGTCCGCGTAGCAAATATCCTCGGTACCCTGCGGCCTAGAGCATCGCAGCACCCGGCCATAGGCCGTGATCCAGAGGATTGGTCCCAGCACCGATCCCTCTTTCGACCGGTTTCTTCTCTGCGCCTCTTCTGCTGCGATATCCTACCCAACGATCATCGAGGTAGGATCTAATCACCCTTACCAGATATTTTGGAGTCAGGTAATGCCGCAGGGCTTCCAGTATCCTGTGCCACGGGATTGTATTGAAGGCGTTGGTGATGTCAAGCCAGACCGCCAATGCTACTCCCTGACCGGATGTGAAGTCCATCGTCGTCCTCTTGGCCTGTCCAATAGCGTCCACGGTGGACCGGCTCCGGTGGAATCCATACTGCCTCTCGTGCCACCCGGACTCTCTCCTCCTCATGTGTCCCTCTAGACGGGCGGCAATCACTCTCTCAAACAATTTGCCTACCTCGTCCAGGAGACGTATATGCCTATATCCTGAGGGGGAATCCGGGGGTCTTCCCTCCTTTCTCAGGAGCACCAGCCTCGCCATCTTCCAACTTCTGGGGTATTTTTCCTCAGCCAGGCAACGGTTGAAGAGGTGTCGCAGGCGGGGGCCACTAGATGGTATGTTAGGGCCCATATCCGTCCTGGAATGCCGTCTGGTCCCGGGGCTACGTTCTGGAAGGCCATTTTTCTGACCGCATTCCCCAGCTCCTCTTCGGAGATCTCGTCCTCTACCCCTCTTCACTCTGGACTATTTTCATATTCGACCGAGTTTTCCTCGTCAGAGTGTGGGAGGGAGGGGAAGCTTTCCTTTTCTTGTGCTATGGCCTCCTGTCTGGGGAATAGGGTGCTGACTACTTTGTCCAGCAACCACAGGTCCATGCTTTCGGTCTGCGGGGGGGGGGGCGCTGGTCTGATCTTACCCATTACCGCCTTATACGGCCTCCCCCACGGGTCTGAGTCGACTGATTGTACTAGCTCCTTCCAGGACCTTTCCTTTGCAGCTTTGATCTCCCTTTTCAGATCCTTTTTCGCCATCCTTTATAATGCATACAGTCGGGAGATCTCTTCCTCGTCTCGCGTCCGCCTACGACGCTGTGCCCTGGCGTAATTCCTCCTGGCTCGGCTGCATTGCTCCCACATTTCGGCAATATCTGAATTCCACCAGTATACCGGTCTCTGCGTGTTGTCCGCTCTGGAGACGCGTAGCATCGAGGCAACGCATACGCTCTTCATACCTCTGAGGAGTTCCTTCGCCTCATCTTCCACTGACCCTTCTTCGGAGGCGTCACGTGCGTCCCAACTCCAGGCCAGTCCGGCGGCTGTCGCCTCGAACATATCCCTGTCAAGCCCTTTGAGGCTCCACTTGTGTTTGGCCGGCTTGGTTCTTGTCGCTCGAGCCCTGTCCGCATACTGGGGCTCTACTTCCATGAGTATGTAGAGATGGTCAGACAGCGTCTCGATGTCTTCGGCCACCCGCCATCTCTTGATCCTTGGGTACAGCCGTGGTGAGGCCCACGCGATGTCCACCACCGAGGATCCTCTCCACGCCACACACGTCCGGACGCTGCCTGTATTCACTAGGACAAGGCCCGAGCTCGCCGCCCTGTCTGACAGCCGCCTTCCTCTTGCTGTGGTCCTCTCGTTCCCCCACAATGTCGCATGCGCATTGAAGTCCCCGAGGACCAATGCCTGGCGCGGGAGGCACTGCCTAACGCAGCTGCCCACTCGGTCCAGGAAGTCCTCGAAGGCCTCCAGTCCACAGTTAGGGGAGACGTAGATCCCTACGACCGCAATCCCAGCCCACTCGACCGCGACGAAACCGGCGCCGCGGTCGAGCAGCTTGCCGCAAGGGCCTGAACCTGGATCCCACGTGACTGCCGCTCTTCCGCTGGTATCCTGCGCCCAATTGTTGTTACTTGGAACGCGGTATGGCTCGGCGATGACAGCGAGGGCTATCCTGCTCTCCCTGATGGTCTGGAGAAGCAGGTCATGGGCTCGCCTCGCATGCCCCAGATTGCATTGGAGGATTTTGAGGGGGAATTTTATTCAACTAGCATGGCCTCCCCCTGGCCGCACAACGCCTCCCTCGCAGGACTCCTCCTGCCGTCCTTTCCTGCCTTACCCTTTTTATCTTGCTGGTTTTGGGAGGAGCACAGGCCACATCCTGTGCCCTGCTGGCGCTCCCAGCGCCTCGCAGAGCGGGCAGTTAGGCTTGGCCGCTGTACAGGCCGTGGCCATGTGCCCCTCCTTACCGCAGCGGTGACACAGGCTGCTCCTGTCCGCCGCTGATGAGCAGGTGGCCCTCACATGCCCAACCTCGAGGCACCTGTAACATTGCAGTGGCCTCTTGGGGACTGCTGTTATCCTGGCGTAGGACTACCCTACTGCCATTCTCTCCAGTCCTACAAGCCTTCTCGCTCCTGCCACCGGGCATTTCACCCAGACTGTACCCAGGCCTCCTCTGGTGGTATTGATGTCTCCCACCAGCACATCCTCTTCTATGCAGTCCGCTGTAGAGGCTACAGCTTGCCGCAGCTCCTCCTTGCTGATGGAAACATCAATACCATCTATTCGAACCTCCGCTCTTCTCACCGGGGCAGCCACCTTGACCGCCATGGGGTCCAATACGTTAGTAAGTTTGGACACCAATATTGCTGCCTTTTCTCGCTCTTTGTCACCGGGCACTCGGATCACAATGGATCCTGTAACCCCTTTCCGCATCTCGAGCTTACTCACCCCTAGCTCTCTCAGGGGGATGTGCTCTCGAGCCTTCGCGATGACCTCGGCATATGAGATTTTGGCCACGTCTCTCAGCGTTACCGTTACCGCCGATGATCGCGGATTACGCGGTAGCACTCTGGCCGATCCCAGTTGCCTCGTGGACCTTCTTCTCTCCTCCCTAGCACTGCGGGCCCTCAGAGGGGGGAAGTCGTTCCTCGCAGTCTTGTTGGGTATTCTCGGAGTTGCCAAGGGAGCCCTTGCTGCGGGGGTCATGGCTGGGGTAGCCGCCGCCGCCGCATAGCTGGCGATCCTACCTTCTTTCCTGGCTTTCCTGGGTCGTACCAGCACCCATTCTTCCTCTGTTGAGCCCGCGGGGGGCGCTTTCTCCACTCTGACTTCCGCCGGAGGAGCTCTTGTCTGTTCCCTCACCCTTGGAGGGGGGTGGGGGTTGAGTTCACCTCCCAGGAATCCTTTCACCTGGGCCATGATTTCGCTTGCTATCTGGGGGCCAATCATGTCCACCTTCCTTTCCAGAGCTTCCAAGCGTGGGTCCCTTCCTTGGGATTCCTGTCCCCTCCGAATGGGGAACCCACGCGTTCTTTCCACCCTTTCTTCCGCGAGCTGAGAGCGTAGTTCTTCATTTTCCCTTCTAAGCATCGCTAGCTCCTCCCTTATTTGCTCTAACTCTTACGAGCGTTCTTCTCTAGGATGGCTTTCTCGTCTGGCCTTCCTGGACCTATCCTTCCAGGCCGCTGAGAAAAAGGTTTCCGCCGTCTTCAAGTCGCGGATGTAGGTGCCTTTCAGGTGCGTTGAATTAATCGCCACCTTCATCACCATCCCTACTTGCCGGGCATGTTCTGCACTTATGTCCACCTGGGAGCTCGATCCTATCTCCTGTAGGAGCTTCTCCGGTATCACCGGAGAGATCGCCTCCGGGGCAAGTTTCCGCTTCTTGCCCCTGCTAGACATCGAGGAGGATGCTCCTGATATTATAGAGGCATCCGACCCTTCCTCGTCTGTGGTCCCGTGAGTCTTCTTTCTCCTCGCTTTGGACCTTCTCCCCTCGTCTACCGAAGGAACCCTAAAGGGGTCCTTATGCTTTTCCGACACTTTCCCAGGGGAGCTCTCCGTTGTTATGTCGCGCGGGGGATCCACTTCCATCTCCGCTGCGCTGTCCTTCTCCCCTTTGTTCTTCTCCTTGCTTCTTCTCTTTTCCTTTTTATGTTGGTCCGGCGTATCCGCCGCCGCCGCTGCACTAACACCGGACGCAAGAACGCATACGAGGGCCTGGCGATCCACCCTCGAATGGCCGTGGTCGTGCGATGACGACGCAGGGGGGCCCACTTTACAACCCTCCACTGCGCCGGTACTGGGGTGTCCCTCCCCTGCACTGTAAACGTTTTTTCCTTCTTTCGTACTATTCATATTGTCTTTAATTATTTCGTGTACCTCGAATGACTTAACGTTCAAGGTGGAGGAGATGACATAACTCGAGTGTTAGATTTAGACGGCAGTTTATTTGTACTAGTTGTAGCACTTAACCGAACTAAGTGAGGACTACTGTCGTACTAAGTCTGTATTGTCCGATGGTTGAAGATGAACTGAACTCCCCCGTTCCTGATTCTCTCTTCCCGCCGTTGGATTTCTTCTTTCCACCGTGTCCTTCCGGCTGGTCCTTTCCTGGGTTTTTTCCTGCCCTCGAGTCATTACGTTTACCGCCCTGGGAGGACATGTAATTCAGAATTTCCTAACGAGAGGAATGGACCTGTCCGTGTCATAAACGGACGGCCACTCAAATTCCGAATTACAGCCCTGGGAGGACCGGTAATTCGGAATTTCCTAATGAGGGAAATGGGACTGTCCGTGCCATAAACGGGCGGCCAACTAAAATTCCGAAGAAAGGTCTACGTAGTTGTCGATTGGAATATTACGAATACTCTCTGTGCGGCTTTTCCTATGATCTTTTCTACTTTAATAGCTTTCAGCAGTAATACTTTTTGTGAATATTGATTTCTGATATCTCGAATTTCTTTGATGAAGTGTTCTATTCCAATGTCATCGTCACCGTTCAAGACTGGAATATATCTTATCGCGTCTTTTGAAGACAACAAAGGATATTGCGCGCTGGCATTGTTTTGGAGTTCGCCACCGTCACTGTCGTTATCTATCTGTATTGGTGGGGCAGACAGAGTGTGAGTTGATCTTTGACGTGCAGGGTTTGGAGTGATGTCAATGGAATCGAAGTCTTCTGTTATGTAATATCGGAATATATTAAAGGTGTAATTTTGTCCGATTAATTATAATTTATTAATAAAGGATTGAAAATACAGATAGTTAGACAGAAGAACGATGTTTGATTAACAGGAAAACTAAATGCAACGCTTGTATTTACATAAATAACTTGACAACTATTTGGTAACTCTCTCTCTCTCTCTCTCACTAGCAACTCTAACACTCGACAACACTCACAACTCTAACGACTCTATGCTTCGACGTCTCGACCAACTCTATCTGTCGCAAAATGCATTTCTGCTCGGTCGTGCTCGCTCTTGCTCTCGTCCTCTCTCTCTCTCTCTCTCACACACACACACACACACACACACACACACACACACACACACACACACACACACACACACACACACACACACACACACACACACACACACACACACACACACACACACACGCGCGCGCGCGCGCGCGCACGCACGCACGCACACACACACACACACACACACACTTTTCGGCTCACACACTCTGGCCTCTCGGTTGCCACTCTTTGAAATATGAAACCGTACTTTTGTTTCGACGCTGCTTATCTTTTCTCGCATCACTGTTACTAGGCGCTCTTGGATGTAAACAAACCACAAAAGACGGCGTACATGGTGTTCTCTAATTTCAGCCGATCTCCAATCAAAGCTATTCTACGATATTACAATCGGCCTTTCCTGACAATCACATCTGCCCTCAGTTGTGCTCATCATCGCCGCTCGCACTTACATCACTATCGTCAGCATTCCACCATTTCATGTGATCGGTTGCCGTGGAAGTTGTACGTGGCCCTTCGTGCTCCCCCTCACGCTGCACTATGTATCGGTCATTTCGCAGGACTTTTACCACCCGGTACGGTCCAAGAAACTTCGGATGCAATTTTAGCCCGGGACCCCTCTGCATCCTCTCGATTGCCACTAGATCTCCCGTCCTGTATGCTGTCGCCTTCTTGCGTCTCCTGTTATACGCCCGCTTGTTTCGGATTTGGATCTCCTCGATCCGTCTCTTTGCGTCTGCACGCAGCTGATCTCGTTCCTCTTGGAACACCGCGGCCTATTCGTCCTCGATTAGCTGACGGATCTGTGGATCGTCTCGCAGCCTCATTCGTGTTCCGAACAACAACTGGAACGGGGCAGCGTTAGTACTTTCATTGGGAGCTGCATTTAAATACCTCTGCACTGTCTCCAGGTGTTTGAACCACTTGTCCGGCGTTGGCGCAGATAGCTTCGCCAACAGTGGAATAAGCGTCCGGTTCACTCTTTCCACTTGTCCGTTTGCCCGCGGGATCCCGGTTGTAGTCCGAACGTGCTGTATGCCTTCCTCTCTGCAGTAGTCTTCGAAGGCGCCGGCCGTGAATGCTGTTCCGCGATCGGAGATGATTCTCCTCGGGTTCCCAAAATTCACAGACTGCTTCCTCAAGCGACTAATGACCTCGGCAGAACCCGTCGACTTGGTGGGATACAACCATACAAACTTTGTGAACGCGTCCACCACCGCAAAGATATGCCGGTAACTTTTTTTTGTAGAAGGTAATGGCCCGAGGTGGTCGACGTGGTAGGTGTCGAGCGGCAATTCCCCCTTGTCGATGGTATTTAGTAACCCCTCCTGTTTTCCCTGCTTTCTCTCTGCAAGGATACAGTCGATGCAACTCTGCACTACCTTTTCTACTTTTTCGCGCATTCCTCCGAACCAATAATCCCTCCTTAACAACGCTTCTGTTTTGGTGATGCCGAAGTGACCGCGTTCGTGAGCTCGTCGAACCACCTGAGTTTGCATTGACTTTGGCACGACCAATAACGGTGTATCCCTTATCTCTCGGTATAAAATGCCGTTCTTTACGACGTACCCGTCGGCCTCATGTTGTTTCATGTTGTCTCGGATCTGCCGCAGGTCGTCTTCTTGCAGCTGCGCGTTCCTTATTCGTGCAACGATCCCTCGCTCGTCCTCGTCTATCAGCATGACTTCAGGTAGCGGATTTCGACTCAACGCATCAACATGCATCATACTGCTCCCGGGTCTATGTTCCACCTTGTAGTCGAATTCCTCTAAAAGGATCGCCCACCTCGCAACACGTACGCACAGGTCCCTTTTCTGCATCGTTAATGCGAATGCCTGACAATCTGTAACGATTTTGAACGGGATACCGAGCAGGTAAACGCGGAACTTCTTTAACGCTTTCACGATGGCCAGAACTTCAAGCTCGTAGCTGGTGTATTTCTCCTCAGCCGGCGAAGTCTTTCCGCTCGAATAATACACAGGGTGAAAGGCGTTGTCTTCACTGTCGCGTTGCAACAAAATTGCACCGTATCCCATACTACACGCATCTGTATGCAGCTGAGTTTCCGCCCCCACGCAGTATAGCTTCAGCACCGGCTTCTCGCTCAGCGCTGCTTTCAGTCTTACAAACGCTTCTCGCTTGCGCAACTCGAACCTAAATGGGACATCTTTTTTCAGCAGATCTGACAATGGTCTCGCAATGATAGAATGTCGGGGCACAAATTTTCTAAAATATCCCGTTAAACCAAGGAAACTCTGAACATCTCTAGCGGACCGAGGCTCCGGAAAATTAGCGACGGCCCTGGTTTTGCATTCCGATGGCTGAACGTTACCGCCTTCGACAATATGGCCCAGATACTCTATCCTCGTTTGTAGGAATCGACACTTATTCCAGTTCACGAGTAGTCCGTGTTCGCTAGCGACATGCAATACCGACCTTAATTTTTCAATTCCACTCGAAAAGTCAGTCGACGGCACAATCAGATCGTCCATGTACGTTAGAACAACCCCCGTCGCGATCAACTCTTTAAAAACTGCATTTATAAATTTTTGAAAGACGGCTGGCGAATTACACAATCCAAATGGCATCTTAAGGAATTCGTACTGGCCCGTGGGGACTACGAATGCCGTATACTTTCTACTACTTTCCCCAACAGGAACATGAAAGAATCCGTTCTTCAGATCCAGAGTACTAAACACCCTCGAGCCCTGTAACGAATCTAATTGGTCTTCGATCAAGGGCAGCGGGTATCTGTCCTTCACTACTTTTAGATTTAACCGTCTGTAATCGACACAGATTCTAGTCGAGCCATCTTTTTTTTTGACTAGAACGATCGGACTGGCATAATCGGAATGTGACTGGCGTATTATGCCGTCTTCCAGCCACATTTCGATTTGTTTATCGACTTCGACCTTGTCTTGTGGAGATAGTCTTCGCGGCCTTTCGTAAACTGGGATATCATCCTGTAATATCACATTCATTTCGATTCCTACTTCGCGTGTTTTCAGTGGCCTATAATCTCGGATCAGATTTTCCACTGCCTGCCTATGTTGCATGTCCTTAACGTGTGACAAATCTATCTCACTCGCCTGTGTCTCTACATCTATCTTGAGGACTTCCGGACACTCATCGGGATTTTCGTCCTTTATTCTACGAATAAAAGATTCTCCCCCTTTTATACTTATTTCAACAGTGTCCAAAAAGTCTGCGCCAATAATAAGCGAATGTTGCATCACTGTGTCTGGAACTACGTGTATGGTTATACAGTACGACTCATTGTCTATAATAATGTTCGTCGAAAATTTCCCGAGCGTAAAATTTCTTCCGAAACCGACACCGCGAAATCCAATGATTTCCCGACTTAATCTGGGCGCACCGATTTTCACATACTGATCTGCTCGCATTAGAGTCAGCTCACTACCGGTGTCTATCAACGCGCTCAATTCGAAATTTTCGATCTTAACGTCCTTACCACGCCTTGTTTGTAACGACCGAAACACGCTATAAATTTTTTTTGAGGACTCACCCAAATTGTCGCATTTTGATGCAATGTGTCCGTACTCCCCACATTTGAAGCATTTAGGTCCTCTCGACTTGCTCGGACACTGCGCACACACGTGCTCCGCATCACCGCAATTGTAGCATCGCACCTTCCTCGCGTCTCCAGATCGACCGGGTTCCTTGTTCCTCTCGGTTTCGGCCAGCTTCGCCATCGGCTTTACCCTGCTACTCTTCGGCTCCTCAAATTTCGTCCTCATCTCCATGTCTCTTTTTATCGCTTCGTAGCGCCTAAAACGCTCTTTTAATTGCTCGATATTCCTGGCTCCGTATAGCACAGTTTTGTTCGCGACCTCGTCGGGAATGCCTTGAATAATGTAGTCTATCAAGGATTGCGTGTCGACCCTTCCTCGTTCTGCAATCCCGCACATATAATACATATATTGTTGCAGACTCTCATCTGCTTTCTTCTTTCTATGGGATAACTCGCGATGTATCTGTTGGTCGCTTACTACATTTTCAAATTCATTCCTCAACGCCTTTTTTAGCTTTGCCCAGGTCTTCGTGCCTCGTTCTAGTCGCACGAAGGCTCGAGCGGAGCCTGCGAGCCATTTCCTGGCATAGATCGCCATGTGAGCGTCCGACCAACCCCACACTTCTGCCATTTCCTCGAAATCTTCTATCCACTGAGTTACACTCAGCAGATCATCCCCGCTGAATTTCTTTAATAAGTCTTCTACGTCTTCAAGACTTGCCATTTTATTCTATTCTTTTCTACTCCCGCACAAAATACTCCGTTAAATCGTGTCGTTCTCTGTCTTATTCAATCCCGGCACGAGCCCCCACTTGTATTATCGGAATATATTAAAGGTGTAATTTTGTCCGATTAATTATAATTTATTAATAAAGGATTGAAAATACAGATAGTTAGACAGAAGAACGATGTTTGATTAACAGGAAAACTAAATGCAACGCTTGTATTTACATAAATAACTTGACAACTATTTGGTAACTCTCTCTCTCTCTCTCACTAGCAACTCTAACACTCGACAACACTCACAACTCTAACGACTCTATGCTTCGACGTCTCGATCAACTCTATGCCTCGACGTCTCGACCAACTCTATGCCTCGACGTCTCGACCAACTCTATGCTTCAACGTCTCGACCAACTATATCTGTTGCAAAATGCATTTCTGCTCGGTCGTGCTCGCTCTTGCTCTCGTCCTCTCTCTCTCTCTCTCTCTCTCTCTCTCTCTCTCTCTCACACACACACACACACACACACACACACACACACACACACACACACACACACACACACACACACACACACACACACACACACACACACACACACACACACACACACACACACACACACACACACACACACACACACACTTTTCGGCTCACACACTCTGGCCTCTCGGTTGCCACTCTTTGAAATATGAAACCGTACTTTTGTTTCGACGCTGCTTATCTTTTCTCGCATCACTGTTACTAGGCGCTCTTGGATGTAAACAAACCACAAAAGACGGCGTACATGGTGTTCTCTAATTTCAGCCGATCTCCAATCAAAGCTATTCTACGATATTACAGTTATATATTATTAACTGTTATATATTGTGGTGGCAAATGGTGGTGGCCTTATTATTATTGCAGTACCCCATCTGGCACCATTTGCATAAGGTGAGTTCTTTGACGTACTTGGGATCTTAGATGCTTTATGTTCTGTCCGTGATTTTTCATTGTCAGCGGCAAATTCATCTGCTAATTGAAATATAAAATCTTTTCTGGATATCTGCTCACTTGTGGTTTCCCTATATAAAATCCAGACATTTATGCCAGCTAATACCAAAATATTAAAAAATACTTGAAGTGGTCATCTTCTTGATCCCGACTTCACGCTGTATCTTTTTGCCATTTGGTCTGCTGTATCTATCCCAAATTTTGTTTTATTACAAAATTCTACCGTTTAAAGCAGGGCCTTTTCGCTTTTTCCTAGATAAGGAAGTCCATTTACAACATAGTTTGTTTGGACATCAGATGCCAGTCAAAATTTAATTCCGAATTTGTCAGATACTATTCTAGACAGAATATTCTTTTCAATTCTCGACGGGAGAATAAGAAGTGGCATCGTACAAAATATAAGACAGAAGGCCTTTACGTCCGAAAACGTATGTAAAGTTAACGTTGAGCTCGTGAATGCAGCCCTTGAACATAGTAAAAAAGGAGAAAGGAGGCGTCTACGCAATAGTAGACATCTCAAAAGCATTTGATACGGTGCCCCACTCGGCGATTAAAGAAGAGGTCTGGCAAGAAAAGGTATCTCGACCTCGCTGATCGAATTGATCTCAAACATGTATAAAAATTGTAAAACTAAAATTAGAGCCAAAGATGTAGCAGGGGCCAAGATCGAAATCCTCAGAGGAGTTAAACAGGGCGAACCCATGTCGCTATTATTATTTAATGTATGTGTAGATGTTTATGCGAAAAGGACGTTGATACGTGAGCATTAATGACGAGATTACTCGTTGTTTTACCCTTCGAATATATTTAAAATAATAAATTAATATACAGCCGTATGCGTGAATCGTTAGTTTGAAGTATAAATCGCGAAATAAGATAACGGAATAAATACTAGTAAAAAGCTCGATGCGTAACTCGATAGACGCTCATAAGATACTCGGAGATACTCTAAATACTGTTTGATACTCGATATGTACTGTTGCTCGCGATCGTGTTCGTTTATTTATACTGGTCGGGGGAGAGACGGAAAATTCAAATTCGTCTTCATTCGACGGTTGCATGTAGTGGTAACATTGTTTTTGGCCGGAGTTTATTTGTCGTTATGTTTCATACGTCAAGTCTAAGTCAATGTCCTGAAGCAAAACAGCAGCACGAGTCGCTCTCGACTCGCGTCGTCCTTTGACTCTCGTGCCGCTACAGATACAACCACCAGCCACGAGAAATTTAATAGCAGACCATATGCACTCAACCGAGTTTCGGATACGAAGTAGTGTCGGACTCCTACCGACTAAAACTCCACGATGACCATCCTACGCGTGTGAGAGGAGTGCCCCAGGAACCTGTTATGAATTAACTTCCGTTGCACCCCCTTCTCGCGTCCTCTTGTTCAAGCCAGTCCTAATACCTCCCGACTATTGAATTGGCGTTAGGGGGGAGGTTATTACCACCAGCGCTGTCGCTCCTTCTAGTCGTGGTCCGTTGGGACGGCGATGGAGCGGGTCTAGGTCGTCTGACTGCCATCCTTCTCCATCGTCTTATCCTACAAGGGAGAGAGTTTTTCTTTCTCTCCCTTTCCGCTCGCTCCTTCGCGAGCATAACTCGCTCGCAGAACAGGCGGACGGCCTCGTATTCCTGTGACCCTCTCAACATCGCTTCTACAATCGCTGAGGGGGTCAATGTTTCTCCTATGGCGTGCCGCAGAGTGTAGCGGGGCAGCTCCCACGCCGGACTGCCCTCTCCGCAGTGGTGGCAGATGTCTGTCGTCTTTCGTCTGATTCTCCTCAGGAACTCGTCGTACACGCCGTGTCCGGTGAGCACCTGGGTCATCCTGAATGTGAGCGGGAGGCCGTGGCGGCTTCTCCATGCCTGCCAGTTTGGGAGGACCGCCTCTGCGCCTCGATGATCAGCTGGGATCGCCACTGGTCCCACGCGTCCTCCTCGGCGGTTCCTAGGTCGTTTGGGGCCGCCTGTTCGGTCAAGTCTTCTCCGGGATCCCATACTCTGCAACGGGCGTATCTCCTTTTGAGCGCCAGTGCCCGAAGCTCCCACGGAGGGGGACGCGGCTAGAGCGGTCGCCGATGCGTGGGACACCGTCCGGTATCCCCTAATGATTCTGATGGCGGTTACTCTGTGCAGCCTGCTGAGGAGCAGGATGCTGCGACGACTCACCATCAGATCGTCTGCCCATACCGGGGCCCCGTACATCACTCGGGACCGAACGACTCCCTCGTATAGTCGGCATGCCGCACTCCTCCGCATACTTGCGAAGCACCATCACTACATATGTATCAAACATCAATACAGTTAAATAAATAAATACGCAATAAATAATATACATCCATCAATAAATAACTAATAACTTTGAGTAACTTAATAAATTATAAATAAATTTAAGTTAATGCTGTAAAGTAATAATAACCCAATAATAATGTAAATATCTACCTTCATAATAAATAAATAACTAACTAATAAATAATAAAAAAATAAATATAATACATAATATCAAAGCTCAATGCATCCCTCATATCGCATACGCAACTCATATCTTACTCTTCTTCAGTTACGTAGCACAATTTAACTTAAAAGTGCGCGAAAAGGGAGTTCGGCTCGAGTACATGTAAGAAAATACAACAATACAAAAATACCAAAATAAGAACTCTGGTCGACCCGACTTTATTTATTCATAATAAGAACTTACACCGAGCCGACCATACATTCATTCATCACACTACGCGTAGATTTTGGCAGAAACGTCTCGAAATTTCGTCTCACGCAGAGGGGTATGCTGCGAATAGCCAGAAAAAGATCAATTTAAATAATTTTACATTAACAATAATTTTACAGTAGCGTGATTCGTCCAAAGTTAAGAGATTTTCTGATATGCGTTTCTACCTTTCCCATTCTCTCAAACATTAATCACTTATTAGCAATTTCTAAATGTTTTTAAGGTATGGTGTAAATTTATGCATTGTGCATGGTTTTCAGTTAGGTATGTAGATATGCATGTAGTAACTTAAATGGGTCTTAGAGTAAGGACAAGTAATGATGTTTAATTTGGAGTTAAGTTTAGTTTAACAAGCAATACTCAATACAAAAAACTGATTACAATATCGTCGTACGTCTTATTATCATACTCGGCTCTCAACTTCCCGATTCATACTCTCCGGCTCCTCCACTCACACTCTGAAGCTTCTCCATTGACTCTCTCTCTCTCTCTCTCTCTCTCTCTCTCTCTCTCTCTCTCTCTGACTTCTCAACTAAGACTCTCTAGCTTCTCCACCGACACTGTCTGTTCTAGCATCCCTTTGTCTTTTCTTAGGCTCACCACGCATGTGTTCCGCAGACACTCGTGGCCAGGGTCACGTAGGCCTTTTCTACAAAATTATTCAATTAAAGGACCGACGACACATTGATGGACCCGATGGCGCCTCGGCTCTCGCGACATTGTTTATGGTTAACTTGATATTTCTTAGGCCCTTTTCCACAATACTACATGCATTTGCAAACTGATTTTATTTTCTCATCATATATGTTTGCACAGTTCTGCCCGAGCAGCTGAGCTAGACGGACGTGTAACGCCCAGAGTCAATTGCTCTGCCCGAGTAGTCGTAACATACGGAAGTGTGCAAAAGTGTGACAAGTGTGAATTCAAAGGATACACAAAAGCTAAATAATGGAAAATAAACAAAAAATCCCAACAATAAAAATAGTAAACAAAGGTGATATATATTCCATAAATAGAACCCTAGAAGAAACGATCACAAACAAAACAACAAACGAAGAACAGGATTGCTCAACTATAAAAGAAGTTGAAATGCAAACGCAAATTACACAAAACAAAGAAGAAACGATTAATACCAACAACGATCCACCACAACAAAACGAAAGCTGGAAGACTGTAACTCCCAGCAAAAAACGTAAGATACATATAAACACAAACGCAAGGAGGACTAACGAAACAGAAAGACAACAATGGCTACAGGAAATTCCTCTACAAAACTTCTTCAGATCACTGCCAGAAGAGATGGACACAGAAACAGATGAAACACCAAAAACTCACATCGCTAAACCACCCCCAATATATGTAGATGCTAAAGTAATAGACCCACTCATCGAACTGCTAAACAGCACGGCAGGCAAAGAAAATTACACCATAAAACAACAAAAAATAGACCAGGTAAAACTCCAAACAAAAACCCCGGAAATATACAGAAAAGTCACTAAAGCATTAAAAGAAAAAAATGCCGGGTACCACACGTACCAACTCAAAACCGATAAAAGCTACAAGGCAGTAATCAGAGGATTACACCCAATGACAAATACTATCAAAATATGCGAAGAATTAGCAAAAATCGGACACCAGGTAAGATCGATTAATAACATCACAAAATATGACACTAAAGAACCACTCCCGTTATTCATAATTGAACTGGAACCGAAAAATAATAATAAGGAAATCTTTGAAATCAAAAAACTTCTAAACATAATAATTACTGTCGAGCCACCGAGGTACAAAAAAGACATACCGCAATGCATGAGGTGTCAACAATATGGACACACGAAAAACTACTGCAATAGGAACCCGGCGTGTGTCAAGTGCGCAGGAAAGCACTTAACAATTAACTGTCCTCATAAGGGAAAAATAAACGATGTAAAATGCTACAATTGCGGTGGAAACCACCCGGCTAGCTGCAAAGGCTGTATAGCCAGAAAGCAGCTCCAAAGCAAATTATATCCGCCGATTCGTAACAGGACAAACATTAACTTTCACACACAACAGGATAGCACAGCAACCGAGACACCAACAACCGAACAAAATTCAAAGAACATCAACCATAACAATACCATCACCTTAGGCAGCCGAAGCTACGCGCAAGCAGCCAAACAAGCAACACCTCTAGAACATCAAAATCAGAACACTAACAACAACGACGCTACAGAAATAAAAGAACTGCTAAAGCAATCAATAAAAAACACGGAAATGTTAACAAAAATGATATGCGAACAAAACGCAGTACTTAAACAGCAAACGCAGCAAATCACACTCATGCTACAACTACTCACAAACACGCTAAGCAAAAAATAAAAACAGACACGCTTAAAATAGCAGCTTGGAACTCTAATGGCCTACAACAAAGGGCCCTAGAAACTAAAACATTCCTATACAACAATAACATCGACATACTACTCGTTTCAGAAACACACTTCACTATAAAAAGCTACCTAAAAATTCCGTACTACACCATATATGACACCAAGCATCCATCAGGAAAAGCACACGGAGGGACCGCAGTAATAATAAAAAACGACATTAAACACCACCTTCACAGCCAGGTTAGTAAGGAACATATACAAGCAACCACCGTTACTGTACAAACTAGCAGCAACCACCTACAGTTGTCAGCAGTATATGTACCGCCGCGACATAAAATTTCGCCGCAAATGTGGGAGGAGTACTTCAAACAGTTAGGTGATAAGTATATCGCAGCTGGAGACTACAACTCAAAACACACACTATGGGGATCAAGAATTACTACACCACGAGGTAGAACATTGGAAAAGCACATTAGAGAAAACAACCTCAATATACTATCCACGAGGAGGCCGACATACTGGCCAACAGACCTGAGCAAAACACCCGACCTACTCGATTTTGCAGTTACAAAAGGACTAAACGCAAACAAACTAAAAATAGCACCCAGCCTCGAGCTCACCTCCGACCATACACCCATAATAATCACATACAGTAACAAACCAAAACTTTACAATAATCCAAAGACGCTATGCAACAAAACCACCAAATGGCAAATATTTAAGGAAATAATCGAGAGCAAAATTAACTGCAACATCCCACTGAAAACACCAGAACACATCGAACAAGCAGTAACAACACTTACAGAAACTATTCAAGAAACAGCCAGAGCAACCACTAAACCTGAATCAACCAACAGACAAACAAAAATAATTCCAGTAGATATCCTCGAAAAAATTAGAGAAAAAAGAAAGGCGAAGGCAAAATGGCAAAAACATAGAACCAAAGAAAACAAAACACACCTAAACAAACTTGCAAAGGAAGTAAAAAACAAAATTAGAGAGCACAACAACAACGAGTTTACAAGGTACATCGAGTCTCTATCTGCACACGAGAATCGCAACTACTCCCTTTGGAAAGCCACAAAAAAAATAAGGAAGTCAATAAAAATGATCCCAGCAATCAGAAGACCAGATAACACATGGGCAAGAAGTAACGAAGAGCAGGCCGAAGAATTTTCCAACCATCTATGCAACACATTTACTCCACATAACGTTAACAACAGCAACCACAATAGTCATACGGACGAGGATTCGACAACCACTAGAACATCAATTGGCAAACACTACATTATACCCAAAGCAACAGCTCAGGAAATTAAAAACATAATCGAGAAAATAAAAAATAATAAAGCCCCAGGAATCGACCTAATCAACGGCAAAATCTTGAAAAACTTACCGCCAAAAGCGATAAGACAAATCACAATAATAGTTAACGCAATACTAAGAATACAATACTTTCCAAAAACTTGGAAACTGGCACAAATCATAATGTTACCGAAACCAGGCAAAGACCCACACCAAACTACTTCTTATAGACCAATATCATTACTTCCCATACTCTCCAAAATACTAGAGAAGGTAATATACGACCGCATAAAACCAATAATCGAGAAGGAAAAATTAATACCGGACCACCAATTCGGTTTCAGAAACAAACACTCCACTATAGAGCAAATGCACAGACTGGTCAACGAAATAATACAAGCACTAGAAAACAAACAATACTGTACAGCCCTCTTCATGGACATAGAAAAAGCATTCGACAAAATAAACCATGAAAAACTAATTCAAACAATCAGGAAACAATTCCCGGAACAGATATACAATCTAATCAAATCATACCTAAGCAATAGAACATTCGTAGTAAAGATCAAAGACGCATACTCGGAAGTTAAAGACATCAAAGCAGGGGTACCGCAAGGAAGCGTCTTAGGACCAATATTATACACGCTATACACGGCCAATATTCCAACAACCAACAATAGCAAAATTCTAACATTTGCGGACGACACAGCTGTACTAGTCAGGCACACTAACCCTGCAACAGCAGTTGCATTATTACAAGAAAATATTGCAAAAATCGAAAAATGGCTAGAAACTAAACAGATTAAAGCAAACCCTGACAAATGCAAGCACATCACATTCACGCTGCGAAAACAGATACCACCAAACATTACACTAAATGGCACACACATAACCCAAACAAGGCAAGTCAAATACCTAGGACTCCACTTAGATACAAGACTAACTTGGAAACAACACATTAAAACAATAATAGAAAAAATAAAGATAGCAAAGAGACAAATGCATTGGCTAACAAGTCGAAAATCCAAATTAAGTTCAGAAAATAAACTATTAATATACAAAACGATAATAAAACCAATCTGGACGTACGGAATACCGCTATGGGGAACAACGGCAATGAGCCATATAAGCAAAATAGAGGCAATGCAAGCCAAAATTCTCAGAACAATAGTAAACGCGCCATGGTACGTAAGAAACGAAGACATTAGGAAAGACCTGGGAATACCAACGGTCAAGGAGGAAATCAACAGACATGCAATAAGATACAGAAGAAGAATAGCAACACACCCGAACCGGCTGGCAGCGGAAACGGTCAACACAGGTATAGAAAGGAGGCTAAAAAGGAAGCATCCAACAGACCTCATAAAGTACACAACCTAACAAACACGATGATGGTACCCCACTGGGGGTAACCACCCACATGTTATATTATCATACCGCTATAACATTTTACCAAGTGTCCTACAGGACAAATTGTAAAATCTAATTAAATAAATAAAAAAAAAAAAAAAAATATATATGTTTGCAAATTAATATTTGAACGTAATGAATAATAATTTTCTTTAGGATTATAAAATTTCATTAATGATTTTATTATAGTCCTGGGTCAGTCTCGATGCTTGTTTTGGTGTCATCTTGTTCGATAAAAGTTTGTATTCGGAAGGCAAAGAAAATTGATTCCGGATTCGTCCGGATTAAGGTTTTATAACTAATTTTTATGATTAATTAGATAGAAATAACGCTTGAGAATTGTAGCGTTTCATATACGCGTGCAAAGTGCTCAGTCGCGTTTACTGAGAATCCGTGAGGTCTGCGGAAACTCTTCTCGGACCATTTAGAAGAACTGTTCAGATTATTAACACTCGAAACGTATATGCCATTCTGCAGATGAGTCTTCGACGAAATCTTCTATTTTTTGTTTATTGTTGCGAATTTTCGACTAAAGAGCAACCGGTCAGGTCAAACCGATCGGTCGATATCCCGTATCTCGAATGAATTAACGCTCAAGGTGGAGGAGGTTTAATAGATCGAGTGTTAGAGTAATCTAGCACTGTATTTGCAATTGTTGTATAAAAGTAAAGTATGATATTATGAACACGGCGGTGGTATGATCTAGTTGAGAGTGAAGTATTTCTCCCGCACGGTACGATGTCTGATGATGAACTCCCCTCCCACGTTGCTGATTCTCCCTACCAGCCGTTGGGTTTCGTCTATCCACCGTGCCTTCCCGGCTGGCGTTTTCCCCTGACCTCGGAGTCATTAAGTTTACAGCTCGGGGAGGACACGTATGTCCAGTCTATTTTTTCATTTTACGGTTTATGTTGAGCGTGTTACGTATAGTTAGCATATATACATATAAATTCTATAGAATTTAGAACACCAACCGACGGTTTGACTTTCCTTGTGTTTACTGGGAGTCGGTCGAACGATATAAATAGGGAAGGACAGGGACTTAGGAGAGAGAATAAAACAGGATTTCGAGAAGCGAAGATGGAGAACAAAGAAAACGAAAGGCAAGTTAAGTGTTAGAAGGAGAAAGAGAAGGGGGATTAGAAGCGGAGAGTTTGGAGGAGATACGGAAGAAGACTTAGAAAATCGATTCTTGAGTTTTCACGAATCGATCACCTGATTTCCAAAATTATTACAACATTACAAATCGATTTTTTCTACATCATGCCGTTAAAGGTTATTCTCCGTATCACCATTAACGAAGACACGAAAGGAGAAAAAATCGAGTGTCTAGAAACCATAAGGAAACCGCAAGATGAAGTGTGTTACATTTTTCCGTTAGAATATCGAGCGAGAAATTATCATCCTCGGTTATTCAATTCAGCAATAGTCAAGAACGCCATGAAAAGTCTAACGAAGATAGACCAATACAGAACTATCATACTCACAATGGAGGATAAGACGGCGGCAATTGCATCGATACGGACCTGAGTACGGAAAATAATAACGGAAACCAGGTCCAGTTTAGATATAGAAAGACTATTAGAAACTCTCTAAAAACATAATAATTGGAAAAAAGAAGAAACAAACTGTTACGTCGCATGAAATGGTCTGTGCGACGTCCTTCAGTGTCTGGCCGTCAAGGCCGAAGCATTCGACAGACCCTCAATAAACCTAAGGCCCCACCATAAACCGAATCTTATTAGCTTGCAGCTTAATCTTATTAGCTTAATCCTGCAAGTATTTTCGGTTCATAGCTGGTATTTAAAACAGTCCTTAGGCCTATTGCACGCTCTTGCAAACACGGAGAAAGCGGGTAGTCGCCTATTGGGAAAAACCGAATATTTGTCTAACAAAACAGGCTGGTTTTTCCCCTGAACAAGGTCACCCACGAACCACGTTAGTAGGAGGCTTCCTCCTCATACCTTCAGGCATTAACGTGGGTCATAACCAATCGACATCGCGGATCATTACCCTCACTTTCCCTATTGAAAAGTGTGAGCAACGAATACGCTTTCTTGATACAACGAAGACACCCACTCCGAGCTTTCCTCCGTAATCACATAAGAACGAACTTCACTTATTCTTCATCTTCTTATTCTTCATGACTTAGAATAGTCAACACGTCATTATCGGGTTACTATCCTTAAATCAATCACTTACTTAACTTATACGTACCCGTCGGTGTTACTCTTAAGTGTTAGAAATATAAACTTTATAACCTTATTAATCGCAGCGTTATACCATCTCAACCACCCCTATTATCTCAACGGAAATCAGGGGATCGATCTATTCGCGGCTTCGATTATTATAATCGTAACGGGAATTTACGACTCTCGTTGACGTGTTTCCTCGTGATTGCGTCTCCCCGCGATTGGTCGAAAATACACAAACTTCACCTTAAAACAATTTGATGGAACACAAAAAGCCACAGATTGGATATCAGAGTGTGAAACGGAGTGCGAAGAACTAAAAATCCAAAATAAGGAGAAGAAATCAAGTGCTTGAAGATGTATTTGGAAAAAATAGCACTAGAATGCTATCCAACAAAGACGTTGGAGAATAAAGAATACAACTGGGAAGATTGGGAAACTTCATTTCTAAAAATGTTTTTAGCAACAAGAATTGGTCTGCAGCTCGATACCCATATAATATCAAATACATTGCAGGTTCGTTCATTGAGTACGCCATAAAAAAAGAACGTTTAATATTGGAAATAGAGAGACAGACGGCGGAAAGCACAAGAATAAATTTAATCGTTATTGGGCTACCTATTCAAATTAAAGATAGAATCGACAAAGAAATGATTCATTCAACGGATGATTTCATTAGAATATTGGGACAGTATGAAGAAGCGTATCATAAGAAAAATTTCAGTAATAAGGAGCAGATGAAAGAAGAAGAAATGCAGAGAAGAAGTGTATGTCCTGTCAGAAATTCAAATCCAATATTCAAGAAACAACCGTACCCGGTTTGCGAAGCGCTGAATTTTCCTGGCCAATCCCCCCCCCCCCCCGTGGAAGTATGCAGAAACATAGATAAAAATGCTCAGAAGAATTTCAAACAAGTAAACTCAACTGAAATACTTACATCCGAAAACGAGGAGTCTATAACACAGAATGGGAACGCAAAAAAAAAACTAAAATGCCCGGCGAAGTACGACCCACTGATAAAACTCCGAGTTATAATCAATAATCAGAAAGAAGTTTGAAGATGTTTATGACACTGGAGCCAACTCAAGCTTTATTAATCAAAAAAATATCAATGAAATAAAAGCAAATCTAACCGAACATAAGAGTATTTTCAAAACTATCCGTGGCAAACGATTTCAAGAGTAGCCGGGCGCAACTTAAAATGAAGATAAATAAAATAGAAGAAGAGATAAATGTTTTCGTAGTACGCAACGATAACTTCACATACGACCTTTCCCTAGGATTCGATGCCATAAAGAAATTCAAATTAAGACAAGATGAAAACTTAAGAACTACCCAAGAAGTAAATCACAAAGAAGGAGAAATAATATTCAAGAAGAAAGAAGAATGAAAGAATGATCGGAAGAGAAAAAAGATAAACAACACTGAGTACATGTGGACGGACAAATTCGTTGACAACGTTGAAGCAGATTCACTATCTAGGAACCTTGTTTTAGAAAACTTTAAAAATGAAAAGGATGTTCTGAAAGTGGCAAATCTTATTACAAGGCAAGAAATAATTCAGTATCAGGAAGTAAACAGGAAAAGTATTGGAAATACTAAAAATGTCACACAAACTACGGAAATATTCTGCAAAAATATTAGAGGATTTCAACGTATACTCATTTCACAAAATTTTGGTAAACACATTGTAAAAACGATTCATGATTTCTTTGGCCACATTGGAAAGAATCATATTTTGAATAAAATGTGACCCTTTTACTATTTTAAAAATGTGGATCGGATAATTGGCAAATTTTGTAAACTGTTTTCGTGTCTAAACTGGGACCAGCAAAAAAACCTTTCGAAATAATGTCATTCGATACGGTTGCAGGGGTCTCATAAACTCAACGGGAGAGACTGATTCCATAGAATTTATTCTCGCTGACCGATCGCAGTAATTACATCCAAAGAAGTCCAAGATTACATGAGAGAGAAAGATGTCAGATTAACTTTTACCTCAACAGATTGTCCAACTTCAAATTAACGAGTAAATGAAACCTTGGTAAACCGGATCCGATGTAAAATTAACTCAAATAAAAAGAGAAACTGAACAAAAGTTTCAGGTGAATGTGTGAACGAATATAATAACACCAGACACAGTGTCACTGGATTCTCACCGAATAATTTGCTACATGGAAGGTAATTGAGATCGTCCCTAAAGGAATAATTGAAAATAGGATAAACCTAGCAGAAGACAGAAAAAAAGCATTCCAAAATTCAATGAAGAATTTCATAATCAACAAAGGAAGGTATGATAACACAAGAAGAGGACACAAATTCAAAATTGAGGTTTTCGTTCATAGTGGTAACAAATTAAACAGAAATAAGTTGCATAAAATTCGGAAAGACTCTTTCAAAATTCTGAAAAGGATTTGGAACACAATGTATGAAGTGGATGGTAATCGTAGATGTGGTGGGAATTGTTTCCATTCGAGCAAATTAATTCCTTATGGAGATGGTAATCACCAAGAGGGAATTGACATGGGGTGTCAATACGAGGAGGGCAGGTGTAAATTCTATAGAATTTAGAACACCAACCGACTGTTTGGCTTTCCCTGTGTTAACTGGGAGTCGATCGAACGATATAAATAGAGGAGGGCGGGGACTTAGGACAGAGAATAACACAAGGTTTCAAGAAGCGAAGATTGAACAAAGAAGAAGAAAGGCAAGTTAAAAGTTAGAAGGAGAAAGAGAGAAGAGATTAGAAGCGAAGAGTTTTAAGGAGATACGGAAGAAGACTTAGAAAATCGATTCTTGAGTTTTCACAAATCGATCGCCTGATTTCCAAAATTATTACAACATTACATATATATAGTTTCGCACGGTTCGTGTTTGATGTGAATAATTATTCTGCGTTTATTCAGATCACATTTAAGTATTTTCTCTGGTTATATTTATGTTATATTTCAGTGTACTTATACGTGGTATACACTTAAAGCATTTGTGACGTGATTTAGATTTTCCAGTTTTAGTACTCGAGTGTTACCGAAATTTGATGACACGCGTTGAAAAATAAGAGATTTTACTCGTAACGGGTAACTGCACGCCAGTACCGAATTCTCTTCTGGTCTATCATGGAGAAGTGATTCTTATAGTCTAGTGATGTGGATGAGTAATATGGGCAATAATAATATGCTCAGGGAGGAATGACGAGAAAAGAAAGGGCCGAAGTTCGGGATGATTCAGGGTGGAGAAACAGAGATTAGGGTGTTTGTTACAGGATGAGACTATGATGTTTGTTGCAGTATGAATAAGGAATTAATCGTCCAACAGATAATTATTTAACGAGAATATGTATATATGTATAAGTAAGTACGAAACTGCCAGCAAATTTTTCGATACAAACTGCGGGCCCAGCGGGAATTAAACCGATGACACGGAAACAATTATTTGATATATTGCTGCAACGCACAGATGAAAACATTCATAAAAGAATTTAAATATCTCGAGAACATTTTGCTCGACCAGGAGAATTCAAAATTATTCGAAAGAAGTACGCCGAGCGTTTCAGCATAAAATATCTTACATAAAATATGAATTTGAACGTAGATGATTGTTTATAAGTTATAAGGAACAGGTTTTCAAAATAAGATACGAAAGTTGGCTCTAAGAAAAGTAAAAGTACCCGTTGCAAACTCTCGACCTGGATAGACAACGAAATCTTTCACTAATTTATAGGAACGTGATAAACGACAAAAGGCAGGCCTCCGTGAAAATACAAAGTTTGGCGAATTAATATTTGCCACCCAAGAAAAGCAAAGATCTCCTGACCAGATGGATGCTTCAATAATATTGAAAGAGATTACAGAATGTCCTGAGCGAGTGACAAAGATATAGAAAAAGTAATTGGAGTATTCACCAAGAAAGAAAACAGTTGTCAAGTCTGAAATTTCTGTCGATATTTTTTTGATGCGCAACTATCATGAGAACAACGTGATTAATTATTGGAACAAGCGAAAAGAAACTATAATTATTTACATTCAATTATATCCATATTAATCTGTATTCTTAAAAGCAAAAAAGAAATATTATCCTATGTCAAAGTCATATAGGATAATTGCAACCATTGCTGAGGTATATTTACAGATTTGTTAGATCATATAACTGCCCACTTATTAATCTATTTGGAGGATGTAGTAAACAATTTGTCTCGAAGTGAGTGTAATGCTTTGGGCTCATTACCAAATGGGAATGTGACGGATTTTAGCAATTCCAATTTAAATAGAAATTTGGAAATAACTATGATTTAGATTTATATATATTCCAAAGTTCCTTTGTGGCATTAAGATTTAATCTGCCTGTCGCGTTGCTAGTACTTAGCGATTCACGACTTTTAAAGTGGACTGTATATTAATCTGTGAGTACAACTCAGAGATTGAATTGAAATCGGTTAGATTTAACCTTCAAAAAACTGAACAATAAAAAATTATCGAGTTTGGTAGCATAGATTTAAAGGAACCTACCTACCACCTTTACACATCTTTCACACATCTACTCCTGCAGCATAATAGATAACAATTTCCTAAACGCCAAATATTTCTCCATTCTGGAAAACAAGAAAGGCAGCAGCATTAAAAGCAACAGTGATCCTGCCAGCTATACCGATCAGTTAGCCTCTTTCCTAACATTAATAAAATATCCGAATCTATGATAAATAACACTATATACATTGAAAATAACCTAATTCCGGACACTCAATTTGGCTTCAAATTCAAACATTCAACGATACATGCAATTACAAAATTCATCATATATCTCTTGGGCAAGAGACGAGAGTGATTGCGTCGAAGCGGTGTTTATAGATTTAGAGACATTCAACACATTTTGGCTAGATTTCTTTCTTTAAGCTCGAAAAAAAGAGCTTTCCACGCCATGTAATAAAAATAATTTGGAAATCACAAATTAATATATGCAAATTCAAAACAATTCCATTCGGGCTATACATTTCCAAAATATCAGATGCAAAAAAAATTCCGCCTATACGACATCTACGATACAATAGCAACATATCCATTCCTCACAAAAAGTCATTCGCTATTTAGATATATATTTGGATTTCAAATCGAACAAACACACGAATCTACTGCAAACAGCTAAATAATATAGTAAAGATATTCTGCTGCAAACTTCTAATAAGGCTGATCCTGGCGTACGGTTGTCCGATTTTATTTAAACAGAAAAGCCAAATTGGTTCGAATGTAAGTGTCTGGGATCATGCTCAATATATATTTAGCCATTATATACCATTTATAGGTTTTAGATATTTTTTGTACAGTAATATCGAATAACAAAACCAGTTATTTCAGCCAACGCTCATACCGCATTCAGTACACTCGTTCTCGCACTCTTCTCCTGAAGAAAGGAAAAACAATATTGTAGAAAAGTACCACTTTTGTAGCGACTTAAATTCAATCATTATCTGTAATGTTAAAAATGTAAATCCTGTTTTCGGACGTTCGCGGGGAGACGCGATCTCGAAGAAGCGCGTCAACGGGAGTCGTAAATTCCCGTTACGATTGACTAATCGACGCCACGAATCATTCGATCCCTTATTTCGGTTAGGATAATAAGGGTAGTTCAATTAAAGAAAGCACTGCTGCTAACAAGTTATTATATATTTGCAAATCCAACAACTTCGGTATGATACAAATGGACGTTTGTTATAATATGACTACGCGTGAGAATCTAGTCGCGTTGTCGCGTATGATGACGGATTAGCTGCTTGATCGAGACTGACTCTTAGCTCTTATGTTTTTCCCGGAGGAAAGCTTGGTGTGGGTGTGCCCTTTGTACGAAAAACGCGGATTCGTTGTTCACACTCTTCGTCAAGGAAGTGAGGGTAAACATCCGCGACGCTGATTGGTTATGACCCATGCTAAAGACGAAGGATATGCGGAAATCTCCCACCAACGTGGATCGGGGGGAGGGTGACTGCATTCCTGGGGAAAACCAGTCGTTTTTGGTGGACATGTGTTCGGTTTTCTATTCGGCGACTATCCGCTTTCTCCGTGATTTTTGAGAGCCTAATAAACTCAAGGACTTTTCCGAAACTCTGACATAAACCAAATATACTTCTCGACAAATGGTTCGACTGAGGAGCATACGGAAACAATGAAGCTAGAGTTGACGATTTATGGTGGGTCCTTGAGTTTATTGAGGGTCGGGAAGAACGTAGGTGGGCCGCTGACTGCTAGGTAGCGTCGGCTGGACTGCAGATGTTCCATGCGACGCAATAAATCCGACACAAAATATTGTATGGCTACGTCATACTGTCGCGTAACGGTACTTTTGCCAAAACCACATTCCAACTGAAATTCTTTCTTTATTGAGAATATACACGTGTAATATGTATTTTCTCGGGCAATAAATGTTATATATATGTCGGGTTCACATTATGATTAGGGTTAGGGGCGTGAAACGAATCTTCATTTGGATTGGACATTATTGTTATGCAATAGAGGAGATATTTACTAGTGCAAATATAATTATTACAGAATTTGACAAATAACCGTGGTAATTAGATACTCGAGAAGCTAATGACAATGTTCCTAGGTTTAATAATGAATCCGCGGTCAATGGAATAACAAAATGCGCTTTTTTCCAAAGTCCAAGTTATACTCAACCTGCTTGTCTACGGTGCAAGTATTTCTAAACTAACTCTTTGTTAAACGTAGAATATTCACCGAGCGAAAAGACGCTATGTAACTTGTTAATGCGACCTCACGAGAGAATGAATTTCCGTTACGGTGATGCTGCAGAGGAGAACTATAATGGGGTGTGACTAAGGGCACAAGATCTTCGGATTCGTAGAGAGATGCCTTCGTTTGGAAAGTGAGGGAAATTGGCGTTGCTATTAATTGGTCAATTTCTATGTTGGTGGTTAGAGAAGGATGCTAGCAGCCCTTGAGGGAAAGTTGCTAGCGTGAAGCATCGTTTGTGAGAAAAATAGATTTCCCCTATCTTCTCGTAGTTGGTACAAAGACTGTTTGTCTGTTTGAAGGACTTTAGTTAACTAAATCTTAAGATTTGTAACGGGTCCTCAGGCTAGCTGAACATGTACTGTGGAGATGCGTCGACATCTGGTAATTATCTTACCCAAGTGTCTTTGTGTAGCGAGCAACAAGACAGAAACCGTTTGAACGTTTATTGTCGAGTGCCGCTACATAATTATAAATTATGGACTCTTAATTATTAAATTATCAATTATGTTCAACTATGAATTATAAATTATGTGTGTGCACCATCAACACTATACCTGGATAACGAAAATGTGCAAGAATAGTAGTCGCAAAATTTACCTTGGCGACGAGATTCAAAGTCAAATTTTTTTACTGTATTGTATTGTACTCGTCATGAGGATCAGAAATCTTAACACTTTAGGTTTACGGGACCCTTTAATTTGACGGATTTCAAACTTCGAAATGAAATATCCCAAAAACCATAGCATTAACTTTAACTGTTTTGCGTCGTAAATGAATCATTTCATCCAAAGAATTTATACACACAATCACTTTTTCCTAGGCTTCCTAATTTTTTAAATCTGTTTGTAGTATACCTATCTCTACGAAACCCGATAAATTGATAGGCTAGCTGATTTCATAAACAATCCGCTTTTCAAAACAGCGTGTAACAGTTTCAGTTACTGTAGACATTTTCCATTATTGTCTCTGCTTACTGTAAGTATTTACAATAGGATAATCGAATTTGGGCACAGTATTTTCTTATTTTGACCAATCCCGCTTTTCTAGCAATCATGTGTAAATGCAGGAGATATAATAGGATTCTATTTTCGACCAGTCGCGGGGAAACGCGTTCGAGAGGAAACGCGTTAAGGGGAGTCGTAAATTCCCGTTACGATTGTAATAATCGACGTCGCGAACAGATTGATCGCCTGATTTCTGTTGAGATAATAGAGGTGGTTGAGGTGGTATAACGCTGCGATTAACAGGATTATAAAATATGTATTTTCAACAACTTTACACAAGATAGTAACGCCGATGCGTAAGAGGTAAGTGAAGAATAAATGGATAGCTCTTAGATGAGAGAATCAGTGTAGAGACGATGACTGATCTGAAGACAGAGCTCGAGTCCTGGTAGATATATTGTCGTTAAGAAGTCTTGAGGTGTTGAGTCTGTTCAAATTGAGAGATAACTGAACTTCCGCTCTCGTGTTATCACGGAGGAAAGCTCGGTTTGTAGGTTGTCGGTCCTTAGGTTTATTGAGGGTCTGAAAAACGGTCAGCGGACCTTTAACGAGGGACGTCGCACGGTGTATATCACGCAACGTAACAAAGATATTGAACAAAATTGTCAACATCAATGAAGATTGTTCTGAGGATACCTCGGAAGAAGGTCAGTATGAATTAGGCCAAAGCGAAGCTGACAGTGAATGTTCTGAATAAATTGGAAGTGGAGAGACAGAAGGATCGTCTAGATTAAGACACGTCGAATATAAGTGAAATAAATTCCATTGTAGACGCAGCAAAGGAAAATGAAACGATGAGAGAGAATGCTGCCGGCAATCTGGAATTCACAAAATGGGTTGGTTAAAAAAAGTGATAGTTCCAGAACTAAGCACTAATCTTCCATCAGTTGCAGAAATCAATGACAGTGAAAATATGGTGATTTCTGGAAACGGGCAAGTGATAATAGAATGTGATGAAAAAAGAATTTCTGCAAGAGAAAGAACCGAGGAAGGACTGGGCACACTGAAATTAGGAACTGAACATGGACATGATATCTCTAGCCTATAGAACGATGCAATAGAAAGCTGAGGCATTGGAATAAGAAGGGGTACTAAAACTTACACAGTTGTCTACTGAAATGAATATTGACAAAAATAAATTAAACTTGTGAGACATGTATGAAGGTGAAATAAAGAAGCATGAGTTTTTCAGAGATAAGAACAACAGTCGATACAACTAATCCACCCAAATATGTGTGATCTATCCGTGAGTGTGTGATCTGTATTTTGCTGCGTTTCTTTATGATTATACGTATTATGATGAAACGCGTCTGCTAAGAAATCAGAAGTACAAGAATCACTAGTAGGATACATAAACAAAGCAGATGTTCGCTGGCGTAGTAAATTATCAAAAATAACGTATCACAATGGACGCGAATATATAAATGGAAGAATAAGTGCAAAGTTGCATCGTATTGTGCTGTATACTCCGCGCGGTTGCACAGGGGGTGAACGAAAAAGACAGAAGCGTTATTATCTGATTCAAAATTGAACAAAGAAATATGGAGATAGGTATTATTGTCACGTCCCGCGCTGTAACGTAGACTAAAACTACCAATAGCGCGAGTGAACGTTTCAATTTGAGATTCAAATAAAATTTAACAATTTGTATAGAAACCAAATTCGAGCCTCACAACCCCCACGGAATAACCCGCCACATGACGACCCCTCCACGGTAGACCTAATTATAAATAAGCGTAGCGACATAGAAGAGACATAAGATAATTCCTTTGTTCAGAGTAGTTAACTCCTCAGTTCTGTGTGATTAGTTCCTCAGTTCTTGGTGATTAATTCCTTGGTTCTTGGCGATCAGTTCCTCAATTCTTGGCAAGTAATTTCTTTGTTCATAGCGATTAGCCCTCAATTCTTTCAGCTCTTAATTTCTCAGTTCCTTTGCCTTTCAATTCTTTAGTTCCTTAGCTTTAGCTCTTAGTTTTGCTCATAGTTCTTAAGTTCTTTAGTCCTTTAGTTCGTTAGCTTTTAGTTCTTTGTTTCATTAGTTCCCAGTTCTTGTCAGTTTTGTTAATCGACGTGTTTGTATTTGTCAATTTGTAAATTATTGAAAATCGATTAAATCAAAATCTTGTAATTAATAAGAGTGTAAACGTATAGCGAACGATTGTAACTTCGAGTATTCGAAATCTCAACGAAAATTCTGTCAATACCCAAATTAGAATTTGAATAAACATTTGTTGTGGAAAACATTTGTCTAATAATATAATAGGATTAAGCGAATATTTATTTTCACCAACTTTGATCCTCTCCCGTGCCAGTACTCCTGCGCGTAGCAGGTTAGCCGAAACGTGGAGTTTAATTGCCAATCGTATTAAACATCAGACAACGCTACCATTTAATCCAAATTCAAAAATTAACGGCAAAACAACCAAAACAAATCGAACAAAAACGTAACATTATATACAGCAACGTATTTACATAATAGGTTCTGTTGCAGTACGGTAACTCGTTCGCGCGATCTATCACTCGACTACGACATATAGATGGATTATCTAATTTATCTGAAAATTGCAAGAGTAGTGATGTGGTCTACGTAATGGGATATTCCCTTTCCGGAAAATGTAAGAGATAATAAGCTAACATCCAAGCTAACGGCATCTCAAGTATGGTGTGTATCGAGAACTCGCAAATGACGGCCACTGGAATCTGCGTGTAACTAGCAATAAACCCTCGTGAAGCACTGAATAAGACAAACAAACCGAAAATTCTAAAACCATGGCTAGTGACGCCGAATGTTAGTGAGTACTATAGGATTGTGTTTGGGCTAAATCTCTCCATCGTCAACATTATACTTTTCCCTCAGGTGACTTAGACATGGGAAGTATTTGTCGACCTTCTTTTTCTCCGCTTTGAGGAGGTAATCTCTGTTCTCGTAACGGACAGTGACGTCGATCACGAGAATCCGTTCCTCGTTTTTAACTACGAGGTCCGGCTTGTATAGATTACCCCTACCTTTACTGTGGGTTCGACAAATACATCGTTATTTTGACTTAACTTGTCGGCGAGGAGAGTCTTCACTTCATCGTGTTTCTTTATTCTTAGACCTTTGGTGTATTGGCATAACCCTAAGATATGTCCGAGGGTTTCTAGTTGGACACGACATCTTCTACATGTAACGTTTATTCTCTTGTCGACCGTGCCAATACGGTCTTTGTACCAAAGGTGTTCGTTCTTAGTCTAAGGCATTGATAAATTTCGATACCTTGAGCAGATTGTACTCTTTCAACCACACGTCGCCAAGCTTTTCCCTTGAGAAGTCCTTTACTCCACGGCCCTGATTTCTCAATTCCGACCACTGTTTAAGGGGGTATTCTGTTCTAGAGGCATGAATTTCGGGCGATTTTTGAAGCTCTGTACAAGCGAAACAAAAAATATTTTTGCTGCCTTTCTTTTTAGTATTTGTTTATTGATATTTCGTGATTACATAAAAAATTCACTGAAAAAACTCAATACTTAAAAAGTTATGAGCTGGCAAAGTGGCTGATGCCAAAAAAATGGGGTGTCGTGGCGTGCATGATATCAACCCTTCTGGTCATCTGAAACAAAAAATGCGAACGGATTCTTAATTAGTATGGATGCCGCTATGGTCTGAACCTTGGAAAAGTCAATACAACATTTGTTCACAAAATGACGGCCGTTTGAAAAAAATTTCTTATTTCGCACGTTTTTTTGACAATTCCGAACGTTTAAAAAATAGTAATATTAAAGATTTTGAGCTGAGCGTAGTCCGGATGATAGAAAAGTATATAAGGAATATTCAGATCAAATTTAAAATAAATCGGTTCATTAGAACTTGAGATATCGTGCGCCCCATCTCGAAAAAAGTAGTTTCGAGAAAAACGCGTTTAAAGTTTTGAGACAAATTTCCGGCAATTTTCCTCAGACCCGCATTGTATAGCAATTTTAAACCCCAACCCACGAGTAGCTTTACGAAAAAATTTAATATCTTTGTTACATGTAGAACACAGAATTAACGATGAAAGTGTACTAAAAACAGAGAAAAATTCTAAAATACAATAGCCGTAATTGTTATTAATTAAAACTTCTTCATCTTGCGAACTTCTCAGTTTTACTGCAGATGCAAGAGTGAAACTGGTATCTTCTTGATTAAATTGGTTACCCGAAAATCTTCTCTTCTTCACTCTGCATGCTCGTTTAGAGCAGAATTTTGAATGTTTCTTATCCATTTTACTTTAAAATCTCAATATATAAAACAATTTTTACTTTAAATATTTATAAAACGTTGTCAGAGTTAGCACGTATACGTTGCTTGAAGGCTGGCAAAAAACTAACTTGAAATAAGTACTAAAAGGAAAAAATTCCGACAAAATACGTTTTTTTGGCCTTGAATTAAAAATACCTTAAAAAAGGTATAAAATACAGTAATGATTTTATGAAGGTTTTCATACGTAGGTACTCGGGTAGCGTCTACCGTTTATTGCACATTGGTCCCGGTCGGACCGGAGCAGATGCTGCGTCACAAAAATGGCTGTAACTCATAAAATAATTGAAATTTTGAAAAATCCTTTTAAGGGCATATTCTTGAATATCTAAACTTTGGAAATATGAAAAATTTTCGATTTTTTCAAATTTCTAGACCAGAATACCCCCTTAATATGTTCTCTTTTGGTCCTTTTCTGGCCTTCTCTATGTCCTCAGATGAACGGCGAGGGGAAGATCGATCCCAGGGTCTCCTCTCGTTCGGTAACCACGACCGGGGATCAGGGAGCAATACGCTTCGTTAAAGAGGCGAAGGGGAAAGGAACCCCTACGAAGAGATTCCTGGAATTCGATGAGGATATAAAGGAAATCATCGAAGAAGTTGGGGTCCCTTCGCAAGCAACAAAAGGAATAACACTCCCCCCCCCCCCCGCGGAAAGGCGATCCGAATCGTCAAGGAGGAAACCTTGAGAGGTGATAGGATCGTTAAATATTTGAGAAAATCACCGGAGGAAGAAATGGCGTTCAGGCCAACGAGAAGTCTGGCCAGAAGCCCGCCGAAGGAAGTGAAGGAAGGAGCTGCCAGCACCTCGGAGATGGACGCACAGGCAGAGGTGTCGGACAGCGGCAGCGAAGTGACAGGAGGAAGGGAACAGATAAGGAGGAAGGCCATTGTGAGCAGAGCTGGGCCCGAGAACAACGAAGAAGAGGACGACAACATCGTCATAAAGATTAGCGAATGGAGGGCGATGACGGAGATCATCGGTGAGGTCTTCCTGGAGATACATGGTCTGTCTGATAGGCTGTACCTCATGGCGAAGAAAGACGCCAATATTAAAAAAAGAGGGAAGCCATCAAGGACAAGGCAGACAATCTAAATGCTATGCTGAATGAAGTTAGGAGTAAGAGGGGGTATAGGACGATCAGAACCCACCTTGGGAAACCCCGACGGATCTGATATTCTCCTATAGTCGGGTGGCGGCTGGTCAATGCCTTGGGTACCCGTCAGTTCGCTGATCCGGTGCGGAGAATTTCGGAGAAGTTGGCGGGCCCATATCTGCCAAGACCACTCACCTCACCTTCTCGTGGGGCTCCCCGTCACCCTGCACCGGCCTTGACCGGGGTGGGGTGCGAAAGAGAGAGTGGCACCAGGACGGAAACCTTGTTGACGACGCTGGCTACAAAATACAGAAATAAAGATGGACAGTCACAAAAATATGAAAAAAGTTTAAGGTGCGGGGTACCCCAGTACCAGCGCAGAGGAGGGTTGTAAAGTGGGCCCCCCTGCGTCGTCATCGCACGACCACGGCCATTCGAGGGTGGATCGCCAGGCCCCCGGATGTGTTCATACGTCTGGTGTAGGTGCAGCGGCGGCAGATATTCCGGACCGAAGCAGAAAAGAGAACAAGAAAAGCAAGGAGAGGAGTAAGGGGGAGAGGGATAGCGCAGCGGAGATGGACGTGGACTCCCTGCGCGAAACAACTGAGAGAACCCCCGGGAAAACATCGGAGGAGCATAAGGATCCCTTCAGGGCTCCTACAGTAGATGAGGTTAAGAGGTCCAAGGCGAGGAGGAAAAAGACGCACGGGACCCCTACAGATGAAGAAGAGTCGGATGCGTCGATAATATCAGGAGCATCCTCCTCTATGTCCAGCAGGGGCAAGAAGCGGAAACTTGCCCCGGAGACGGTCTCACCGGTGATACCGGCGAAGCTCCTCCAAGAGATCGGTTCGAGTTCGCAGGCGGATGTAAGCGCGGAACACGCCCGTCAGGTGGGGATCGTAATGAACGTGGCGATTAACTCAACGCACCTGAAGGGCACTTACATCAGAGATCTTAAGAATGCGGCAACCTTCTTCTCGGCGGCCAGGAAGGATAAGACCAGGAAAGCCAACCGAGAGAACCACTCAAGAGAGGAGCGTTCACAAGAAATAGAACAAATAAGGGAGGAGCTGGCAATGCTGAGGCGGGAAAACGAGGAATTGCGCTCTCAGCTTGCAGAAGAAAGGGCTGAGAGGACGCGTGGGTTCCCCAACCGGAGGGGACAAGAAACCCAAGGAAGGGACTACCGTCTGGAAGCCCTAGAGAAAAGATGGACATAATTGGTCCCCAGGTAGCGAGGGAAGTCATGTCTCAAGTGAGAGGAATGCTGGAATGTGAGCCCAACCCCCCGAAGATGAGGGGGCAGGCGAGAACGCCCCCGGCGGAAGTCAGTGCAGAGATGGTGGCCCCACAGGCTCAACAGAAGAAAAGTGGGTGCTAGTACAATCCAAGAGAACCAGAAAAGAAAGGAGGAATGCCAGCTACGCAGCGGCGACGGTAACCCCAGCCGCGGCCCCCGCAGCAAGAGCTCCATCTGCAATCTCGAGAGTGTACAACACAGCCGTGAGAAGCGAATTTCCCCCTCCGAAGGCTCGCAGCTCCAGGGAGGAAAGAAGAAGACCCACGAGGCAACGGGAGTGACCAGGGTGCTACCGAGCACCCCGCGATCATCGGAGGTGACGGTAACATTAAAAGATGCTGCCAAGATCTCGTATGCGGAGGTCATAGCAAATGCGCGAGAGCTTGACATCCCCTTGAGAGAGCTACGGGTAAGCAAGCTCGAGATGAGGAAAGGGGTAACGGGATCCATAGTGACCCGAGTACCTGGTGACAAGGAAAGGGAAAAGGCGGCCATGTTGGCGTCCAAACTCACTAATGTATTGGACTCCATGGCGGTCAAGGTGGCTGCCCCGGTTAGAAGGGCTGAAGTCCGAATTGACAATATTGATATTTCGATCAGCAAAGAGGAGCTGCATCAGGCTGTAGCCTCTACAGCGGACTGCAAAAAAGAGGACGTGCTGGTAGAGGATATCAATGTCACCAGAGGAGGCCTGGGGACAGCCTGGGTAAGATGCCCGGTGGCGGGGGCGAGAAGACTAGCAGGGCTGGGGAGAATTGCAATAGGATGGTCCTATGCCAGAATAACAGCGGTCCCCAAAAGACCACTGCAGTGTTACAGGTGCCTCGAAGTCGGGCATGTGAGGGGCACCTGCTCATCAGCAGTGGACAGGAGCAGCCTGTGTCACCGCTGCGGGAAAGAAGGGCACATGGCAAGGGCCTGTACAGCGGCCAAGCTCAACTGCCCGCTCTGCGAGGCGCTGGGAGCGCCAGCAGGGCACAGGATGGGAGGAGTGGCCTGTGCTCCTCTCAAAACCAGTAGCAGGAAAAGAGCCAGGCAGGAAAGAATGGAAAAGACCAGCAGCAGGAAGAGTCCTGCGAGGGAGGCGATGTGCGGCCATGTTAGTGGAATAACATTCCCCCTCAAAATCCTGCAATGCAATCTGGGGCATGCGAGGAGAGCTCAAGACCTGCTCCTCCAGACCATCAGGGAGAGCAGGATAGTCCTCGCAGGATAGTCCAACCTAACCCCAACTAACACCAACTGGGCGCAGGATACTAGCGGAAGAGTGGCAGTCACGTGGGATCCAGGTTCAGGCCCCTGCGGCAAGCTGCTCGACCGAGGCGACGGGTACGTTGCGGTCGAGTGGGCCGGAACTTCGATAGTGGGCGTCTACGTCTCCCCTAACTGCGGGCTGGAGGCCTTCGAGGATTTCCTGGACCGGGTGGGTAACTGCGTTAGGCAGTGTCTCCCGCGCCAGGCATTGGTCCTCGGGGACTTCAATGCACACTCGGCATTATGGGGGAACGAGAGGACCACAGGAAGAGGAAGGCGGCTGTCAGATTGGGCGGCGAGCTCGGGCCTTGTTCTAGTTAATAAAGGCAGCGTCCGGACATGTGCGACGTGGAGAGGAACCTCGGTGGTGGACCTCACGTGGGCCACACCACAACTGTACCCGAGGATCAGGAAGTGGCAAGTGGCCGAAGACGTCGAGACGCTGTCTGACCACCTCTACGTGTACATGGAGATGGAGCTCCAGAATGCGGACAAGGCTCGGACAATAAGACCCAAGCCGACCCAACATAAGTGGAGCCTCAAAAGACTCGATAAGGACATGCTGGAGCAGGACTAGAAGTGAGACGCCTCTATGAGGGAGTGGTGCGTTCCCGGGTCTTATACGGGGCCCCGGTTTGGGCCAGGGAATTGAACTCAATTCGACGCAGCATGACTCTGATAAGTGGACTACAAAGAGTCCGTAACTCTGTAACGGACTGTAAGAGTCCGACACTACCCGCCGCTAGGCGGGTGTCCATGAGGATTTCTCTCACGAAAAAAACGGACGATCAGAACCATCAGAACGACGACTGCCCCCGATAGAAAAGAAGAAAAGAAAGGCAAGAGGAAGGAGATATCGCCCATCGATTCGAAGGATGATAACAAAAGGAGGAGACCGGCGAATAGGGAAGTTTCCTACGCCGAAGTTTGTGCCGTCCAGTGTTCGGCGAAAGCAAAAGAGTACCACACTGACAGTGACGGTAGAGAAGATTGGACCGTCGTCCAAGAAGAAGAAGGAAAGAAGAAGGGACGATACAGAAATGGATAGAAGTGCCAAAGAGGACAAGGCACCTAAGGCCAAGCCTAAGAAGATAGAGAATCCGAAAAGGGTGCGTAATAAGCCCGAAGCCATCCTTGTCAAAATAGGACAGGGTAAGGAATGGATCCAAGTCTACAAAGAGATGACGGGGGCGAAGGATGGCCTAAGAGAAAGTAATGCTATCAGAAAAACAAAACTAGGTGACATTCTTATCGCAATGAAGACAGGATGCGATGTCAGCAAGACGGCGGCGGATCTTAACATAGCGTTAGGAGAAAAACTGAGAGCGCTACCAATGCGGGATAAGACCGCAGCAGAGGTATAAGAAGTAGATCCCCTCATGACCAAGGAGGAACTAGCCAGGGAGCTAGAAGTCCAACTTGGCCACAAAGATAGCAGTGAGGTGGAAGTGAGGGGAGACGATGGGGAAGGGGCGTGGAGCAGACGTAAGGAGGACGGAGTCGTGAGTGTACTCGAAACCCCTGGAAAACTGGAGAATACAAACAAGAAAGACAACCAGAGGAAGGGATCAGTGCTCGCGAAAGTAAAACGGGTGTAGAAACCCACGAAATCCAGCTTGGGAAGGGGTAAAAGAAGGAAATAACCGAGGGTGAGGTTATGACGGCTGGGCAGCCATATTAGAACGCGTGACAACAGCGCCACTACACGGGCTACCCGAGAAACTGCACAGGCGCAGCCATATTGGCACGTGCGCCGAAAGCGCGTCGCGCGGGCCATTTGAAATGGCAGTGACCGACAAGCAACAAGGGCGGAAGAAGTGACCATTCTCGCACCCGATGGCGAAAAAGGACGCAGTCGTGGTGAAAGACAAGGAGGTAGGGGGAATCGTCGGAGGAGGGGGCGAAGCGGAGCTGGTTGCTGAGCCATCACACGTCAGCACCAGGAGCATGACGAGGGCGGCCCCGCCAAAAGAGGGGCCCCCCACCCCACGCTGGACACGGAGTGCCCGCAGACCGAAAAAACGAAGGAGGAAGAGGACCTAGCCGAAGAGATGCGAACGGCTACTACGGCGGACATTGGAGCGGAACTGATCCGCCAAGCCGCAGAGGTGAACAAGGCTGCCGAGACACCTCGCAGCCACAAGGGCACACAGGAGAGGAAGTTAAAAGAAGCGGCGAGGACTATCACGGTCGGCGTAACGGAAATGGTGAGGAGAATAGACCCTGCCGCCGACACCCTCTCTATAGCGCAGGAACGCATAGCGACGCTAGAGGCGGAGAACAAGGCACTCCGAGGAGAACTGGCTTCGCGCTCCGCCGCAGAGAACAGTGACACGACGAGCCTCGCCGCAATCGAACAAGAGATAGGGGAGATAAGGCCCTCGCTGCATCGGCTGGAAGAACGCCTCCGGAACATGGAAGGGAGGGAAGGAAAGGAGGCCGTTCCAGACGAGAGCACGAGAAGGATGGAGTCCGGAGCCCCCAACGCCCCGGTGGCCGAGGAAGGACGAGTGGCTGCCACGGAGTGGCAGACCGTCAGAAGGAAGAAGAATAGGAAGAAGAAGGAGGCAGAGAGGAAACAGCCGGCGAAGCTAACCCCCGGGACAGGGGCGAAGAGCCTGGAAAAAGCCCCAGAGAGTGGACCGGAGAACGCGCGAAGAGGGGGAGGCAAATTGCCCCTGCCCCTCCCACGTACACCGAGAACGTCAGCGGTAACAATCACCCTGACGGATAAATCGAGCCAATCCTACGCGGAGGTGTTGGCTGCGGCCAGGGATAGCGTCTCCCTGGCAGAGGTCGGCATCAATTCGATGAGGATGCGGAAGACCATCACCGGAGGCGTCATCCTAGAAGTCCCCGAGGATCCAGAGAGAGAGAAGGCCGCAGCGCTCGCAGCACGCCTGAAGCGGGCTGTGGACCCGAACATGGTCCGCGTGGCGACACCCTTCCGAGCCGCGGAAGCAAGGGTGTCAATGATAGATATATCGGCCACCAAGGAGGAGATCCAGAACACCCTGGCGAAGGAGGAAGGCTGCAAGCCGGAGGACGTCCGACTGGGAGAAATCCGCCCCGCACGAAACAGCCTTGGATCGGTGTGGATACGAGGCCCGGCCGGTGCAGTGAGAAAACTGGCCCAGGCTGGCAAGGTCACCATCGGTTGGTCGACAGCGAAGATCGAAGCCATCGGGCGAAGACCTTTACAATGTTATAGGAGCCTGGAGATGGGACACGTGAGATGGTCCTGCACCGCCAAGGAGGACAAGGGGCATCTATGCTTCAGATGCGGCAAATCTGGGCACCAAGCGAAAACATGCGATGCTGCGAGCCCGAAATGCCTGCTCTGCGAGGCGCTTGGAGCACCATCTGTGCACAGGATGGGTGGACCGGCCTGCGCCCCCCCCCCCCGAAGAAAGGAACGAAAGGAGCCAGCCGCAGACCCACAGGTGCAAGCGGCAACGAGGGAAACACCCCATCGCAAGGCAACCCTAAGCCAGGGAGCAAAGAAACTGGCACGGAGGCAACCAGAGGAACAACACTAAGGGCCTGAAAATGCGCATCCTCCAGGCTAACCTGGGACGATCAAGGCGAGCACAAGACCTGCTCTTCCAAACCATCCGCGAGAGCACGGTCGTCCTAGCGGTGGTGGCAGAACCATACAGAGTTCTGGACGCTCCGGAATGGGCCGGAGATACGGATGAAATGGTTGCTGTCGCCTGGACATCAACGCCGGGGGCGTTCGCCCACGAAACCCTGCTGGAACGCGGCAACGGCTACGTCGCGGTCGAGTAGGCAGGGATGGTGGTAGTGGGTGTGTACGTGTCACCCAACAGCGGACAGGCAGCATTCGAGGAATTCCTGGACGGGGTCGGCGACTGCGTCAGGCGACGACTTCCCCGGCAAGTGCTCGTCCTAGGAGACTTCAACGCGCACTCCACGGAATGGGGGAACGTCAGGACCAACGCGCGCGGCCGCGCGCTGTCAAACTGGGCCGCGGGACTTGGACTCCTGTTGGTGAACAAATGCTCGACCAGTACCTGCGTGGCGTGGAGAGGGAGTTCCATCGTCGACATCACATGGGCTTCCCCCGATGCTTTCAGGAGGATTACGGGCTGGAGAGTAGCCGAAGGAGTCGAGACACTCTCGGACCACCTCTACATATTCATGGAGGTGGACGCACCTGGACCTAGAACGGCGGCTGCAGGCGACGGCCGCGGCCCACCGAGGAGGGGACGAGCGCGTCCACCGCCAAGGTGGAAGATAAAGGAGGTAAACAAAAATCTGCTCCGGGCGACCGCCATAGCAACAGCTTGGAGCTGGGAGGCCTCGGAGACGGCGACCGAAACAGACGTGGAAGAAGAGGCCGAGAACCTTCGCCGGGCCATGACAGCAATCTGCGACGCATCCATGCCACGTGCCACGCCAGGCACGATGCGAAGCAGGGCAGTCTACTGGTGGAACCCTGACATCGCAGAGATGAGGACGAGTTGCGTCCGGGCCCGAAGACAATACCGAAGGGCCCGCCGCTGGCGACGACGCGATGAAGAAGAAGTCTCCCTGCGCTACCGGGCGTACCGCGTGCTAAGGTGCTCGCTGCAAAAGGAGATTAAAAACGCGAAGGACCGTGCCTGGGCTGAGTTAGTAGAAACGGTCGAGGCTGACTCATGGGGAAGACCATACAGGACGGTGACGCGGAAACTCCACGCGAAGGGCCCCCTGGCAACGAGGGAAATGGAACCTACGCTGCTGCTGCGGATAACCGGGGCGCTCTTCCCCCCGCGAGAAGACAGGGCGGCAGAACGGCCGCGGGAAACGACACGGCCGCTGGAATGGAGGGACGACTGGGAAGTCTCGGAGGAAGAGATGTGGGAGGCGACCAGAAGAATGGCCTCCCGCGACGTGGCGCCGGGCCCGGACGGAATCTCGGGCCGGATCTGGGGGAAGTGATGGAAGTCATGTCCCCTAGACTCCGGCGCCTATACACAAGATGCCTGAAAGAGGGGGCGTACCCCCGAGCATGGCGGACGGCGAGGCTGGTCTTGCTCCGCAAAGAGGGCCGACCGACGATCTCGCCGTCAGCGTACCGGCCGATATGCCTGTTAGACGAGGCCGGCAAGCTTCTCGAGAGGATAGTCGCCACCCGCCTGGAGCAACACATGGCGGATCAGATGCCAGGCTGGCACGAAAGCCAGTACGGCTTCCGGAAGGAGCGCTCAACGATTGACGCGGTCAGACACGTGCGGGCACTTGTAGAGGACATGGTTTCCCGGAACGACGTGGCGCTGGCGGTTTCCCTGGACATCGTCAACGCCTTTAACTCAATTCCATGGGACAAGATAGTGACGGCCCTGGAGCACTTCGAGGTTCCCAGCTACCTCGTCCGGCTGATCCGGGCCTACCTCGACGGCAGATGGATATGCTACACCAGCAAGGAAGGGGAGGAAAGGCGACCCGTCGAGCGTGGAGTCCCGCAGGGTTCGGTGTTGGGACCGATCCTGTGGAACATTGCGTACAACGAGGTACTGCGATGCCCGCTGCCCCCAGGCGCGGCCATGGTGTGCTATGCGGATGACACACTGGTCCTGGTCGGGGGTCGTGGCTGGCACGAGACGCTGCGCATCGGCGAAATCGCAATGGCCTGCACGACCCGTGCTGTGCGCAGGCTGGGCCTGAGGGTCTCCCCTGCGAAATCAGAGGCCATTTGGTTTTATGACAAGAGGAGACGAGGGATCCCACCGCCCGGCCTACACATAAACATGGCTGGCGAAACCGTCCGGGTGGGATCGCAAATGAAATATCTGGGTCTCATCATCGACAGCCAGTGGACGTTCGAGCCGCACTTCGACGCCCTGATCCCGAAAGTGTCGGCGGCTGCTAATACCCTGTGCGGCCTGTTACCGAACATCGGCGGGGCGGGAGACGCGGTGCGCCGACTCTACGAGGGCGTCGTTCGGTCCCGAGTGATGTACGGGGCCCCGGTATGGGCGGATAACCTGATGGCGAGTCGCCGCAGCACCCTGCTCCTGAGAAGGCTACACAGAGTGACCGCCACCAGAATCATTAGAGGGTACCGGACGGTGTCCCACGCGTCGGCGACCGCTCTAGCCGCGTCCCCCCCGTGGGAACTCCTGGCACTAGCGCTCAAAAGGCGATACATCCACCGGAGAGTATGGCATCCGGGAGAAGATCAGACCGAGCAGGCGGCTCCAAACGACCCAGGAGCCGCTGAGGAGGACACGTGGGACCTGTGGCGATCCCAGCTGATCAACCAAGGAGGCAAACATCGAGGTGTGGAGGCGGTCCTCCCAAACTGGGAGGCATGGAGAAGACGCCACGGCCTCCCGCTCACATTCAGAATGACCCAGGTGCTCACCGGACACGGCGTGTTCGGCGAGTTCCTGAAGAGAATCGGGCGAGAAACGACAGACATCTGCCACCACTGCGGAGAGGGCAGGGACACAGCGCAGCACACCCTGGAGCTCTGCCCAGCGTGGGAGCTGCCCCGCTACACCCTGCGGTACGCCATAGGAGAAGCACTGACCCCCCCCCCCCCAGCGATTGTAGAAGCGATGCTGAGAGGACCACAGGAATACGAGGCCGTCTGCCTCTTCTGCGAGCGAGTTATGCTCGCGAAGGAGCGCGCGGAAAGGGAGAGAAAGAGAAACTCTCACCCTTGTAGGATAAGACCATGGAGAAGGATGTCAGTCAGACGAGCCAGAGCCGCCCCATCGGCGCCCCAACGGACCATGACCAGAAGAAGCGACAGCGCCAGGGGCAATGACCCCCCTAACGCCAACCCAATAGTCGGGAGGCACTAGGACTGGCTCTAACAAGAGGACGCGAGAAGGGGGTGCAGCTGAAGTAATTCATACGAGGTTCCTGGAGCCCCCCTGTCATACGCGTAGGACGGTCATCGTGGAGTTTTAGTCGGTAGGAGTCCGACACTACTCTGCTGTTACGCGCTTACGCAGCAGCGGAGTGTCCATGAGGATTTCTCCACGTACAAAAAAAAAAAAAAAAAAAAGTGAGGTGGAAGTGAAAACCTTAAGAATGGCACCGTGGTGCACCCAGTCGGCAATAGTAACGCTGCCGAAGTTTTACCTAAACAAGGATGGGTCAAGCCGTAAGATCAGAACCGGCTTGACTATAGCCACGATAAAGACGCTACCAAACGTAGTGAAACGCTACAGACGCCATACGTTTGGTCATATCGCGAACAAATACACGGCGATAAGTCCCGAGACGGAACTATGTAGGAAGTGCGGGAGCAAAGAACACACGATAGCTGCCTGCACTAACGCGCCGTGCTGCGCCATATGCAGCAAGGTCAAAGGAATCAGATTTGATCACGTGACCGGGTCGCTGGCTTGCCCAAAATATAGAAGGCTGTTGAGAAGAAAATGAAGATGAATATAGACCGGATATTGTGGTAATATCCGAGCCAATCAGACAGCTCCCGTATTGGATTAACGATACTAAAGGAGACGCATCCATATAGGTCACCCTTTTTAACGGTGAACTTCTGGACGAGACTATGGCGGTCAAGAACAACGGAATCGTAGGCATATGCGTAGGTAACTATTGTGGAGCAGGAGCTCCTCCACAATTCCCCTCATGTCCTTGAAATGCCGCATGATTGTCGTGGCCTGATCTTTATTGATTTTCTTGCTCGGGTCGAGATAAAATGCTAAGATCTTCTTTTCGATTTCACTTGCCTTCTCCTTGATGTCAGGTATCGGCCTTGGTGTTTTGGGTGCTGGCCGAGATTCCTGCTTGGCTTTTTTTCCTCATCCTCGGTCCTTTTTCGTTTTTTAATTTCTGGGCTCTGTTTTTCCGGCGTTTAGCCCTCCGGTTTTTGCGATCTTAGGGGTTGCAGGACCACTCGCGCCGGCGTGGCTAGTGGTGTCTGTCCCCGTAATGCCATTTTTCTGTTCGGCTTCGAACTGTTCTGGTTGCGGAAGCTCAGTCCCAGCGGCGTATCGCTTTACGCACACAGACGCAAAGTCCCAGCGGCGTATTGCTTTACGCACACAGACACTAAGTCCGACGGCGTAATGGCGGCACTAGTCAAGCACTTTCACTTGCACTTCTGTATGTCTTCCAAAATGGCCGCTTTTCACTACGTCTAGACGTGTCACTTTACGAACGTAGGCACTGAGTCCCCCGGCGTATCGCTTTACGAACGCGGACGCTAGTCCCGCGGCGTGTTGCTTTACGAACGTTGGCGCTCAGTTCCCAAATAGCCCATACGGCGGCGATGCAGTTGCGCGTCCGAATGTGACTTCCTCACCGCCATAACCTCACATGCGATTTCGTGTCACTTGTAATATCTTTTCCAAACCGAATTCTGCTAGTTCTTATACCTGTTTTTTTTTCATAGGCACTAGCACTTCACTCGGATTAACGTCCTTGTTCAAATTCTCGAGGTTTCCCGGAGATTTGGATCGCATTCACAGCTCCGTCCTAACTCCCTGTCCACCATGCAAACAACCCCCGTCACGTCCATGAACCGAAAGCTGGGTTCAGTAACTTAGCGTCCAGAAAAGAGTGAGTTTTGACCGACTGTCGTGCTATTGCGGAGGGAAGCTCGTTATGGGTGTATCTAAAGTACGAAGGAAGCGGATTCGTTGTGTAATATCGTAAAAACTTTGATTAGAGATCGGTTAGAAATAGAAAAAAACCATGTCATCGTCCTTCTGTGGTTAGTTTACATTGGAGAGCGCCTGTGTGGCTAAAGTCACCTAGTTCTTGCAAAACATGAGCATGCAGAGTTACGAGAAAAACAATAAACAATGCTAGAGCAGAAGGACGGTTTCGGGTTCAAGGAGTGATGACCGAGAGGTCAGAGTATGCGAGTTGAAAAGTGAGTGTGTCGCGAGAGTCAGATTTGATCGAGACGTCGAAGAGTAGAGTTGAGATTTGATCGAGACGTCGAAGAGTAGAGTCGTTAGAGTTGATCGAGTTGTCAGTGTTGTAGAGTTGTTAGAGTTGCTAGTGAGAGAGAGATAGAGAGAGTGTGTGTTAGATTCGTTGTAACGAGAGTTATTAAATAGCTGTAAAGTTATTTGAGATACATACGAGCACTGCCTTTAGTTTCCGTTAATCAAACATCGTTTTATGTCCAAGTCATATCTGTACATTCAATCAATTATTAATAAATTGTAATTAATCGGGGAAAAATTTATATTTCAATTTCCACGATATTACAGTTGATCACATTTTTCGTTAGGAAAGTGAGGGTTACTTAGGGTGGATACTTAGGTTCATTGAGGGTTTGAATAACGGTAGGTGGATCCTCGACGGCCAGGCAACGAGGGTTGGCGTACGAATTATCTCACGTGACGTAACACGGTTCTTCGCCACCTGTAGCAAATTTCCTTTTATGATTGGTATTTTGGTTCATGCATACCTGAAATATAATTACGATGTAATTGTCTTAAATTAAATATCGCGCCAACCTGCTAGAGATATTGGTGAATTATAATATAATTATTCAGTTATTTTACAAACATTGTGGCTTTTTTCCTACTTAGTTCGGTAATTTTCAATTTTAAGATATTGAGCAATTTCGTTTCGTTGTAATTTAAGATTTGTTAACGATCACATTTCACAAACTGACCGCTATTACATGTCTTTGGATCGTTGTTTTGTGAATACAGTGAATGTAAGAATAAGGAACAAGAGAAGCAATTGAAATGCAACGAGATACCTTACAGATTTTATATCTAGACAAATAAAGTTAAAAAAATAGAATTTAACCAGTGTCAGGATCCATTAGGACTAGTCAGCAAATAACGGAAGTTGTTTAGCTTAGAGTCATAAGAAGCCGAAGGTATCTCTAAACGACGGATTTAGTATCAACATTCATTGTAACTTCAAAGAGCTGTGTTGGACCTAGGCATCGTCTTCTGTGCAGTTAACCGAACCTTGCGCATTTCGAGAGTTTAGCTATCATCCAATATCATTCTGATCGTAAGATTCTCAAAAATCCAATTAAATCGTTTTATAACAATGCAATAAAAGATATGAAAACTTCGTTTTTCTTATTTTGGCAATTTATGAATAACTGCGTTATCGCTGGAACAGATCAAAGAAAACACCGCAAACTGCTTCCAGTGATCAGTTCCACGAAGTAGTAGGGATAACTCGTATCCGCTTAAAATTTGAAGGGACAAATTCTCGACTGTCTGTGCGACGTTTATGTAACGACCACCCAAGAGGCAAGTGCAACGACCACCCAAGAGGTAGGCATCCGCTGACATCAGATATGTCGATAACACCTAGCATTGTGATAAATAAGAGAAAAGACAACAGCCAGACCCCCACCCATAAGATATGAGTCATAATAAAGAAATAAAAACCCCGGTCCTTTAGTCAGTAACCTCAGTCTGTAATCTGCATTTAATAAAGCATATGAATGAGCTATTGCTCATTCTTCTACTTGTAAAACCTTGTTCTTTTACTACGTGACATTTTTGGCGATCCTGCCAGGATCCATTCGGACCAGTGTAAACGAAATTACGATTTCGGCGTACGCGCATCACTGAAGATTGAAGGATCAAGCGGACCTCTGCATAAGTTCAGCTCACTTTGCGTGAAAACGACTTCTACGGAAATGCGGACTACGGTCATCACCAAAACTGAAACTGGTCAGAGCAACATTCACGAAAAGAAGAATACCCAGATAAAAAGAAAAAACTGGATTCTTTTAAACACTATCGTACTCGTCGCGACAGTTTCAATAGTACAGACTCTGACGACAGTATAATAACCACTATGAGTAAGAAATCGGAAGACACATCTTTTGGTGTGGATCTTCGGACCATACTAGACGCTATACATGACTTGCGTAACCAACTACACAACGAAAGTCAACAACGCGTTAAAGAAGTCGAACTCTTAGGTAAAAACATCGCTGAACTACAAGTAAGAGTTCAGTCAGTTGCCACGTCTGAGTTCAATTCCATTTTTACCGAAGACGCTAGTATCAGCACCGTACAGAAAAAACGATCACCTGTTCCTAAAAAAACCGAAGTAAAACCAAATGAAACAGACAATGCAGATAGTGAAGAAGACGCGGTACGTTCTGACAAAACCTGTCTAGACTTCATTCCTACACTCAATGAACAAGATGATATAGGAGTAGAAGGGTTTATTAAACGGGTAACAAAAGCTCGAGCTGAGTGTCGTGAAAAACACGTATTATTGCGCTTAATTTTGACACAAAGAATCATCGGAGAGGCGGAACGCAGTATTCGCCACATGGAAATCGAGAGTTATGAAGATCTGTTCGAAAGCCTCAGAAAATTTGTATCCGTAAGCATTACATCTAATGGAGTCCGCGATAAATTGCAACGTACACGACAGAACTTTAACGAATCGGTACACAGTTATGTGAAGAGGTTTCGACACAACCTCAACGAACTAATATATGTACTTCAACATGAAATTCGCGATCCAATACGTCGAGCAGTTGCCATAGATCTTGAAACCGAACGGGCCACCAAAATCTTTGTTCTAAACCTGAAACCCGAAAAAGAAATACGCACATCGGCTACAAGACCGAAGAATCTCCAGGAAGCACAAGATACAGCTTTCGAGGCGGAGTTACTCATAGGGGAAATCGAACGCAACAAAAATATAGTAAGAAACACCTAATGCAAGAAGAAACATCACAATCGACACCGCAGCACTATCAAAACCAATAAATCTACCTACGGAAAGAAAATGGAACGACCACCGCCCAAATGTTTCAAATGTAATCAAACGTGACATTTAGCCAACGCTTGTACCCAACAGCGAAATTTTCCGTCAGCCAGCCAGAGAAACTTACCACCTCCGAGAAATTACCATATAAAGACGGACGAAAAGGGTATGAATCTCGAGGAAGAAGTGGAGGAGGACCAACGATACGAATTAATGCCATCACTGGAAGACTCCTCACAATTACCATCGGATCAAAACTTGGACTAAAGCGATATTTAATAGACACTGGTGCCGGAATAAATATAGTCAAACGCTCAAGAATCATTTCCATCCTATTAAAAGACAACAAGAAAACATTCTTTATAGGCAATGACAAATACGAGACAGACGAATAAGTTTACCTTAGAATCTGTGACAAAAGAAACAAATTCTACATAGTACCTGACGATTTCCCACTAATCGAAGACGGAATCATAGGGTTGCCAATGCTAGAAAACTATCAATACAAAATTACAAACAACCAAATCCAACTGAACGATCATGTATTCCCATTTCAGCCACCACAGGTAATTTCTCCGGGACAAACCAAAGTCGAAACAATTTATTTGGACAAGAGACCGACACAAGTATGCTTCTGCAATACTGGTGAGCAACCAATACCAATTTCTAACGACCTCTCTAATGAAGTTGATCTCGAACAAATTCAAAAATTCAGAAACATAATTAGAACGAGCCATATTGAAAACAATTTCCGCATTCCTATCGAAAAAATCCTCTTACACTACATTGACGTATTCAACCTAGACACAGACACTTTACCATGCACCAATTTAACAAAACACATCATCACGTTGAAGGAAAACAAAATCATAAATACAAAATCTTACAGACCATCCGAGGTACACAAATTAGAAATCGAAATACAAATCAAAGAAATGTTAAACAAAAACATAATCGAAGAATCAGACTCACTGTATCATAGTCCAGTATGGGTAGTCCCCAAGAAATTAGACGCCTCCGGAAAGCAAAAGTGGCGCATAGTAATAGATTTCCGCAAATTAAACGAATTAACTGATCAAGACGCGTACCCTTTGCCAAACATTGACGATATACTCTCGCAGTTAGGAAACGCGAAATTCTTCTCCGCATTAGACCTTTCCTCTGGGTTTCATCAAATACCAATGGACGTAACATCAAAAAAATACACAGCTTTTAGTACCCCTCAGGGACACTTTCAATACAATCGAATGCCATTTGGATTAAAAAACGCCCCAGCTACATTCCAACGCATGATGGATACAGCACTTCGCGGTTTATTAAATAAATATTGCTTCGTTTATTTAGACGACATCATAATATTCGGAAACACGATTCAACAACATAACGACAACCTTGCAATTGTATTGCAAAGATTAAGAGAACTAGGACTAAAGATTCAACCAGACAAATGTAAATTCTTAAAACCAGAATTAGAATACCTTGGACACATTATCACACACGAAGGAATAAAACCAAACCCAAAAAAGATAGAAGCAGTCAGAGAATTCAAAATTCCCAAAAACCCAACCGGCGTAAAATCATTCTTAGGATTAGCAGGATATTATAGAAAATTCATACGTAACTTTTCAAAGATAGCCAAACCTCTAACCGACCTGACAAAGAAAGACACACCCTTTCATTGGACAGATAAACAACAAGATAGCTTTCAAACTCTTAAAGACGCATTATGCAAAACATCGGTATTGACATATCCCAACTTTAATGAAACATTTACATTAACAACCGACGCCTCTAACGAAGGAATAGGCGCTGTTCTTTCGCAAAACGACCATCCCTGATGTTACATCTCCAGAACACTAAATCCTCCCGAAAGAAATTACTCAACCACTGAAAAAGAACTCCTTGCAATCGTATGGGCAGTAAAACGTTTGAGACAATATTTGTTAGGAAGACATTTCCTCATAAGAACCGACCATCAAGCTTTAACTTGGCTTAAAAACTCCTCATCACGACTAATTAGATGGAGATTAAAGTTAGAAGAGTACGATTACGAAATACAATACCACAAGGGAAAAGATAATACGGCCGCTGACGCACTTTCCAGACAAACTATTAACAATTTGACGACTGAAGACCATCTCCTTGACGAGTATGACAAATGGGAATAAGACACCGACACACTTCCTAAACTACTAAAGATAGTCCCCAACGAAAAATCCTTCTTTCAAATAACAAAAGAAATTCTAGGACCTTACGACAAAAAGAAATGGTTAAAAAAGATCATAAAAATAGCTACCACACATAAAAAGTTAGGTATAGGAGACAACAGCTTCAATGAAATCGAAAAGGCGCGAATAAAAACATTTTTGATGTATGTTAACGACAAAATAGAAGAAATAATCTTTGCATACGACCCGATTCAAATTCTAACAGACGAACAAGTTGACACGATTATAAAAGAAAACCATAACGACGTTTCAGGACACCTAGGTATACAGAAAACCTACGCAAAAATCAAAGAACGATTTAAAATCCCACATTTGTTCTCAAAAGTAGAGGAATTTATAAAAAATTGTGTAGCATGTCAAAAACAGAAACTTGTCAGAATCCGTGCGAAAAAAATTCCCGTAATACCTCAAACCCCCACTGAACCAAACGAAAAGATAGCAATGGACATAATTGGTCCCATGCCAAAAACTAAACGAGGAAACCAATATATACTCTCTATTCATGATGATTTGACCAAATACCTGATATTAACACCCCTCAAGACGCAAAGAACCGAATCCATAATAGATGCCTTATTGAATCATTACATTTACATCTTCTCAGCACCAAAAACTATACTAACAGACCAAGGACAGAACTTTATTAGCGAACTCATGACGAAATTCGAAGAAGCATTTAAAATAAAACATATAAAAACAACCAGCTTTCATCCACAATGTAACGGATCTCTAGAAAGAACACATGCCTCGGTAAAAGACATGATAAGAACAAGTCTAAACGATTCAGACAAAGAATGGGACGAAATATTAAACTTCGTATGCTTAGGATATAACACAGCAATACACGATGCAACCGGTTTTTCACCTTTTGAACTAACCTTTGGACGAAAAGCTAACCTCCCATCCTCAATATCCAGAACCCTCAACTATACGTATGAAGAAATGTTTACACTATGGCAAAAACAATTAGACAAATACAAAACACTGGCTAAACGGACACTTGAACAAAGTAGAAGACGCTACATGAGAGACCAACAAAGAAAATCATTAAGACACAAACGGTATTTAAAGAGGGAGACACAGTTCTTGTACATAATGATCACAAAACAGATAAATTGGACGACGAATGGTTAGGTCCTTACCACATCGAAAAGGCTATGACTCCTTATTACGAAATTCTAATCAATAACCAAATTAAAAAGATACATGGTAACAGAATTAAACCATACTTTTCAGGGCTCTCATCTCATGCACAACCCTCGTGCTAGGATTGGAATTAATACCGATCGAAAGTAACGCAATTTTTCACGAAAAAATATCCAGAGGCTATTTGTATAATGAAAAAGTTAACGTATATATAGGAATAGATGTAAACGACATATTTAACCACATATAACAGAGACCCAAAAACATTGTACCACCTCATGTCTAATAGAACCAGAGATATTTTCCTTAATCAATAAATTTAATAATATCAAAACACTAGGAACACATTTGAGATTATTAACTCGTTCTAAAGTTAAGAGAGGATTAATAAACGCTATAGGTTCAATTAGCAAAACGCTTTTCGGAACCTTAGATTCTGACGATTTACAATTGATAAATCAGAATATTGACAAACTATTTAGTGAAGGAAACGAATTAAAAACCATTGTAGTTAACCAGACTGCCCTAATTAGGAAAATCCTGAACACCGACAGCTTAAAACAACTCGAAAAAGTAAACGCGATAAATAAGCAAGAACTTCTAGTAGTCAAAATTATTTCCATGGAAAGCGCCTTGTCAGATCTACACTTTCAACTCGATGAAATATTCAATTTAGTTTTACTAGGAAAACAAGGAATTATTAGCCCCCAGATCATGGATCATCACACTTTCTTAGAACAATACGCTAAAGCTTTAGGAAATCACATTACGAATAAAGGATTTTCACCAGAAGAACATAATTTCCAAAACATTTTAGACGTCTCTACACTCACACTGTTTGTCCAAAACGAAAAGATCTTCTTTAAAATTTCAATTCCAACGATAATTGACTCAGAATGGGAAATAGAACAGGTATACCCCATACCGACTCAAAAGAATGAAGCATTTCTTGCCCCATTAGTCGAACATGCGATATTTTTCATCTCAGGATTAACTTATATGAATGTAGATCAGATGTATCTGGACAAACAATGTCGAATCAAACACGAATTGTATATTTGCAAACAAACTCAACCCATACATGATAGACGTTCAAAACATGATTGTGCATCTGAAATAATTAGTGTAGATAATACCATGAGATTTTGTAAATTCACAGTCTATAAGATCGTAGAAATATCTTTTATACCACTCAAAAGCGAAAATCATAGCTATACCAGAAAAACCAATAGAACTCAATATATTCTCTAAAGAAGGACATCAAACTGTTAAACTGAAGCAACCCTCTCTGTTGAAAACTAAAATAACTGTAGACATATTGTATGGAGACAACCATATGAGAATAAGTGGTAACCCCAAGAGCGTTTTTTACGATATTAAGACCAAAATTATAAATATAACTAATAATGTAGACTTATCCTTACTGCTTGACACCTTAGGAAAAACTCCTAAAGTAATGAGCAACCTAAACGGTTACACTGATACCCTAAATCAAATAGAAAATAGAGCCAATCAATTAACTTTTTCGCACAGAATGACACGAATTAAAACTTGGGGGCTCACTACGTTGCAGGTAATAGGATATATATCCATTGGACTCATATGCTTGTATCTGCTCAATAAGATAGGACTGTCAAAATTATGTATTCACGTATTTTGCTGCAAAATTAAGAAAAATATCGTTAGTAATACACCCAACATTAGTACTGCAACACCCTCCGTCCCTATAAACATTTACACACCGATATCACCTATGCAACCTGGAACAGAAAAGAAATCAAGAGTAAGCTTTGAATTATCAGCACCGCCCAAGGCCAAATTCCATCCATCGATTCTAAAGAAACGCAAGAACTTAGAGGACTAAGTTCAATCTATGAAGGGGGGGAGTGTAACGACCATCCAAGAGGCAAGTGTAACGACCACCCAAGAGGTAGGCATCCGCTGACATCGGATATGTCGATAACACCTAGCATTGTGATAACTAAGAGAAAAGACAACAGCCAGACTCCCACCCATAAGATATGAGTCATAATAAAGAAATAAAAACCCCGGTCCTTTAGTCAGTAACCTCAGTCTGTAATCTGCATTTAATAAAGCATATGAATGAGCTATTGCTCATTCTCCTACTTGTAAAACCTTGTTCTTTTACTACGTGACATTTACTTCGACATGACTATCAGTTGTCATTTGCACGTTGCATTAATTTCTCTAATGTAATTTCGCGTACTTTTAACTGTAACTCAGTTCTTTCGGCACTTAACGAGAGAGCCGAAAACTTCGTCGTTTTGAAGTTTGGCGATCTCGATAATGGTTGATTGCGTAATTTCGTGGTCTTGATAAGGATGGATTACCTACAATTAATATGCCTAAAAATAATTCCAAACATTGTGAAATGCCCACCTTGATATTCAGTACATTTATTATTTCTTCTTAACATATTTCTGAAGACGCTTAATAATACCTCTTCACTTATTTGTGACACACGCCTTTCGATATTCTCCTCAGCGGTTTTGATTTGTACACATCAGTCTCTAACACCCCACAGAGAAAGAAATTCGGAGATGTTAAATCGGTATATCAATCGTATAGGCCATAATACATGCCTATTAGACGTTGCTATCCTGTTATTATCCTATTATTGCTTCGATGGCTGCGGTATGCAGGATGTTTGTCAGACGTGGTTATCCTATTACCACTTTCCAATTCTGTAACATCAGCAACATCTTTCGTGCTCCTTCAATTGTTAATTTCCGCAATATAGCACACCATACACCAATCTTAGTTGTATGCATTGGTATCTCCCAAATTTCTCCCAGATTGGTAGTGGTACATGTTTGGCTATTCTACCAGTTGATATGTCTATTGACATATCTTGTCAATGGAACCATATCTTGTCGCAGAAAAAAATGACATATCTAAAACATGGTCATTTTTTTTCTTATAAAAATACTGGGAATCACTGATAACAGCGAATATGTTGTTTTTTAGTTATTTCGCACAATCGGCGTTTAGTTTCATAACCGATATGTAAGTAGTTGCATAACAGATATGTACGTAGTATAGAATATATGTAATATCGTAGAATAGCTTTGATTGGAGATCGGCTGAAATTAGAAAACACCTTGTACGTCGTCTTTTTGTGGTTTGTTTACATCCAAGAGCGCCTAGTAACAGTGATGCGAGAAAAGATAAGCAGCATCAAAACAGAAGTACGGTTTCATATTTCAAGGAGTGGCAACCGAGAGGCAAGAGTGTGTGAGCCGAAAAGTGCGTGTGTGTGTGTGTGTGTGTGTGTGTGTGTATGAGAGGACGAGAGCAAGAGCGAGCACGACCGAGCAGAAATGCATTTTGCGACAGTTAGAGTTGGTCGAGACGTCGAGACATAGAGTTGGTCGAGACGTCGAGGCATACAGTTGGTCGAGACGTCGAGGCATAGAGTTGATCGAGACGTCGAAGCATAGAGTCGTTAGAATTGATAGAGTTGTGAGTGTTGTCGAGTGTTAGAGTTGCTAGTGAGAGAGAGAGAGAGAGAGAGAGTTACCAAATAGTTGTCAAGTTATTTATGTAAATACAAGCGTTGCATTTAGTTTTCCTGTTAATCAAACATCGTTCTTCTGTCTAACTATCTGTATTTTCAATCCTTTATTAATAAATTATAATTAATCGGACAAAACTACACCTTTAATATATTCCGATCTTACATATATATTATTATAAATTTTCATATCCGGGAGACCCTTAATGACAACAAACGAATATTATATGATAGTTTCAGTGATGAAAGCAGGAAATATGATGGAGGCAATACAGGTTCATTTGAAATTACTACTGGGTTGCCCGAAGAATTCATTCCGATTTTCATATCGATTCTATATACATTTATTGAATTATACAAGTGCCATTTTGTTCCACAACCTTTCTTCATCTTTCACGCAACTTAAATATTCTATTCTTCCAGAACTTCTAGGATTTACGGCGAAAAACTTTTCAATATGAAATAAAAAAAGTGATGCTTCTCTTGATGAAGATTGTGATAATTCTTATAATAGATATTTGGAGAGAAGCAAACATTGATCTGTTTTACGTAATTTTACCGGGAAGGAAGGACTGATATAATATGAATAGTATAAATAATATAAATATTAAATAGGACCGTTGGAATGTTTACTGTCGAGTACCTCTACAAATATTTCTTTTAATGAGGGCTATATTATTACTCCGTACCTTTGTTAGACAAAGCGTTCGTCCCGTGACCGCGGCTACGTTCGGCGACTGATCGTCGCCTTGAGCCCAAGCTCATTGCCACAAATCTCAAATAAATACAATTGGGTGGAATGACGGTAATTGTTTAATTACGGCTATAGACTTTAAATTACAATTTTACGGATTTTTGCGAAGTTCCAAAGGGAAGGCTCCGGTGTCCTTTCATCTCCGACATTTATATTTTTTATGTATCTTCGAACAAAAAGTATAATGTCGAGCATGTTATCATTTTCCCGTGAATTGTAAATTGATCAACTGTGGTTGATAAATTAATAAGTTGTAAAAATTTGTCGATTTGTACTACGATGTGCGGTGTGTACGGTGTGACAATTGAATACCCAAACGACAAACTCCTGAGCTTTATACTTATTTTTACGCGGGTCCAATCTTTATGGATTCCATACGGGCATCGACCGCTCTAGGATATTTAAAATATAGGTAGTGTCTGTGATGGGCACTTGCGTGGAGCAGGTGTAGAGTGAACAGAGCTGTGAGCATGATCGAAATCTCCCGGAAATCTGGAGAATTCGGACAAGGAAGTTAATCAGGGTGAAGAGCTACTGCCTGTGAAAAAAAGTTGGTGTAAGAACTAGCGGAATTCGGTCTGGAAAGACGTGACAGGTTAAATAAAACCGCGTGTGTGATTATGACAGTGAGGAAGCCATATTGGGACACATGACAGCAGCGCTGCTGCACGAGCTACCTACACAGACACAACCATATTGGCATGCGCGCCGAAAGTGCGTCGTGCGGGCTATATGAATGTGGGTATTTTGCGCGCCCAATAGGAAAAAAGAAGAACACAATTTTGGAGGAGAATAAAGAGGCGGGTGAAACCATGAGAGGAGGGGGCGATGCCGAGTTGATTGCTGAGCCCACACACGTTAGCAACAGGCGCACGAGGAAGGCGGTCCCTTTCAAAGAGGGATTCTTCCGCTCCCCGCTGAGCACGGGGAGCCAACGGACCGAGCAAACGTCGAAGGAAGAAGAGACCCGCGCCGTCGAAGCGCCCCGCGCGAAGAAGAGAAAGGCCGGCGGATCTCCCTATCTCCCCACTGAACTGGCCGAAGAGATGAGGATATCTACTACGGCGAACAAGCCTCTAATGCCGCTATGCGTCCTTCCATTATCGGGAAGGCGCCAGGAGCGGTGCCCATCTTTTTCACAATTTCTGTTGCGCCAGCGGCGATTGACTTCGCCGCATCTGTCAGCATATTCACGTGTGTGTCGTTGAGGATAGGAGATGTTTCGGCAACCTTGGTTATCTCGGAAGCTCGATGGAGCAGTTCCGCTCCCTTCCCGATAATGGAAGGACGCATAGCGGCATTAGAGGCGGAGAACCATGCGCTCCGAAAAGTGCTGGCCTCGCGCTCCACGGAAGAGCAGAGCGACGAGACAGCGCGTCTCGCCGCGATCGAACGCAAGACGGAGGAGTTAGGCGTAGCGTTGATCCAGCTGATGGAGGAACGCCTCCAAAACATGGAAAGAAGAAGGGAAATGGAGGTCGTCTTCGACGAGACCACGAGAAGGGTGGAGCCTGGTGTTCCACACTCTCCGGCGACCAAGGGAGGACAGGCGGCTGCAATGGAATGGCAGACCGTTGAAAGAGGAAGAAGCAAAAAGAAGGAGCCGGCAGGGAAACAACCGACGAAGAATACTGCGGAGACAGGGGCGAAGAGCACGAGGAAAGCCGCGGAGAGAGGATCGGAGAACGTACAACGAGCGGGAGACAAGCTGCCTCGCCCAAACACACCGCGATCATCGGCGGTGACGAGCACGCTGAAGGATAATCGGGCCAATCCTACGCTGCGGTGTCGACCGCGGCCCAGGACAACGTCCCTGTGGTCGAGGTCGGCATCAAGGTGGCAAGGATGCGTAAAACTATGACCGAAGGCGTCGTTCTGGAGGTCTCCGAGGACCAGAAGTGGGAGAAGGCCGGGCGCCTTCTGTCGCGGATCCTGGATCCGAACAAGGTCCGCGTGGTGTCACCCTTCCGACACGCGGAAGCAAGCGTGACCAGAATATAGATTTCGGCCACCAAGGAGGAAATGAGGAACACCCTGGAAAGGAGAGCGGTTGCAAGGCGGAGACGTCCGACAGGAAGAGATCCGCCTTGCTCGAAACGGTCTTGGATGCAGAGGCCCGGCCGGTGCAGAGATGAAACTGGCCCAGGCTGGCAACCACCCGCTTAACATTATTCCTAAAAGTGTGCATAATATAAAAATGGTCAGAAGCTGAGTACCAGTCTAAGACCCTAACCCCAACTCAGCCTCATTCGTCGATTAACACTATGTATATCCGGGAAACTAGTCCTTCCATTTCTCAGGATGGAGTAGTTTCCCGTCGTCCTGATAGGTATCAACTCGTTTCTCGTTGTAATGTTCAGGAGGCATGTTCCCCTACGTTCCGTCCTAATACCTCCCATATCGAGGATTTAGCATTGAAATCACCGGCAACTATAATTGCCGGTGCTCTTTTCCTCCCCTCCTTTATAACCCCTTCCAGTTCCTTTAGATACTCATTAAATTCATCCTTGCTCTTGTTAGGGGAACAATATCCACTGACGCAAAACACATCGCAGACCCCTACAAACCCTACATTCCTGATCAGGGTCTCGCTCGTCGCCTGTTTTCCATTAAACGGGGTGACCCATATAGATGCATCCCCGCTCTCGTCATTAAACCAATAAGGCAACTGCCTATAGGGCTCAGAGATGACCACAATGTCCACCCTGTTTTCACACACGCCCTGCATCATCAGGTCTTGCGCAAGCCTGCATCTGTACAAATTTATTTGGATGACCCTAATTGGGTCCCCGTCTAATATTTCTAACACCTAGGCGCACCATGGGGCACGTCAACGAACCAGTTATATGCTTCACATTTACACTCCCATACTTCGTACACATGGCACATTTAGGTTCTTTGTTACACTCGCTCATAACATGTTCCGGACTTCCGCATCTCCTACACAGTTCCCTGCCATTACATGTTACCGTGCACTTCGCCGCCACATGCCCCAAAATATGACACCTATACCAGCGCTGCACATTGGTCAATTGTCTCACAGAGGCTTCAGTCAACTCAGTTTCTAACCACCTGTCTCTCTCTTCATTGGGAACTCCGATCGCAGGGAGTACCACGACCGCCACCTGCGTGCCCCATGGTGTCATCTTCATAGATTTCACCTCAATGTCAATATTGTCCTCAATCCCTCATTGCGCCCTAATATCGTCCACCAGCTCCTTCTTGCTGGTGAGGGGATCAATATTTCTGATCTGCAGGGTCGCCCTATTCACCAGGGCAGCCACCTCCGTAGTATCCCTCAAAGCGGCCCTCAACTTGGCCGCCGCCTCGTTAACTGCCGCCGGCCTGTCAAATTCAATCAGGATGTGGCCCTCTCTCGTCCACCATGGCTCCCTCCAATGTGATCCTGGCCGCCATTATTCTTCTACAAACTTGCAGCCACTCACATCCCTCTTTAACTTTCACGAGTATCACCTCCCTCCTTCTCCTGTTCCTTGGCACACCCTTACCATCCGGGACCACTTCTCTGTTGTTGCCCGGATGCACATTAGGAATATCCTGTGCCAAGGGAGCTCTCCTCTACATTTTTCTTCTTTCCACTCTCCTCCATCCTTCCGAGTCCTCACTATAATCCTCGTCCATCACAAGATTCCTTCATTCTCTGCCACATGCTTCTGCGTAGATGACCTCTCCTTTCCTGGGCCTTTTACGTTCATCCATCCTCGTAACCTTGGCCGGCGATACCACCTTCCTTTTGGGGTAACTGCCTTTGTCCACCGCCATGTCCTTCATAACTACTGTCCTATTAATGCTACTCTCCGCCCTAACAGGCACTCTTCTCCTCTTCCTCCTCCTCGCTTTTTGTTCTTCACACTGTTTCAGGGACGATAGTATACCCTTTATTAAGTTACCAATCTCCCTGATCCCTTCATCTTTGTCTTTGTCCAGCTTGAATTTTCTCACCACAACATTAAGCATCTGGACAGCGCCAGCAAGGGCTTGCGTGAACCCTTACGGTTCCGCCCCTGATGTCATTACTTCTTCCTCGTCCACATCACTGGTCTGTGTATCATCCCTGGCGCTATCATCTACTTCGCTTACCATAGCCGCCCTTGCCTGTATCGTCCTGCTGCTTTCCTTTATTACCTTTCCAGCCAAGTGTTTGACGGGTGCCCCTCCTCTCACTACCACTGGTGTGCTGTGGTCGCTATCTCTGATTCCATAGGAATCTTCCGATTCCTCGACCACTTCGACATCAGCCCTGCCACCAGTCGGAGGACTCCTTTGTATTTTTTTACTTGGTCTAAACGGGTGACCTTCTTCCTCCCATTTAGCTCTCGGTATCACTGAAATTGTGACATTTTATATCTGCAACCTTCCTCGGTTTCTCTCCTCCTAATGCCAGCTATCTACTTCCCATCTTCTCCCCAGTCGCTTTTACCATACGAGGGGGTGCCTAGGATTCCACCCCCCCCCCCCGCCGGGATAGTGTAGGCCTAAGCCATCAAGCGAGGACCTTTACAGTGCTACAGATTCCTGGAGATTGTGTGCATAAGCAAGACATGTAGCTCCAAGGAGGACATGGAGCACCTGCGCTACAGATGCGGCGACTCGGGACAACAAGCCAAACGATGCACTGCCGCGAACCCGACATGCCTGCTTTGCGAGGCGCTCGGAGCACCATCGGTACACAGGATGGTGGTCCGGCCTGCGCTCCCCCCCCCCCCCCCGAAGAAGGAAACATGAGGAACCACCCGTGGATCTGCGGTCACAAGTGGCAACGAAAAGGGCTCGCCGCTGCAGGGAACCCCCACTCAAAATCCACGAGGAAGGAGGCTGGCACGTAGGAAGGCGTGGAAGCTTTAGGTGATTGAGAAAATGCGCATCCTTCAGACCAACTTGGGAGGGTCCAGACGATCACAAGACCTGCTCTACCAAACCATTCGGGAAAGCAAGATCGTCCTAGCGGTGGTGGCCGGATCATACAGAGTTCTGGCTGCTACGGACTGGGCAGGAGATACGGACGAAATGGTCGCTGTCACCTGTGCATCAACGCCGGGGGCGTTCGCCCAAGCGAGCGCGGAAACGGATACGTCACGGTTGAGTGGGCAGGAATGGTGGTGGTGGGCGTGTACGTGTCACACCAACAGCAAAAGGGCAGCGTTCGAGGAGTTCCTGGACGGCGTTGTCGACTGCATGACGTAGCGCCTTCCTCGGCTGGTGATCGTCCTGGGACTGGGGAAACCCCGGGACCACCGCGCGCTGTCAAACTGGGCCGCGTGATTTGGACTCTTGTTTGTGAACAGGGGTTCACCCAGCACCTGCATGGCGTGGAGGGGGAGCTCCGTCGTTGATAACACGTGGGCTTCCCACGGTGCATTTAGGCATATTTCAGGCTGGAGAGTGGCCGAAGTGGTCAAGACACTCTCAAACAACCTCTACATAATCATGGAGGTGAAATGCACACTTGGACCTGGCACGGCGACCGCGTGTGATGGTCGCGGTCCGCCGAGAGGGAGACGCGCGCCCCCGTCGCCAAGGTGGAAGATCAAGGAATGAGACGACGATCTGCTTCGAGCGGCCGCAATAGCTGTTGTCTGCAACTGGGAGGCATTGATGGCGTCGAAGGAAAGAAGCGTGGAGCAGGAGGCCGAGAACCTCCGCCGAATCATGACGGGTTCGTGGATAGATGCCTTTGTTCGGAAAGTGTGAGAAATTGACGTTGCTGTTAATTGGTCAATTTTCATGTTGGTGGTTAGAGAAGGATGCTAGCCCCCCTTGAGGGAAAGTTGCTAGCGGGAAGCGTCGTTCGTGAGAAAAATAGATTTCCCCTATCTTCTCGTAGTTGGGACAAAGACTGTTTGTCCGTTTGAAGGACTTCGGCTAACTAAATCTTGCGATTAATAACGGGTTCTCGGGCTAGTTGAACATATACTGTGGAGATGCGTCAACATGTGATAATCATCTTACCCAAAGAATAGGGTCTGCCTGTGGCGAACCACGGGACAAAAACCGTTGTAATGTTTACTGTTGAGTGCCGCTATAACTATTTCTTTTTAAGGAGAGCTATACTATTACTCCATACCGTTGCTAGACAAAACGTTCATCCCTTGACCGCGGCTTTTCAGCGACTGGTTGTCGCCTCGAGCTCAAGTTCATTATCACAAATCTCGAACAAATACAATCAGATTGAATGACGACAATTACTTAATAACTGCTATGGTAGACTCTAGGTTAAAGTGTGAAGGGGATTTCCCAAAATTTCAATGGGAAAGCTCCGGTGTCCTTTCATCCCCGACATATATATGTCGGGTTTACAATAGAATTAGGGTTAGGGGCGTGAAACGAATCTTCGTTTGGATTACACGTGTCGTTATGTAATAGAGAAGACGTTGACTAGTGCAAATACGATTATCATAGAACTGGACAATTAACCGTGGTAATTAGATACTCGAGAAACTAATGACAATGATCCTAGGTTCAATAACGAATCCGCGGTCTACGGGACGATGGATGAACGTGCTCACAAAATCTAAGTCGGACGCGTAATAATCACTGATCGTAAGGTGTTACTCTATTCGTCGATGGGGTCGCAAGAAAGAATGAATCTCCGTCCCGATGATGCCACAGAGGAAAATTATCATGGGGTGTGTCTAAGGACACGAGATCATCGGATTCATCGAGGATAGCCTTCGTTCAGAAAGTAAGGGAAATTGGCGTTGCTGCTAATTGGTCAATATCCATATCGGTGGTTAGAAAAAGATGCTAGCCGCCCTCGAGGGAAAGTTGCTAGTGGGAGACGCCGTTCGTTGAAAAAATAGGTCTCCCCGATCTTCCCGTAGTTAGGATAAAGACTGTTTGTCTGTTTGAAGAACTTTAGTCAACTAAATCTTAAGATTTATAACGGGCCCTCAGGCTAGCTGGGCATGTACTGCGGAGACGCATCGACATCTGGCAATCATCTTACTCAAAGAATAGGGTCTGCGTGTGGCGAGCTACGGGACAGAGACCGTTGGAATGTTTACTGTCACGTGTTACAACTATTTCCTTTTTAAGGAGAGCTATAGAATTACTCCATGCCTTTGCGAGACAAAGCGTTCATCCCGTGACCGCGGCTACGTTCGGCGACTGGCTGTCGCCTCGAGCTCAAGCTCATTATAAAGCTCGGATAAATACAATCGAATCGAATGACGACAATTGTTTAATTACGTCTATGATAGAATCTAGATTACGATGTTAAGGGATTTTCCCGAAGTTCCAAAGGAAAGGCTCCGATGTCCTTTTATCTCCGACATATATTATACATTTTATATGGCACGGTTACTGACAGATATTGCGTTTAGCTGATGTTATCGTGCCTCGTCCAGCAAATATATCGAACGGTACGTGGATTGCCCTCTTTACGGAGTAAGATCAGTCATCCCTCATGCCCGGGAATAGACTCTTTCCTTCAGACACCTCGTATAGAGGCGACGAAATTTAGAAGCCATAACCCACACTATTTTCACCCAGACCCGGCCTGAGAGTCTGTCCGGATCCGGCGCCACGTCGGGGAAGACCATTTTTCTGGTCATCTCCTGCAGCTCGTCCTCTGTTCTCTTTCTTGTAGGCACCCCATTTCTCTTGCCATTTGTCGTATGCCTTCTTCCGTAACGTCTCCAGCTCCTCCTTCAGCGCGCTGTGGTCACCGTCGCCGATCCTGGTATTCTCGATCTTGGTCCTCTCATACGATCCTTTCAGCAATTTTGCCTTAATGTAGATCGGCAGATTGCCGGTCAACACACAAAGCGCTGAGTGCGAGACAGTGCGGTAGGCCGTCGTCGTAATACTCAGGGCAGTTCTTTTGTTGCGGAAGTGAAAAGGGAGTTTTGCGTTTCGTCCCGGGACTACCGGTGGGCTCGTCAGTAAGGCTATACCCGATAGTCCCTGCCTTAGACGTAGAGGGAGTCTCGCTAGGTGCAATATTTGTATCGTGACACCGTATATTCGACCGTTAGCGAGACAGACAAACTCGTTGTCGTCGTAGTAGCCCTCTGGTGTTGGCGGTTGGTACCCGCGGATCGCCCGGGAGGTGTTGCGCCGCGTTGGTGCCTCGACCTGTCGGCGTCCTGTTGATACCGATCCGCCACACAGCCTCCCCCTAGCGCTGTAGCGTGACCCCGAAGCGATATAGCGCGATACAAGCTAGTGGGAATGGCCCGCGTCGATGATGGAAGGCTGATGGTCGTGGGGACGAGGCGGCTGGCTCCTTCTGACTCCTTCTCCAAAGGTGCTGCTGGTGATGATGCCCATGAACTTTTTGCAATGGCTACATCACTTCCTGGCCTGGTCATCGTTTCGTATCCGATCACTTGCTTGCGTGTTCGTCGTCGGTGGTCACCACCAAGGTACTTGATTGCCTCGACTGTGTCAACAACCGTGTCACCCAAATTAAACCCGACTACTGTCGGCACACACATGACGGTGACGAACATGACCTCGGTCTTCTCTCTGGCTAGTTTGAGACCGACGCTCGCGCACCAATCGTTCACTATCCTCAACATGGTGTTCACCTTGACCGTAGCTCCCTCGTTCCTCCTGATGGCACACGCGATGGCCAAATCATCCGCGAACGCGGTTGCCCTGACCATCAGCATGTTGTCAAGCCTCTCGAGCAGCCGGTCGTATACCAGGTTCCACACTAATGGTCCAAGAACCGAGCCCTGTAGAACTCCTGCCGCCACTTCGTATTCGACCGTATCATGTTGATTGCCGGTGACCATCCTTCCTCCCGTCAGGTAGGTGCCGATCAATCTTCTGATCTTCACCGGTAACTTCCTCCTGTCCAAACTCAGTGTATTGAAAGCATTACTGATATCCAAGGCGATCATCACACAGATCATCCTCTTCTGTTTGCAGATGTCTGCGAACTTCATCACTTGTGTAATAGCGCCCACTGTACTCCTCTTCTTCCTGAACCTGTATTGTCTTCGGTGGCACGGGTCCACCCCGATACACCTTTCTATTATCTTCTTCAAGCATTTCTCCCAGATCTTGCTTAAGTCTGGGAGTATGCTTATAGGCCGGTACGCGTTAGGAAGCCTAGGGTCCTTACCTGGCTTCCTCAGTAGTACAACTCTGGCCATTTTCCAGTATTCGGGGATCCTCTCTGTATCAGTAATGCTGTTAAACACACCGGTCACGAGCTCGCTCCTACGACATGTTATAACCTTCGCCACCTCTCCCGGGACACCGTCTATTCCCACCGCCTTCTTCACGTTGATTTTTTCGACGATGTCAACGACATCGCTCTCATCAAGACTAAGATTCCGTTGGGCCTCGTCCATCGCCTCTGCTTCGAAGACCTCGAAACACGAAGATCTGTGTCCAATAGTGAATAACTTACTTAAAATATTTTTAACCGAGCTGATCGGCATGTCGCTCGCCAGCCCTTTGCTCTTGCATCTGTTCGTGACCACGCGGTAGGGTTTACCCCAAGGGTCGTTCTCCAATATCTTACAATATTCTGTCCAGGCTCTCGCTTTGCTCTGGGCGATCTCCTTTTTAAGCAGTCTTCTTGCCTCCTTACAGGCGTTGACAAGAAGATGCTGATCGCTGGACTCCTTGCTTCCTCTTGTGATCTTCCTCGATGCTTTGTGGGTCTGTGCTCTCAGTTCCGCGATCTTTGAACTCCACCTGTAATTCGCGTACTTCTTATTGGTCGCACAGCCCACTTTCTTTAATGTACATTCGCACGCTGCCACGATACATTTCTGCAAGAGCGCGGCATTGTCCGCATCGTCCTCCTTGTTAAGGTCCTCCCTCGTTAAGTCGTCGAATCTATTTAAAATTTCGTCCGGCACTAAGTTCTTCGTTACGTATTTATACAACTTTGTTGTCCTTCTTGGTGCCCTCGATCTAAAATCGTGTAAAATATAGCGATGATCCGAGGCCGTGTAACAATCTAAGACGACGATTCCCGTATGTGTCTCGTTGACCCTGTTCGATACGCTGATTGTATCAGGGCAACTCGTCCTTCCGTTCCGGTAAAACGTGTATTTTTGGTTGAGTCTAAGTGGAAACACTCCGTAACCACATAGTGTTTCCATCAAGACTCTCCCTCTTTTGCCCGTGGTCGTGCGTCCCCAGCACGTCGACTTTGCGTTGAAATCGCCGGCAACGACGACTTTGTCGTAGTTCCTAGTACCGTCCTCGGGCATCGATGCCAGCATGTCCATGTACTTGCCGTAATTCTGCTTGCCGATGTTGGGTGAGCAGTATCCGCTGATAAAAAACGTGTCACCAGCACAGATACCCACCACCCCTTCTCCCTTAACCGCCGTGCTCTCGTCAGGGAGTTTCCCATTAAAAAAGGTGACCCAGATCGATGCATCACCTTTGGCGTCATTGTACCAGTATCGGAGCTGCCTGTTAGGCTCGGAGATAATGACGATGTCCGGCCTAAGCTCCATCGCACGCTGGTACAAGAGATCCTGCGCCAGCCTGCACCTATTAAGGTTGATTTGCAGGATCCTTATCTTCTTGTAAGTAGTCTCCTGCATCCGGGGCACGCTAGCGACCCCGTAACATGGTCAAACATCACTCCTGCCTCCTTGCTGCAAATCGCGCAGCATGGCGTGTTTGTGCAGGTTGTTATCGTGTGGTCCTTCCCTCCACACATGTTGAGGTTATTCGATGTGTAAACAGAGAAACTCGTGGATAAATTGTAAGGTAGAAAATATATTTAAATAGAAGTGTAATTATAAGTAAGAATACAATTTCAGCTGGTCCAGATCCGCACGCTAACTGTGTTACCCAATAACTGAAAACCCCGAAGCCAACGTCGCCTGTCTACTGTTTATGGTCTGTCTTCGTCGCAGTCTTTTGTCTATACGCTGTCGACGGCTTCAGTGCTTGAGAAAACTAAAAAGACCAGATGTAGGGTTTTCTTAGAAGTGGTGACCACTTCAAAACACCATTTTCTAAAACGGAACGTATACCATTTGCTGATCGACGACAAGTAAAATGTTTCAAATGTGGTAAATCGGGACACGTGGCACCACAATGTCAAAATTTTCAATTGACCAGCCAAAGAAACCTATCAACCCCACGAATAAACCAGATCAGAACAGATGAGAACGAGGATCAACAGCAACAGAGAGAAATGACAACGGAAGACCAAGAATATCAAGGGTTAACACTACAACTGGACGGCTACTAACTAATACCATTCAGAGGAATTGCAAGAGAACGAATTCATCTAATTGATACCGGAGCAGGGATAAATTTAATCAAAGAAAATAAATCGGACACTAAGATATTCAAATCAGACGAACCTTAAACTTTTTATATGGGACAAGACAAATATTTCACTGATAGATTTGTTAGAATCATTATTTTGAGTAAACCTCATAAATTTTACGTAGTACCTAACGATTTTCCTTTGATTGAAGACGGAATTATAGAATTACCGTGTCTTGAACAATATCCATATGAAATTTCAAATGATGAAATCAGATTGGACAATAACGTCTTGTATTTTCAGAAACCTAGAGTTGTTCAACTAGGAGAAAGGAGAGTTCAAACTATCTACCTCGAAGGCAAACCGACGCGAGTATGCTTCTTCAATTCTAGTGAGACAAATCTCTAACGAAATTGATAATAGTAAAGACCTAGAACAAATTGCTAAATTGAAAACCATAGTGAGAACAGATCATATAGAACCCGAACTTTGTATACCGATTGAAACGATTTTGATTCATTATATCGATGTGTTCAATTTAGAGACTGATCTTTTACCTCGTACAAATTTGGCACAACACACGATAACTTTGAAACAAGACAAAATCATAAATACTAAATCGTGTAGATCCCCGGAATGCCATAAAACTGAAATCGAGAAACAAATGAAAGAAATGCCAAGTACAAATATTATGAAAGAATCAGATTCGCCTTACAATTCACCTGTTTGGGTAGTACCTAAGAAATCAGACGCCTCAAGTAAACAGAAATGGAGAATTGTGATTGATTTCGGAAGACTAAACGAACTAACCGATCAAGACGCATATCCTTTACCAGATATCAAAGATATTCTTAGTCAGTTAGGAAACGCGAAATTCTTCCCAATGCTAGATCTGTCATTAGGATTCCACCAAATTCCTGAATCCCAACTCAAAGAAATACACTGCATTCTCCACACCACAAAGCCACTTCCATCATAATCGCATGCCATTTAGACTGAAATTACACCCGCAACTTTTCAACGAATGATGAACACAGCATTAAGAGGGTTCGTGAATGTTAATTGTTTCGTATATTTAGACGACATAATAATTTTCGGAGATACAATTCAAAAACATAATCAAAATTTAGCAAAGACTTGGAGAATTAGGACTCAAGATACAGCCTGATAAATGCGAATTCCTGAAACCAGAGTTTGAATATTTAGGACATTTAGTAGCAGCCGAAGGAGCTAAACCGAACCCGAAGAAAATCAAGCCTGTGAAAGATTTTAGGGCGCCTAGGAACCCAACCGAGGTCAAATCATTTTTAGGACTGACCGATTATTATAGAAAATTTATACGTAACTTTTCCAAGATAGCCAAACCATTGACCGACCTAATTAAGAAAGATATTAGCTTTCACTGGACGAACGAACAGCAAAACAGTTTTGAAACGTTGAAACAAAAATTATGTGAAGCACCGATTTTAATTTATCCAGATTTTACAAAGACCTTCACGCTAACGACCGACGCAAGTAACGAAGGATTAGGAGCAGTTCTCTCACAAGACGGACACCCATGTTGTTTTATTTCAAGAACACTCAGCCCACCTGAGTAAAACTACACGATAACTGAAAAAGAACTTCTAGCAATCGTATTGGCAATAAAAAGGCTAAGACAATATCTGTTAAGAGGTAAATACATAATTAAGACAGACCATCAGGCTTTGAAATGGCTAAACAATTGCAAAGATCCTTCATCACGTTTAATGAGGTGGAGATTAAAATTAGAAGAATATGAATACGAGATTGAATACGTAAAAGGTAAAGATAACATGGTAGCCGACAGTTCATCCAGAGTTCACGCGATCACAAGAACAGAAATCCTCAAGAATGAAGTTGTTATGGATCATACAGAACATTTCAATGAATGGAAGCAAGCGGCAGGAATTCTGGAACGACTTGATTTGAAACCAAACGACAATTCCTTTTACCAATTGACCAAAGACGAGTAAGGTGAATACAATGAAACAATTTGGCTTAGGAAGATCCATTCGATTATTCAAAATCATATCAACCTTGGAATAGATGACAACACATTTTCAGAACTAGAAAAAATTCAATTAAAACTCATAATTCTTTATTTCCATGATACATACAAAAAATTAAGTTTTGCATGGGAACCAATAAAAGAGTTGACAGAAGAAGAGTAAATAGAATTCTATGTCAAAATCATAACGAACTATAGGACACCCAGGAGTAGAGAAAAGTTATCAAAGTATTGAAGAAAAATATAAAATACCAGGTTTACTGGAAAAGGTAGAGGCATCCACGCGGTCGTAACACCTCCCGGGCGATTCGCGGGTACTAACCGCCAACACCAGAGGGCTACTACGACGACAACGAGTCTGTCTGTCTCGCTAGCGGTCGAAAATACGGTGTCACGATACAAATACCGCCCCTAGCGAGACTCCTTCTACGTCTAAGGCAGGGACTACCGGGCATAGCCTTACTGACGAGTCCACCGGTAGTCCCGGGACGAAACGCAAAACTCTCTTTTCACTTCCGCAACAAAAGTTATAGAAGAAAGTTTAAATTTATAAAAGGAATCTTATTATATTTTTTATTAATTACTGTTGAGGTATTTTGAAAGCGAACGAATAGAGTACACGTCTGTCCAACATTTCATTCTTTTATTTCTCACTAATTTTGCAAGTAAGTGTCCTTTCAAGGAAAAATTTTTAAATAATAATGAAATTGACAGAATTCTGCTATTACTGTAAAAAATTAATTACACCTTCATAGAAGTTACAAAATTTATTAGTAGAAATGGAAAGACAGCAACGTAATTGCTTGGAAGTGCTACAAAATATAAAACAAGAATGAGCAGAGAACAGTCGCATTGACAAAAATGTCGCATTGACATTTGCTAAAATGGTCTTGCGATAAGCCGTACAGTATATTTTGTAGCGATATAAGCGTTTGCAACACTACTACTTTACATGTCATTCACATCTCAACATAAGAAACGTATAGAGTTCATAAAGATACATATACAGTATATGTATTTTCGACCAATCGCGGGGAGACGCAATCGCGAGGAGAGACGTCAACGGGAGTCGTAAATTCCCGTTACGATTATGACAATCGACACCACGAATTGATCGATCCCCTGATTTCCGTTAAGATAATAGGGGTGATTCAGTTTATATAACACTGTGATTCACAGAATTATAAATTATATATTTCCAACACTTAACTTACACTGTTGAGTAGGTAGATAACAACCGGTCGCACGAAGACAAGATGGATATACACACTAGAGCAAGGCTCTTATAATTGAATTTCGTATGTTAGTGGACGCAGCACGATATGATACTTAATAGCGTATGTGAATGTTCGATGATACCGAGAACCGACTTTGAATGCTACGCTTAGACGTAAACGTTAGGCGTTCGATTTTGTATTATAAATTAGTGACTTGAACCTCCTGATGTCGCAGGAGCAGTAGTTGACTTTCCCGAGGTCTTAGGAGATGAGTTACAGTGACGGTGTTGTGCTATAACTAAACTTGTCGCTCTAATGTTAATACGGAAGAAAGCTCGGTGTGGGTGTGCCCCTTTGCCTGAGGAACGCGGATTCGTTGTTCACACTTTTCGTTAGAAAAGTGACGGTAACGATCTGCGATGTCGATTGGTTATAACCTACGCTGAGGTCTTAAGGGATGAGTAAGAAACCTCCTACCATCGTGGTTCGTGTACATGGGAAAAACCAGCTTGTTTGTTAGCTAGCTATTCGGGTTTTCCTTATAGGTGTGTATCCGCTTTCTCCGTATTTTTTAAGTGCGCCTAATAAACCCAAGGACCTCTCTAAAAGCCAGATGTGCTTCGAAAATATTTTTAGACTTGAGAAATTCTTCAGGACAAACGAATTGACTGAAGACACATGTCGATGCAAGACAATGAAAGAGAAAGTCTATGGTGGGTCCTTAGGTTTATTGAGGGTCGAAGTGACGTTACGCAGGCCGCTGGCGGTCCCGACGGCTGGAATGCAGATGTTTTAGGCGGCGTAACAGTATAAAATGTAGAAAACATTAAAGAAAAATCGTATTTAGCAATGAAAAAGAATGCGACACCAATGCAATCCGTCTAGTTGAACGCAATTGTAGAATATCCAGGAAATTCCTAGCCAACAATGTATTATCTACTATATTGTAATTTGTCGTATATCGACATATGTTGGAGATATCGATAACAAATCTAAAGATATAGATATTGGTCATCTTGTCGTCGGAATTTCAATAATTTGGCAGACTCGTAAATAATTATTTACAAAAAATAAAAGAAAAAAATTTGCGTTTTGAAGTTTGACACAGTAACGGGAAAAAGATGAAGAACGTGATTCTTTTGCAACTTTTTCTTCTTCTCTTCCAGTTTCGGTAAACGTTTAAATCAACGTTCTGCACGTTTCCTGCTGCTATAGCCACCACCTTTACGAAGGAAGAAGAAAGAGAAGATAAGGAACGTAGAAACACTGTCTATTATTTGGATACAGGAATATGATACGAAGAATCTCTATTTTGAGTTTCCAAGAGAGTAGAAAAGGAGAAAGAAATAAAACACAATGAGTGACTATAGTAACAAATGAATTTACACGATACAATATATCACAAGAATTGAAAACGTTGCTAAAATATTACAATCGTGTACAACACATATCCTATTCTTTCACCTAACTCTGAATTCTCTTTCGTCAATCGTATGAATTTAAATGCATTAAAATCAAGATTTCCATCTTGGACAGTTTATCAAATCTAAAATAATTCGAAGCTTTTTTATCACGATTCGATCAAAACGATTTGCCAGCTCTTTCGACATTGTATATGTACTATATATTTCCTATTTCTCCCTATCTTTCTCGAAGATATCGTTTCTCTTATAGCAATGCCATGAATATACGATTGAACAGATTATAGAGATTCACAATTTAACGTAAAATAACTAGAATCAAGTTTAAACTAAACCATCGTCGTTTATTGTTCATTCATACCTTTAATTCATATAGTTAAAACTAAAAAGGGCCAACTTTCTTGCTGAAAAATTTGCACATTCATGATTTTGATACGAGGACGATACAATTTTCAAGTTCACTGGCTCAATCAACCCTGCGGCGTTCATTCGATCATTTTTTATTCAGTGGAATTTTTTTGACGTCAAAAAATATTTCAAATTCAGGTAAAATATGAGAAGACTGTTATTGGTATGCATGACTGCTCATCTCAATTTTAAGATAAATATTTTCTTAAAATACCATAAATCTCTTTTACTGCTAAAATTAAAACAATTGAAGTATCAAAATTCCAGGATCGCAGCAGGGTTAAACTTCCCTTTAGAACGCCAAAGATTTATCTACCAATTCTACGACAACCCGTATAGAGATTAGTCATCAATTCTTGGTGTCCTGAAGTGAAGTTTTCAGCCTGACGCGATAGAGTTTTTTATTATAACCTAACCCCGCGTTCACGAGACCACAGAGTAAAAAACGCGAGAAAGAGGCGGTAAACTGGGAGCAGGAGAGAAGAAATAGAGAGTCAGAGTGAGAGTGAGAGTGAGTGAGTGAGTGAGAGAAAGAGTGAAAGGGGGACGGTCGGAGGAGTGATAAAGATAGAGCGATAGGACGACAAGATGAAAAAGAAAGAGAAAGAAAGACGCGTTGACTTGGACACAGAGCCTTTGGCATTTCTCACGTTCCAAAGTTAAAATCCACAGACCCGGAGATAAAAGGACACCGGGGCCTTCCTTTGGAACTCTTCGGAAAACCCCCAATATTTTAGCCTCTATAACTTAACTCGATTATATTTGTTCGAGATTTGCGATAATGAGCTTGGTATGGAGTAATTCTATAGCTCTCCTTAAAAGAAATAGTTGTAGCGGCTCGCGACAGTAAACATTCCAACGGTTTCTGTCCCGTAGCTTGCCACACACTGACCCGATTCTTCTGGCAAGACGATTACCAGATGTCGATGCATCTTCACAGTACATGTTCGGCTAGCCTGAGGAGCCGCTATAAATCTTAGGATTTAGTTAACTAAAGTCCTTCAAACAAACAAACAGACAACAAATCTATAGCAATAATCACTTGCTATAGATACAATCTTCGACGCAGCGAGGCAACGTTTTTGTGAATCACGTAGTAAACTACCGCCGAGATTCTAGAGAATGACCAGACGTTTGCGGAACGCTTTAGAAATTCCCAAAGGCGCTCGTATAGAGATTACTGAAATCGTTGGTTCGCTTTCCTCGGTGTAATCGTAAACCAAGTACGGTCGATTATTTGACGGACGGAATAATTCGTAGACCGAACAGGCACGAAAAGATAATTCATACGAAGGTGCAACCTGCACGCCGAGTACTTGCCTTTATGTCACGCCGCGTTTCGTGATTTTGCTTTCACTGCGATCCGTTCGATCTTCGTCATCGTTGCGAGCAGAGCTGCTAGCGCGGTTCCTCGATTATCAGACGTTCCTCGCTACTCACTGATTTCCTCGTGCCCCTATTTTGTGCGTCCAACTCGAATTATTTTTATTTCTTCTTGGATCCGTCTTCGAGACTGTTACTCGGTTTTTTTGTCGTTTCCTTTTGATCGACCGTGTAACTTGCCGATACGTATGATTTTTATCAACGTACCATGCTTTTAGAATATTAAGCAATCGATGGTCGTACAGGACGAGTTTCAGGCGTTTCAAGAGCATAGAATGCATCGGTGCACAGGTGAAAAAGTTATTCCTACAAGTACGAAATTCAAATGGCTCTCCTGACATCTATAGTTGTCTCGGGAAAACCTGAAAGATCAATCTTGTAAATATACGGATTAATTTAGAAGAAATATTTTTAAAAAATTTGAACGGCTAATATAGACGAAGAGGTCTAGTGGAGTGAATAAAAATGACGTTTTATCTCAGACCAAAGGATTACAATATTACGATAAGCTTCTTTGTATACGAGATAAAGGAATTAAAACGCATCGAGACGAAGTTATTTTTGAGTTTATAATTACCGTTCGATGCATAGACGGAATGGCCTAGTATCGTATAGTTAACAAATATCATTGACATCTTTTAAAAAAGAAAGTGTGACCGTGTTTAATGCTCCGTAAGAGAACGGGTTGGTGAGACACTTTTCCACAAGATGCATGTGATTGCAGCGCGAGAAATCAATGAAGTGAAGTGAATGCTGCAATCGCCGTTAACCCGGAAGCCAGCGGTCTCGATAAACAGAGAACGGGCGCAGGACGAGCTGTCGAACTATTACAAGCAGCAGGCGCTGCTCCAGCTCGCTGCTCACGAGGCCTCTGTCGCATAAGGTCGTCACTCAAGGCGAAGAGAGGACGGTCGTCGGCCACATGTCCGCAGTATGAGCACCGACGGCCGCCGGACTGCGACCAACGTTTAGCGATAGAACAGCTACCGCAGCGACGACGAAGGTATTACCGAATTTGTTATCTGAGTTTTGGCTTTTCCGACACAGGCCGTTCCTGGGACCATTTTCCTTTCAGTACACCAAACACTTTACCGGAGATCCGCTTACCTCAATTTGACGGTGCCCTCGAGAACTGGACCTATTTCTATGACACGTTCTCATCCACAGTGGACCGCAATGCAAATTTAACAAAGGTCCAAAAGTTCCAGCATTTACGCTCATCTATAACTGGACGGGCCGCACGGAGTATCCAATCATTGGAACTCACAGAGGCCAATTACTCCATCGCGCTTAACACCTTGAAGGAGAAATTTAATTTTCCCCTTAGGATCTGCATGCGTCATTGGGAATTGATGCGCGGTTATCCCGAAATCAAAAAGGAAACTCCAGAAACCATAGAGGATTTGCTGGAAACCATCAGCGTAAATCTCAAAGCGCTTGAAAAATTAGGACAGCCTGTAACAACACATGTAGTGATTATCGAATTGCTCGCGTCAAAATGACTTTCGTCCAGCATGCGTAAATGGCAACGCACGCTGCCAAGCCAAGAAGTACCGCCCTATCAACATCTGATGGACTTTCTGACAACACGGGCCAACGGGAACCAACTCTTCTCCAAAGCAAAGGAAACAAAAGGGTCAACCCACAAACATCATCGTCACCGACAAAACATACCGCATGGGCGAACCTTTACCACAACCAGCAGGACGCCGGTGTGTCCGACCTGCAACGGACCCCACGAACTCAGATATTGTAGGGTCTTCAAAGCCAAATCGGCCACAAAACGATTTCAATTCGTAAAAAAGGCATCGCTATGTACAAACTGTCTAGGCAGAGGACATTCGATGACACAGTGTATAGCGGGTTCGTGTCATATATGCGGGCAACGACACCATACCTACCTACACTGAGAACGAACACAGGCAATTTCACGGTCGTCGAGCGGTCGGTCGTCGGGCAGTCGTTAATCGAGCAGTCGGTCGTCGGGCAGTCATTCATCGAGCGGTCGGTCGACGGGCAGTCGTTCATCGCACAAACGATCCTCTAATGGACAATCGCCATCTGGATCATCGAAGTCGCGTTCGTTCCACAATTCGAGACGGACATCCGAATCTTCGCAGAAACATATACATGCAGCTCCAAAAGATACGAAAATTCATGCTTCGTATGAGGCACGCTCATCACGGACCAAGGGCATCGCTCCAAACTCCTCGTCCAATTCCCAGCCGGAGCAAAACTGACTAGAGAAACAGACCACAAAAAGGGGGACCGAGTTGACAAACACATCTCCAAACGTCACACTGCATCATGATCTGCTGGTCACAGCACAGATCGATGTGCTAGACAAAAGGGCATTACCAATCCGAGCCAGAGCGTTGTCAGACACTGGATCTAGTATGAATTTCATGACTGAGAAATTCGCAAACTCCCTCGGTATCCTATTGCAGTCCTACGGCCACAAGGAGAGGGTACAGAATTTTTTCGCCGACCGACAGATACAATGGCGTTTCAATCCTCCAAACTCACCACATTTTGGCGGCTTATGGGAAGCCGCGGTGAAATCTTTCAAACGCCATCTCATCCGCGTCGTCGGCACGGAGCTCTTGACCTTAGAGCACCATAATACCCTTGTGATTGAGATGGAAGCCATTCTCAATTCACGCCCACTGACTCCCATATTATCCGATCCGAAAGATCCCCCTGTCCTCACTCCCGGTCATTTTCTAATCGGTGACCCACTAACAAGTTTACGGGAGCGTGATTTCAGGACAGTTCCACCAGGCCGGTTATCAAGTTGGCAGCGAATCCGCCAGATCAAACAGCACTTCTGGAGCAGATGGTATCGAGAGTACCTCAACGAGCTGACCCGCCGCAACAAATGGGATAAGGGCAAACATGACATTCGTGAAGGCACCGTGGTAATACTCAGGGAGGATAACGTACCATCTATGCAATGGCCTTTGGGCCGTGTAATCAAGATCCATCCAGGAGTCGACGGAATCATACGGACCACTACCGTGCAGACGGCAACAAATATCCTGGACCGTGGTGTCAAAAGACTGGTCCCCTTACCCATTCAACCAGATCCAGACGAATCCGAACACCCACACGGAGCGAAGGAAATTCACAAACGACGCACCTGACTCCACAGCCACAATTTGATCGGTGCCCTCTCAACGGGGGGAGGATGTTACGTCGCCTAAAACATCTGCATTCCAGCCCTCGCGTCCGGACAGCCAACTGCCTGCGTAACGTCATTCCGACCCTCAATAAACCTAAGGATCCACCATACTTTCACTTTCATTGTCTTATATCGACATGTGTCTTCAGTCAATTCGTTTGTCCTGAAGAATTTCTTAAGCCTAAAAACATTTTCGACGCACATCTGGTTTTTAGAGAGGTCCTTGGGTTTATTAGGCGCACTTAAAAATACGGAAAAAGCGGGTATGCACCTATTGGGAAAAACCGAATAGGTATATAACAAAACAAGCTGGTTTTTCCCATGAACAAGGTAACCCACGAACCACGATGTTAGGAGGCGTCCTACTCATCCCTTCAAGTATCAGCGTAGGTCATAACCAATCGACATCGCGGATCGTTACCCTCACTTTTCTAACGAAAAGTGTGAACAACAAATCCGCGTTCTTCACGCAAAGGGGCACACCTACACCGAACTTTCTTCCGTATTAACATAAGAGCGACAAGTTGTTATCTACGATTTATACCTACTCAACAGTGTAACTTAAGTGTTGGAAATATATAACTTATAATTCTGTGAATCACAGTGTTATACTGACTGAATCACTCCTATTATCTTAACGGAAATCAGGGGATCGATTAACTCGTGGTGTCGATTATCATAATCGTAACGGGAATTTACGACTCCCGTTGGCGTCTCCCTGCGATTGGTCGAAAATACAGAGACTGACTTCATTTCAAGACCCGAGAAAAAGGAATACATGAAAGAAGTGTCGATAGAGGACTGCAAGCTTATATCGGTAGTGAATACGGGTAGCGATCTCACGTTTATACGATCAGACAAGTATGTGAGGTTAGGATCACCACCTCTAGGAAATTGTAAACTTAGATTTGATGGCTTTGGTTCCACAGGCAATGAGACCTGGAGCGAATTTAGAAAGGTAATGACGACCGACGGGTATGAATTTCCGGTCACGTTGCATATTGTCTCAAATAAGATAATGACAGGACACAGCCTGCTGTTATGTACTGATTTCTTGGATCAGATAGAGTTGCACGTCAAACGGGGCGAGGTGACCTTTTTACGATTTGACAAACAGACTGACGGTTACAAAGACGCGCCGGATATATTGTGAGTCAAGATAGTAGAACAAACCGACGAGATAGACTTATCGCACGTACAGGAACCTCATTATCGTGAAGCGATTCACGATAACATCAGAGATTATATGCCGGAGAAGAAGCGGGACCCGGGGTAACTGCAGAAAGCGTTTTAAAAAGTGGCAAACCCGTAGTACGAAGACCGCGAAGACTGGCACCGTCTGAGAAAAAGAGATGGACGATTTGATGAAGTTACGGACAAACGAAGGCGTTATAAGACCATCAAACTGGAAAAAATGTCGCTTTATACAGAAGGTTCAGAGTTTCTTGGGACTCACGGGGTATTTTCAAAAATTTATTAGGGGCTACGCAAAGATTGCTAAGCCTGATGATTGGTACAAACATGTCGACCAAGTCCAAGAGTACCCAAATTATACTATAAACAGAAGGCACGAGAAAAGCTCCTTTCCAGCCATTTGTCGGGGTCGAAATGCTAATTAAAGGAGATGCACAGGTTAAAAAGTTAATCGATGAAGAGTGGGTTGTGAAGTTCGAAGAACAACGTTGCGAGCTACGTGAGGACGCAAAAAGGAAGATCGCCGCAACTCAAGAAGAGAATCGAAGAAATTATGATAAAAGAAGAAGGAGTGCGAAACAATACCGACGGGGGGATTTAGTGGCCATAAAGAGAACCCAGTTTGGCTCAGGGTTAAAACTCGGAGGAAGATTCTTGATTCTTGGATTCTTGCTATTTCAGTACCCCACATAACATTGTTTCATTTTGAAGCAACAGCGTGTGCGATGTGTATTGTTTGTGGTGTATATGGCAAGTACTAATATAATACTTTGCCATAGACCTCGGTCTCATTGATCGAGCAATGGACATAATATCACCAACTGATAGATTTCCATTATGTTTCAAATTCTTTTATCTTTTTCGGTCCCTAAATGGCTCTTTCAATACCTTAATTATTAAGGGATCCCTTCAATCCCTTAATTATTAAGGAATTAATTATTATCTTAGGTGGTTCCTTCAATACTGTTACGTCGGGCGACACTCTACCTAGACCAGGCCACACACCGCGGGCAAGATGGGAACCAGATGTCCGCTCATCCTTACTGCGTACACTCAACAGTCTTAAGGACCCATCGTAAATCTCAGGAATTCGCTAGCTAAAGTCGATGGAACAGTTTGGAAAGAACTGGATGCAAGTCCAAACCTGGCAGGACACCAGTTCATAATATTTTTAGGGGTGTGTCAGGTCCGACAGGATATGCTAAACGGCATATAGTGAAAGGACTAGTAAAGACAGCATTTTATCTTATCATTGATAACCGAATAAGGGATCATGTAATAAAATGTACGAAAGAAAAAACATTTAGAGTATTCCGGACTAATTGGGAGCTAGATACAACAAAACTAGATGCATTTATTGCTTTGCTATACGCCCGCGTTGCATATCAGGCAAAGAACTTAGATGTCTCATATTTGTGGAATAAAATTTGGGGACCCGCATTTTTTTCAAAAACAATGAGCAGGAATGATTTTACTGAAATTATGAAGTTTATAGGATTTGATAAGAAGAGCGAAAGAAGCCAGCGTTTACGAACCAATAAATTTGCAATGGTATCTACAGTGTGGGACCGATTTATAGAGAATTCACAAAATTGTTATAAATCTGGTGCATATATTATGTTGATGAGCAGTTGTTTCCGTCGAAGACTAGGTGTAGATTTACCCAGTATATGCCGAACAAACCAGACAAATTCGGCATAAAATTCTGGTTGGCGTGTGATGTCAATAGCAAGTATACAATCAATGAATTTCCCTATTTGGGAAAGGATGAGAAGAGAGAAAATTCAATTCCACTGGGAGAATTCGTTGCTCTGAAGCTGATGGAACCATTTACAGGATATGGAAGGAACCTAACAACGGACAAATTTTTTTACGAGTGCATCACTGGCTACAAAGCTACTCGCAAAAAAACTACAATCGTTGGGACAATCCGCGAAAATAAACGGGAATTGCTAAAGATAGTCAAAGATCGAAACGACAAAATGATTCTGTTTTCAAGCAAATTTTATAATTCGAACCAAATTTCTTTTACGATGTATAAACGCAAACCAACAAAAAAGGGTTTATGCTAAGTTCCATGCATAAAGCGATAGAAATTGAAAAAAGCAATAAACGTATACCGGAAACGATTAGATTTTATAATGATACAAAATTTGGAGTAGATGTAGTGGACCAGATGTCAAGGAAATACAGCGTGAAGTCAAAATCTTCTAGGTGGCCCCTCCAGGTATTTTTCAACATTTTGGACCTAGCTGGAATAAATGCCTGGATTTTGTATAAAGAAACAACCGATGAAAATATTTCAAGACAGGAATTTTTATTCCAATTAGCTACAAAGCTGGCTGTTGAGTATACAGAATCGTGGGAAGAGAATCATGCTATAAAACTATCAACAAGTTCAGATACGTTATCACGAAAAACTTGTCAAGTGAGAAATTGTAAAGGTTACAAAACTATGAAAATCTGTTCAACGCGCGGGAAATATTTATGCGGCAAATGCACATTTGATAATAAGATAATTTGTAAGAAATGCAGCGGAGTTGAATAAGATATCTCTATATAAATTAAAGTGTAATTTTATTTAAGTCTATAATTGAAATTAAATAAATGTAAATTTGGACGACATTTTCTGACAGATCATCGTTTTATATACATTCAGTTATAAATTAAACATTATTTAAGTTAAATTATAAAAACTATTACTTTTTAAATCAGCGGTCATTTTGGCCGCGCCCGGTAAGAATAGGTAGCACGAAATGTCGGTAGGTTTAGTGTTAAGCCGTCGGCATTCGCTGCGTTTACGGACGGCTGCTCGGCTTTTCCTGTTTCCACTTACACGGGGATCGACACTTTCCCGCACGTTCGCGGAATACTTCGCGATAATAACACAGGCCGGAATCATGCGTCCTTTCTCGCGACCTCTTTTTTCGTGGAGAAATGGACACCCGCCGAAGCGGCTAGTGTCGGATTCCTACCGACTAAAATTCCACGGTGGCCTCCTGACGTGTCGGGGTGTCTCGAGTTCCCTTACGGATTTCAATCGGTCGACATCCCCGTCTGGTCCTAGCGGACACGTCCTGTTATTCTGCTAGCCCACCAGAGTGACCACACCTCTGGTGTCAATCCATGTTGTTATCTTCCCGGCTCCTTCGGGGTCTTCTTTCGGTTCTTGCTACTCTCGAGGGGTGGCCTGATCTTACCCTGTCCCTCTCCGCCCGCTCATTCGCCAGCATTACTTGCTCGCAGAAGTTGCGGACGGCGGCAGCCTCGTGGCCACCCACGAGAATTGCTTCTACAATCCTATCTGGGGCTAGATTGTCTCCAAACTCCACCCTCAGCGTCCATCTCGACTCCACGCCGGGCAGGTCGCCAGCGTGTGCTGCGCCGTGTCCTCCTCCGTCCCGCAATGATGGCATAGGGACGTATTTTCTCTTCCTATCTTCCTCAGGAATTCCCTAAACTGACCAGTAAGTATCTGGGTTATCCTGAAGGACAGTGGAGCGCCTCTCTTGTCTCTCCACCTCTCCCAGTGAGGAAGCACGGCGCAGACTGCCCGGTGTGGTCTCTCCCGGATTCCTTGATGCAGCCCTGCTTGCCACCGTCTCCAGACTTTGGCCTGGACTTCTCCCAAGTCGAAATGCTGGGCAGCCTCCTCGGGTCCTTGCAGCAGACTCTTCTTCCACTCGTGCCTCTCCTTGAGTGCTAGAGCTTGCAGCTCAAAGGGGGGGGGGGGAGGATGCTGCTAGGACGGTGGCTGAAGAATAGGACACCGTCCTGTAGCCCCTGATTATCCTAATGGCCGTCCTCCTCTGCAGCCCCCTCTGTAGAGTCGTGCTGCGTCTGCTCCTGTTCAGTTCTTCAGCCCATACTGGGGCACCGTATAGGACCCGGGAGCATAACACTCCCTCGTAGAGGCGCCTCACTCCTAGTCCTGCTCCTCCCAGGTTCGGTAGCAGTCCACATAGGGCGTTCGCTGACGCAGCGACCTTCGGCACCAGTTGTTCAAAGTGCTGTTCGAAGGTCCACTGGCCGTCGATGGTGAGACCCAGGTATTTCATTGTCTGTCCCACCATCACTCTGCCTCCACCTATGCTTATGCCCAATCCTGGGAGAGGGGGGCCTCTTCGTCTGCTGTCGTAGAAGCCCAGCACCTCCGACTTGGCCGGTGACACGTGTAATTCTAACTTTTTAATCTCCCTCACCACACATGCCACCGCATCCTCGGCCAGGTTGGCGGTCTCGTGCCACCATCGATCTCCGGCGATGACTAGCGTGTCGTCCGCATAACATATTACGTCAGTGCCCTGCGGCCTGGGGCATCGCAGCACTCGGTCATATGCTGTAATCCAGAGGACTGGTCCCAGCACTGATCCCTGCGGAACTCCTCTTTCGACCGGTTTCTTCTCTGTGCCTCTTTGGCTGCGATATCGTACCCATCGATCGTCTAGGTAGGATCTGATCACCCTTACCAGGTATTTTGGTGCCTGGTAGTGCCGCAGGGCTTCTATTATCCTATGCCACGGGATCGTGTTAAAGGCGTTGGTGATGTCGAGCGAGACCGCCAATGCCACTCCCTGACCGGATGTAAAGTCCTTCGTTGTCCTCTTCGCCTGGCCAATGGCGTCCACGGTGGGCCGGCTCCGGCGGAATCCGTATTGCCTCTCGTGCCACCCGGGTTCTCTCCTCCTTATGTATCCCTCCAGACGGGCGACAATAATCCTCTCGAACAGTTTGCCCACCTCGTCCAGGAGACATATAGGTCTATATCCCGAGGGGGAGTCCGGGGGTCTTTCCTCCTTTCTCAGGAGCACCAGCCTCGCCATCTTCCAGCTTTTGGGATATTTTCCCTCTGCCAGGCAACGATTGAAGAGGTGTCGCAGACGGGGGGCCACCATAGGGCCCATATACGTCCTGGAATGCCATCTGGTCCCGGGGCTACGTTTCGGGAGGCCATTTTCCTGACTGCGTTTCGCAGTTCTTCTTCCGAGATCTCGTCTTCCTCCCCTCTCCACTCTGGGCTGTCTACATCTTCACCTAGGTCTTCTTCATCAGAGTGTGAGAGGGAGGGGAAACTTTCCTCCTCGTGTGAAATGGCCTCCTGTCTGGGGAATAAGGCGCTTACTACCCCATCCAGCATTCCCGGGTACATGCTTTCGGTCTGTGGCGGGGCCGCTGGTCTGATTTTCCCCATTACCACTTTGTACGGCCGACCCCACGGATCGGAGTCGACCGACTGAACCAGCTCCCTCCAGGTCCTCTTCTTTGCAGATTTGATCTCCCTCTGTAGAGCTTTCTTTTGCATCCTGTACATCGCGTACAGGCGGGAGATCTCGTCCTCGTCTCTTGTCCATCTGCGACGTTGTACCCTGGCGTAATTTCTCCTGGCTCGGCTGCAGTGCTCCCTCATTTCAGCAATTTCTGTATTCCACCAGTACACCGGTTTCCTCGTGTCACTTCCTCTTGAGACGCGTGGCATCGATGTATCGCAGATCCTCATCATCCACTTGCGGAGATAGGATGCCTCCTCATCCACCGTCCATTCCTCAGAAGGGTCACGTGCATCCCAGCTCCAGGCCAGTCCGGCGGCTGTCGCTTCGAGCATGTCCCTGTTCCGCCTTTTCTGACTCCATCTAGGTTGGATCGGCTTAGTCCTTTTTGTCCGGGCCTTGTTTGTACTCAGGAGCTCCAGCTCCATGTGCACGTAGAGGTGGTCTGACAGCGTCTCCACGTCCTCGGCCACCCGCCACTTCTTGATCTTCGGGTATAACTGCGGCGTGGCCTACGTGAGGTGCACCACCGAAGTCCCCCTCCACGCCACACATGTCCGGGCGCTCCCCGCTCTGTTGACCAGTACAGGACCCGAGCCCGCCGCCCAATCGGACAGCCGCCTTCCTCTCGCTGTAGTTCTTACGTTTCTCCATAGCGTAGAATGGGCGTTGAAGTCTCCGAGGACCAACGCTTAGCACGGGAGGCACTGTCTGATGCAGTTGCCCACCCTGTCCAGGAAATCCTCGAATGCCTCCAACCCGCAGTTGGGGGAAACGTAGACTCCCACGACCGCAATCCCTGTCCACTTGACCGCGACGTAGCCGTCGCCTCGGTCGAGCAACTTGCCGTGGGGACCTAGTCCTGGATCCCACGTGACTACCACCCTTCCGCTAGTGTCCTGCGCCCAATTGGTGTTGGTTGGGACACAGTATGGTTCGGCGATGATTGCGAGGGCTATCCTGCTCTCTCTGATGGTCTGGTAGAGCAGGTCCTGAGCTCTCCTCGCATGCCCCAGATTGCATTGCAGAATTTTGGGGGAGAATGTTAATCAATCAACATGGCCTCCCCCTGGCCATACTTCGCCTCTCCTGCAAGACCCCTTTTGTTGTATGTCTTCTCTACTTCTTCATTCCTGCTTCTTCTTTTTCTATTAGTTTTGAGGGGAGCGCAGGCCATTCCTCCCATCCTGTGCCCTGCTGGCACTCCCAGCGCCTCGCAAAGCGGGCAGTTGGGTTTGACCGCTGTGCACACTTTAGCTATGTGCCCTTCCTTTCCGCAGCGATGACACAAGCTACTTCTGTCTACCGCCGAAGAACAGGTAGCCCTCACATGCCCTATTTCAAGGCATTTGAAGCACTGTAGCGGCCTTTTGGGGACGACTGTTATCCTAGCGTAGGACCATCCTATCGCTATCTTCCCCAATCCTGCCAGTCTTCTTGCCCCAGCCACCGGGCATCTCACCCAGGCTGTTCTTAGGCCTCCCCTGGCAACGCTGATGTCTCCCACCAGCACGTCCTCTCTCCTACATTCAGCGGTGGAGGCTACAGTCTGCTGAAGCTCCACCTTACTAATCGAAATATCTATGTTTTCGATTTTTATTTCTGCCCTCCTGATTGGGGCAGCTACCTTCACTGCCATAGGGTCTAGGATACTAGAGAGTTTGGTCGCCAGCGCAGCAGCCTTCTCTCTCTCCTTATTCCCAGGGACCCGGATCACTATTGACCCGGTTACCCCTTTTCTCATCTTCAATTTGCTTACTCCCAGCTCCCTCAAGGGAATGTGTTCCCGGGCTTTCGCTATTACCTCCGCGTACGAGGTCTTAACTGCGTCCTTCAAGGTTACCGCCGATGATCGCGGGGTGCGGGGTAACACCTTGTTGGCCCTCGGTTGCCTGGCGGGTCTTCTTCCTTCCTCACGGGAGCCACGTGCCTTTAGAGAGGGAAATTCACTCCGAGTAGCTGAGCTTGTCACTTTCAAGCTTGTAGGGGGGCCTCTTGCTACGGGGATCGTGGCTGGGGTTGCCGTGACCGCTGCATAGCTAGCGTTCCTTCTTTCTCTCTTAGCTCTTCTGGGTTGAACCAGCACCCACTCCTCCTCTATTGGACCTGTTGGGGCTGGCACCACTACGTTGCCTGCCTCTGGATTTATCCTTGCCTACCCCTTCATCCTTGGGGCATTGGGCTCATATCCCAGCATTCCCCGCACCTGGGACAGAACTTCTCTCGCCACTTGGGGACCGATTGTGTCCATTTTCTTTTCCAGGGCGTCCAATCGGTGGTCCCTAGCTCGGGTTTCTTGTCCTTTCTGACTGGGAAACCCTCGCAACCTTTCTGCTCTTTCCTCCGCTAACTGCTTGCGCAGTGCTTCGTTCTCGCGCTTCAGCATTGCCAGTTCATCATCTGTGCGCTCCTTCTCTTGGTTCCGTTCTTCCCGTGTACGACCCTCTCGAATGGTTTTCCTGACTTTATCTTTCCAGGCAGCCGAGAAGAATGCCGCCACATTCTTCAAATCTCTAATGTAGGTGCCCTTCAGGTGTGTAGAGTTGATCGTCACCTTCATAACGATCGCCACCTGTCGGGCATGTTCCGCGCTATCGTCTGCTGGCGAACTGGAGCCAATCTCCTGAAGGAGTTTCTCCGGTACTACCGGCGTAGTCGCCTCCGGGGCCACTTTCCTCTTCTTGCCCCTGCTTGACATTGAAGAGGATGCCCCGACATTATCGACGCATCTGACTCATCTTCGTCTGTTGGAGTCCCGTGTGTCTTTTTCCTCCTTGTTTTGGACCTCTTCATCTCATCCCCTATGGGAGCCCGGAAGGGGTCCTTTTGTTCGTCCTTCATTCTTCTAGGGCTTCTTTCTCTTGGCTCACGCAGAGAGGCGACTTCCATCTCTGCCGCGCTGTCTCTCCCTCCTTTATCCTTCTCCTTTCCTTTCTTCCCCTCCTTCTTGTTCCGGTTGACTTCTGGCATCTCTGCCGCTACACCAGTCGTATAAACACATCCGGAAGCCTGGCGGTCCACTCTCGAATGGCCGTGGTCATGCGATGACGACGCAGTGGGGCCCACTTTACTACCCTTAACTGCGCCGGTACTGGGGTGCCCCCTGCACCGTAAACGTTTTTCGTATATTTGTGACAATCCATATTTGATTAATTGATTTGTAGCCGAAGTCTTCAACAGATCTTCATCCTGGTGCCACTCTCTCTTTCGCACCCTACCCCGGTCAAGGCCGGTGCAGGCTGACGGGGAGCCCCACGAGAAGGTGAGGTGAGTGGTCTTGGCAGATATGGGCCCACCAACTTCTCCGAAACCGCAACTTCTCCGGTTCTCCGCACCGGATCAGCGAACTGACGGGAACCAAAGGCACCGACCAGCCGCTACCCGACTATAGGAGAATATCAGATCCATCGGGGTTTCCCAGGGCGTTGTCCTACGCCCTGAGAACCCATACCCGCCTCGTGCTCGGGGTGGTCCGCTATCGTTGCTACCTGCGAAGTATGTCCCGTATCTCCTTTGATCTCCTCCGCGATGAGGTCCGCTGATCGCATCGTATGCGCCTGATGCGGGTGGCGAGCTTCCTCAGATGGTGGTAAAATTGGGACGGCTTTCTATCGCCCATTTTTTCACTCTCCACCTTTTTTACGCGATCGCTATCCGAGTCCGTAAGGATGCGAGTTCATTTTTTAATTTCACATACCGTCCGGTGGCTGGAGGGCCCATCATAACACTCTCTACCTGCTGGAGGAGCTGGCCGTCGAGGCTCTTTGCAAGGGTCGCGAACCTCACCTTATTGGACGTAACGTCCGCCGCGTCTAGTTGCGTTCCCAACAATGCAAACCAAACAGTAATATTGGAGGGTTGCAGCGGAGGCATTGTAACCGCGACACTACCCGTAGCCTTAACATCGTCTTCCGTAGTCGCCATCTTAATGTCTTCTATCACGTCGGGGTCACCAATGTGCAGGTTGTTTACTCATGTTCAACTCACGTCGGGGTTACCAATTTCTAGAAGTTTATGTGTAGAGGGCGGTTGGTCGGTGAGGTTTAATGGACGAGATTGCTCGTTGTTGAAACCGTCGAATATATTTAAAATGATAAATTAGTATACAGATAATGCTCGCAAAGACGCTCGTACTAATCGATTCGCTGGGACAGTGTATAAGTCGTAAAATAGGATCGCTAATGACTCTTTAATTAGATCGCTGATAATTCGTTGATAACTGGTTGATAACTGATCGACAACTGACTGTAACTCATTTCCTTGCGATCGCGTCCGTTTATTTATACTGGTCGGAGCAGAACCGGAAAATTCGAATTCGTCTACGTTTGACGGTTGCACGAAGCGGCAACATTGTTTTGCCCGGAGTTTATTTGTTCTTGCATTACTTGTAACCTAACGGTCTTGATACTCCGAGGCAAAACAACAACATGATTTGTATTGTTCTCTAAATCATGTGCCGCTACATATCATAACCTGTTAACCTCAGTGTCATACTAACTCAACCGCCTCTATTATTTTAACAGAAATGAGGAAACAAACAATCACCAAAGAAGAATTTTGGACATTCATCGCAGTTATTACATGTCGGGTTTACATTTGAATTAGGGTTAGGGGCGTGAAACGAATCTTCGTTTGGATTACACGTGTCGTTATGTAATAGAGAAGACATTGACTAGTGCAGATACGATTATCATAGAACTGGACAAGTAACCGTGGTAATTAGATATTCGAGAAACTAATGGTTCAATAACGAATCCACGGTCGACGGGATGATAGATGAACGTGCTCACAAAATCTAAGTCGGACGCGTAATATCCACTGATCGTAAGGAGTTACTTTATGCGTCGATGGGACCACAAGGAAGAATGCCTTTCCGTCCCGATGATGTCACAGAGGAAAACTATGATGGGGTGTGTCTAAGGACACGACATCATCGGATTCGTCGAGTATAGCCTTCGTTCGGAAAGTAAAGGAAATTGACATTGCTGCTAATTGGTCAATCTCTATATCGATGGTTAGAAAAGGGATGCTAGCCGCCCTCGAGGGAAAGTCGGTAGTGGGAGACGTCATTCGTTGAAAAAATAGGTCTCCCCTATCTTCCCATAGTTGGGACAAGGACTGTTTGTTTGAAGAACTTTAGTCAACTAAATCTTAAGATTTATAGCGGGCCCTCAGGCTAGCTGGACATGTACTGCGGAGACGCATCGACATCTGGCAATCATCTTACTCGAAGAATAGGGTCTGCGCGTTGCGGGCCACGGGACAGAAACCGTTGGAATGTTTACTGTCGCGTGTCGCCACGAATATTTCTTTTAAGGAGAGCTATAGAGTTACTCCATGCCTTTGTTAGACAAAGCGTTCATCCCGTGACCGCGGCTACGTTCGGCGACTGGCTGTCGCCTCGAGCCCAAGCTCACTATCACAAATCTCGAGTAAATACAATCGGATCGAATGACGACAATTGTTTAATTACGCCTATGATAGAATCTAGATTACGGTGTTGAGGGATTTTTCCGAAGTTCCAAAGGGAAGGCTCCGGTGTCCTTCCATCTCCGACATATTTATTAATTTATTATTATTTTGTTTTCACTAGTATTTAGTTATTATTTAGTTATTTATTCATTTATTTATTCACATCACATTATTTTATTATTTAATACGGTTCGTTTTATTTACTTATTTATTATTATCGATTGTAGGATATTATTTATTTATTTATTTATTTATTTATTATTATTATTTATTTATTATTTTTACCGGTATTATTATATATGTAGCGATTACGTACGCATCATTGGGTCATAAATAGAACGATGGCGCCTAGACTATATGTAATTATTTAGTTATTTATTCTATTAATATTCTAGAATATTTATTTTTGAATATCTTTCGTTGACGACTTGGCGAGTTTTATGGTTATGATAGGATACATTTGGACGGTTTTTCTAATTTTGGACGATGGCGACTTTGGCGATGTACACGGACTTATCTTGAATCAATTATAATCTATGGATATGTCGAATAAAGGAAATAAACTTACGGCGCAGAGTGTTTCGGAGCCCGCAGGCCCCATCGGGAAAAAGAGTGGCTGTCCAGGCTCAACTCGACGGTCATCTGGCTACAGGCAGAACGGCGGGGGGAGGCAGATCCCAAGGAACCCCCTCGTACGGTAAGAGCTACTGGGGAGAAGGAGAAAGAGAAGGGGAAAATCAATTGCAAAGAAGGTGATAGTGGACGGAGAGAAACCGAGGATGGTTTCTGACATAAAATTAAGCGATAATGTGACAATCTCGGTTATTCGGAGGAAAGATGGGGGCGAGGAAGGAGAAGATATCTGCCCCTTTAAACCGAGTAGGAGACTCCAGAGAAGCCCTACGATTAGTGGCAGGGCGGAAGTAGGAGTGGTCGAGGAGTCCGAGGGTTCCTTTGGAATTAGAGGGAGCGACCACAGTACGCCGGTCACAGGGAAAGGAGTAGCCTACGTTAAAATGCTGGCCAGGAGGGTGGTGGAGAAAAACGTCAGCGCTAAATCCGTGAGATCGGCTATGGCCAGTGAAGCCGAAGATAGCGCGAGAGACGACACGCAGACGAGCGATGTCGACGATGAGGACGTCATGATTTCCAGGGCTGAGCTGAAAGGGTTCACACAAGACCTGGCAGGAGCGGTCCAAATGATTGATGTTGTAGTTAAGAAATTAAAGTTGGATAAAGAGAAGAATGACGGGATTAGGGAGATAGGCAATTTGATAAAAGGCATCCTGTCTTCCTTGGAACAATGTGGAGAGCATAAGGATAGAGGGAGAAAGAAAAGGAGAGAGCCTGTCGAGACAGAAAGAAGGGCAGACAGGACAGAAATGAAGAAAGAAGCGACGATGGCTAAAGGCGCATACCCAAAAAGGAAAGTGGTATCGCCAGCTGAAATAATGAGAGTGGAGGAGCTTAAGAGGCCCCGAAGCGGAGAGGCCACATACGCCGAGGCGTGTGGGAGGGGGAGACCAGGATGATAAGGGGTGAACAGGATTACAGTGAGGATTCTGAAGGATGGATGAGGGTAGAAAGAAGGAAGAGGGAGAGGAGAGCTCCCTTAGAGCAAGCTACCCCTATGGTGCGTCCGGGAAACAACCGGCAGGCTGGTACCGATAAGAGAGGCGTACCAAGAAATAGGAGAAGGAAAGAAGCCATTTTAGTAAAAGTCGAAGAAGGTTGTGAATGGATCCAAGTGTATAAGAAAATAATGGCAGCTTGGAGCACATTGGAGGGAGCCACGGGTGTCCGTAGGACGAGAGCGGGACACATTCTGATCGAATTTGACAGGACGGTGGTGGTTAGCGAGGCGGCGGCCAAGTTGAGGGCCGTTTTGAGGGATACTACGGAGGTGGCTGCCCTGGTGAATAGGACGACCCTGCAGATTAAAAATATAGATCCCCTCACTAGCAAGGAAGAGCTGGTGGGCGATATTAGGGCGCAATGGGGGATTGAGGACAATATTGATATTGTAGTGAAATCTATGAAGGTGACACCATGGGGCAAGTAGGTGGCGGTCGTGGTACTCCCTGCGATCGGAGTTCCCAATGAAGAGTGAGACAGGAGGTTAAAAACTGGGTCGACTTAGCCTCTGTGAGACAATTGACTAATGTGCAACGCTGCTATAGGTGCCATATGTTGGGGCATGTGGCGGCGAAGTGCACGGTAACATGTCCTGGCAGGGAATTGTGTAGGAGATGTGCAAGTGCGGAACATGTTATGACTGAGTGCAACGAAGAACCTAAATGTGCCATGTGTACGAGGTATGGGAGTGTAAATGTGAAGCATATATCTGGTTCGTTGGCGTGTCCCATGGTGCGCCTAGGTGTTAGAAACATTAGACTGGGCCCAATTAGAGTCATCCAGATAAATTTGAATAGATGCAGGCTTGCGCAAGACCTGATGATGCAGTACGTTTGTGAAAACAGGGTGAACATAGTGGTCATCTCCGAGCCCTATAGGCAGCTGCCTTACTGGTTTAATGAAGAGAGTGGGGATGCATCCATTTGGGCCACCCTGTTTAACAGTACATATGCGCGGGGTGACACCCAAATTCGTAAAAAAGGGATTGTAGGAGTTAGGGTGGATGAGGTATATTGCGTCAGTGGGTACTGTTCCACTAATATGAGTAGGCGCGATTTTGATGCCTACGTAAGGGAATTATAGGGGGTACTAAAGGATGGGAGAAAAAGGGCTCCGGCGCTGATGGAGGCCGGCGACTTTAATGCCAATTAATTTCGAATTCTCCTGATTGAGCAATATGTTCTCGAGATACTTAAATTCTTTTATGAATGTTTGCATCTGTGCTCCGGAGGGAGGACTTGCTTATGTAAGACTATGGGGGCTGACAAACCCACGTTCCCACAGCCAGGGAAGACCGTCGGGACAAGTGTCCCGCTTACGTGAGTCCTCTAAGTACAACGCAGGGAAGGTCGCCGGTAGTGTAAGCGTAAGGTACGGTTACACGCTCTCTACATGGCCTTGGGTAGTAGCGCACCCACGATCCTGATGCCAAGGATGGGACCGTCGGGATAACTTCCCGGGTACTTTGTACCTTGAGGTCCCGGCTTACGTGAGTCCCATCTGGAACTGCCGAGCACGGTTAGTAGGTCGCCGGCTGACATTGACGTGGCCGTCCATCCACACGATAATCCCTCCAAAGACTTAGGATGGTACCAGATCCAGAACGGTTCCGGAGCAGGTGGGACGCTGCTCACCCGCCGAAGGGCATTCGGGGCGAGCCAGTACCCCTTAAATCAGCCCTCTTGCCAACATCTTGGCCTGATGGCCAACCACTGCCACCACGAGTCCAAACCCATAATTGGCCGAGCAGAGGGGTCGCTACTCCCTCCGGGCTTACACTCGACCCCTCAGATTCTGTGATTCTCAGGAAATATCTACCATTCAAGAATCCGAACATTCTCCCCAAAACCAGTTAATCATTCAGCCTCTACTTACATCCAAATTCTCCGTGTCCTCGTTACAATCTATACGACCCTCGTCTAAAATCTTCGTGGCCCAGCCGAAAATTGTCAACCGTGGCATCCTCCGATATACAGGATCCCTAAACCGATCCCCATATCAGAATCCCATCCAGAATCGCAAACATTTGCCTTGTCACATAAACTTGAGGGTTGGATGATAATAAAAAAAAAATAGCTGAGTTGTGCGTGACACAACTATCAATTTTGTTTTAATTAAACTTTATTATGAATTCAGCAATCACAATGTAATACACACTGAATTAACATAAATCACAATTCACTCCAACCACGTTATGTAAAACCTAGTTACAATAATACGTTAAGTACGTGACTGTTAGAAGTATAGAGACAGGTAAAGATATATTGACTGATGAAAGTTTGTAGTTTTTTCTGTCTAGGTGTTCTCGTATTATTACGGAGGAAAGCTCGGTGTGGGTGTGTCCCAGCATTTCCGTTAGCCAAATATTCGGTTTTTCTCAATAGGTAACTAGCCGCTTTCTCCGTGTTTGTAAGAGCGTGCAATATACCTAAGGACTGTTTTAAATACCAGCTATAAACCGAAAATACTTTCAGGATTAAAGGTTCCTGCAAGCTGATAAGATTCGGTTTATGGTGGGGCCTTGATTTATAGAGGGTCTGTCTAAGGGGGCTTGGGCCTTGACGGTCAGAAAATCAAGGACGTCTCACGGACCATTTCACGCGACGTAACATCCCCCCCGTTGAGAGGACCCCGTTCAAAACTCTGTAAATATGGGTTAGACACTTGTCTTATCCACCTCCTTAGCTATCCGTGATTGACCAGACTCATCTGGATCTGATTGACATGGTAGGGGTTGAAGGACTTCATAGCTGCCTCCCATAACCCACCGAAATGCGGGGAATGAGGGGGTATGAAGCGACATTCGATTTGCTTGTCGGCTAGGAATGCATTTTCCTTTTCATTGTGATCAGCCGATTTTAATAGATCGTGGAGCTCTTTGAGTTCATTGTTTGTTACGATGAAGTTTGTGCCGTTATCGGAGTGGATGGTCGAGCAAAACCCTCGCTGAGCGATGAATCTGCGAAGAGCGGCGATGAAGGTTTCGCTCGTGAGTTCGCCAATGAGTTCAATGTGCACCGCCTTGACTGCCAGGCATACGAAAATGGCTATGTATACCTTGACCTTAATGTAAAACGGACCACAATAATCGATACCGACGTTTCTGAATAGTCGAGACTCCGTTACTCGAGCCTCCGGCAAATTACCCATGATGTAGTCTACGGGTGGTAGATGAGCACGACAGCAACGGACGCAACTTTTAATCGTACGCCAGTGTTGTCTCGCTGCGTATAGAGTAGCCTGTGTTTCTGAATGCATACTGACCTTATGCTCGTGATCTATTATTCGTGATGTAACCGGAGATTTGGGCAATATGATTGGGTGTTTTTGAGCGAAGGTCATCGGCGCTTGAGTCAGCCGGTCCCCGACGCGCAACATTCCTTCCTTGTCGATAAAGGGGTTGAGTCGTTGGAGTTTCCCATTGACTGGCATATTTCGATCCTTCTGGAGCGTTGCTATCTCTTCAGAAAAGTGACTGGATTGCAATAGTTTGATGAGTTTGTCGTGGGAAACACTTAGTTCCTCTGTGGTTAGTGGTGACGACCGGTTTTGTTTTTGTTTCCGCCGAAGACAGCCAGTAGCAATTCGGATTAATTTAGGCCAGGATGAAAATCTGTCTAGGAGACTGGGGTCGACAGGAGTTGTGACTAGACAAATCACTGTTTTCTGTTCTGGCATGTTGGCCAAAGGTGTTGGACATAGGCCAACACTCTTCAGATTGCTGCAGCCACTGTGGTCCAGTTTGCCAAACGTTCGGCTGCAGAAAATCTTTGGGTAATTGTCCTCGAGAAATTAGGCCCGCAGGATTATCATTGGTGGGGACATGACCACAATCGGTGAAGCTAGTCTTATTTTCAATTTCTGCTACACGATATGCAACGATGGTTTTAAGTGTGTTTGGTGACGAATTGAGCCAATGGAGAACAGTAGTGGAATCCGTCCAATAAACTGTCCGATTTATTTTGATCGTTAAAGCTTGTTGTATAGTTGCGGTTAAAGACGTGAGTTGAAGGGCTCCACTCAGTTCAAGTCGTGGAATGGTCTGCGATTTGAGTGGAGCTACCTTTGATTTCGCTGTGAGTAGTCGTGTCTGGATGTTTCCGTCAGAATTGTGTACGTAGATGAACACAGGCTCCATACGCCCTTTCGCAACTGAATCGAATCTTTTGCAAACACAACTCGGTATCATTGTGTTACGCCGCCTAAAACATCTGCATTCCAGCCCTCGCGAACGGACAGCCAGCGGCCTGCGTAACGTCATTTCGACCCTCAATAAACCTAAGGACCCACCATAGACTTTCTCTTTCATTGTCTTGCATCGACATGTGTCTTCAGTCAATTCGTTTGTCCTGAAGAATTTCTCAAGCCTAAAAATATTTTCGAAGCACATCTGGCATTTAGAGAGGTCCTTGGGTTTATTAGGCGCACTTAAAAAATACGGAGAAAGCGGATACGCACCTATTAGGAAAAACCGAATAGCTAGCTAACAAACAAGCTGGTTTTTCCCATGTACACGAACCACGATGGTAGGAGGTTTCCTACTCATCCCTTCAAGCATCAGCGTAGGTCATAACCAGTCAACATCGCGGATCGTTACCCTCACTTTTCTAACGAAAAGTGTGAACATCGAATCCGCGTTCCTCAGGCAAAGGGGCACACCCACACCGAGCTTTCTTCCGAGCTTAACATTAGAGCGACAAATCAGTTACAGCACAAAATCGTCACTGTACCTCACTTCTCCCAAGACCTCCGGAAAGTCAACTACTGCTCCTGCGACATCAGGAGGTTCAAGTCACTAATTTATAGTACAAAATCGAACGCCTAACGTTTACGTCTAAGCGCAGCATTCAAAGTCGGTTCTCGGTATCGTCGAACATTCGCATACTCTATTAAGTATCCTATCGTACTGCGTCCACTAACATACGAAATTCAATTATAAGAGCCCTGCTCTAGTGTGCATCTCTATATTATCTTCGTGCGACAAGTTGTTATCTACCTACTCAACAGTGTAATTTAAGTGTTGGAAATATATAATTTATAATTCTGTGAATCACAGTGTTATATAAACTGAATCACCCCTATTATCATAACGGAAATCAGGGGATCGATCAATTCGTGGTGTCGATTATCATAATCGTAACGGGAATTTACGACTCCCGTTGACGTCTCTCCTCGCGATTGCGTCTCCCCGCGATTGGTCGAAAATACACATAATTTGAATTAATATATGTCTCCACTTTTTTCGTATCTTAAGTTGTAGCGAATGAGAAAAACGATGCAATTCCACAGCCTAACCACACACAAACACACACACACACACACACACACACACACAATGTGGAAAATACGTCGTGCACGATACTCTAACACATGGTCAGCAGCTGAGAAATTTTTGCATTAATGTTAAGGTATAATAAATTAATGCTTTATTAGCACACAACATCGATACATATATATTACACTCTGAAGACCTCGATAACCTTCTTACACGTACGCTTGTTGTCAAACAGACTATTCTAAAAGCTTCTAACATCTAACAACAGTCTTTTGTCTCAACTAAGGCCTGGACGTCCTCTGACGCTTACACACACACTCCTATGTACAGTGTAAATATATCATCTACCTAACACGCCTCCTTCCATTTATACTGTACACTTAATTTTATTTACATACTTGTTGAGTTAAGTAACAGAAAATTTAACACTTATCGCTTTATTTACATTCCTCTTATTTCACATTCATCCATTATCTGAACCTTTCGAATTTTTCACTACACAGTATTTTCGTCTGTACTTACTTTAATTATATTTATCTTATTTTCCTTTAAGCATTCTTGAACGTAGTGGTAGTGAACTTCAACGTGTTTAGAATTTCTTGTGAAATTTCCGTACTTTCCGAAATATGTGAACATTCGTCTCCACGATATAATTTTTGTCTGAAATGTTTTCTCCTATCATTCAAATTCTTCGAGATTTGAGCATTTGTCGCCCTCAATACTACACAACTTTAATCTTCTCCTATCAAAACACTCATACCAATCCCTCGGACTTTCTTTTAACCCATAAATCGCTCTTGATAATTTACAAACTCTATTCATTCCGTCTACATATCATATTCTTTGCAGCATCACACTCTTTTCTCTTTTATTTGCAATGTCCTATTTTTTTTATTATTTTTTTTATCTCTTTCTTTTCCTCGCTTCGTTCTACTTTTGTTACATTTTTCGCCCTTGTTCCTCGCAAATACTTCACCTCTTCTGCTTCTATCTTCGTCATTACCCTTCTCCAATTTTCTATTCCTTTTCCTCATAATTTTCTTCATTCTTACCATCTTCACTATTTTCACAACAAATCGCCTCCTCGAATGTGCAAGGGATATCTACTCTACAATAATTTGTGTGAATCTCACTGCTGTTTTCCTTTTCTGATCTTTCTTGTTCCTCTTCGCTTTCTGATGGCTTAAGTGGTTTTGGCAGCTTTTTCGCAATATATGCTGGTAGCTCGTAATTATCATCTCCATCTGAATATTGTTCTTCTTCTTCATCTTCGTCAGAATACAAATCAAGTTTAATTTTATTGTCTTTTTTTTTTTATTAACGTGGAGGAAATCCGCACGGACACCAGGCCGCCTCTGGGGAAAAGCGGCGTGGTAGTGCCGGACTCCAACCGACTAAATCCTCCACGATGGCCATCCCAGCTACGATCGAGAGGGGCCCGGGAACCGGTGTAAGCGATGCACCGGGCCCCCCTCCGCGCTCAATACGTCTCTTAATGGAGCGGTGTGCGGCCACGTCACCCACCCACGGGCCCACCCCGTCCGACGGACCCCGAGTGTGGAGATAAATCTCGCGACGCCTCAGGGCCTCCAATTCGAACGGGGGAAACCCGGCGAGCACCGCCGCCGCTGCCGCCGAAATAGTGCGGAAGCCCCTCACTACCCTGATTGCCACCGTTCTGTGCAGCCTCCTGACCGCTAGGAGACTGCGACGATTGGCCATCAGGTCCCCCGCCCAGATCGGAGCTCCGTAGAGGAGCCTCGATCGCACCACACCGGCGTACAGCCGGCGCACCCCGACGCCGGGCCAGCCCAGCCGAGGCAGCAAACGTCCTAAGGCGTTCGCCGTCGCCTCGACAGACGGCCCCAGGCGCTTGAAGTGAGCGCCGAAGGTCCAGTGGCTGTCGAGAGTCAGGCCCAGATACTTCAAGCTGGTTCCGACCCCAATCTCAGCCCCCTCCAACCTCATGCGATAACCCGCTGGAGGCGTCCCGTGATCGGCCTTGCGGCAAAACCACATTGCCTCGGACTTCTCAGGGGACACCCTCAGTCCCAATCTCTTGATCTCGGCGACCACGCAGGCCACCGCCAGTTCCGCCAGGCGGACGGTTCTCCCCATGCCGTGCCCCAGACCAGCACCAATGTGTCATCGGCGTAGCACGTCAGTGCCGAGTTCGGAGGCATCGGCGTCCGAAGCACCGCGTCGTACGCGATATTCCACAACAAAGAGCCCAACACCGCTACCATGCGGGACCCCGCGGTGTACAGCCCTCTCGGTCACCCCTCCGCCCCGGGCGGTGTAGACGATACTCCGGTCCCGGAGGAACACCCGGACCACACCCCGCAGGTACGCGGGTACCCGATGAAATTCGAGGGCCCGGCATATCCTGTCCCAGCGAATGCTGTTGAAGGCGTCGACCACGTCCAGCGACACGGCCAGCGCCACGTGACCACGCTGCTCGGCCCCCTCGACAAGGGAGCGAACACGGGCGACGGCGTCGGTCGTAGACCGCCCTCTCCGGAAACCGAACTGGCCGTCGTGCAGTCCGGGCACACTCCGGGACAAATGCGACTCCAGGCGGGCAGCCACCACTCTCTCCAGCAACTTGCCCGCCTCGTCCAAAAGGCACACCGGTCGGAAGGCGGAAGGCGAGTCCGGGGAGCGCCCCGGCTTCGGCAGCAGGACCATCCGCCCCTCCTTCCATGAAGCGGGGAATTCACCCCGTGACAGGCATCCGTCGAACAGATGCATTAGTCTCGGGGCCAAGACCCCGGCGACGTCCTTCCACAGGACAGTCCCAGGACAGACGCGGGCAGTCCCAGGTCCGCGCACACCGGACACGTGGGTACTCGCGCCGAGCAGTCCCTGGCGCGGTGTCCTTCCGCCCCGCACCGGTAGCAGCGCTCCGACCGGTCGGCCGTCGATGTGCAGTCCCGGCGCACATGACCCGACTCCATGCACCTGAAGCATTGGAGTCGGCGCGCAGGGAGGGGGGAAACCCTCGCTGTCGACCAACCTATGTTGATCCTACCTCCCGATCGGGCGTCTCGTCCTCTGCTGATTTTTCTGGCCGCTGTTAGCGGGCAGCGTAGCCATACCGACCCGAGGCCCCGAGGAGCGGAACGTATGACTCCCACGTTGACCTCATCGGCGTGGCAGCCCCCGGCCTCAGCAACGGCGGCTGCCACCTCCTCCGAGGTGACCGAATCCTCCAGTCCGGTCACTCTTAGCTCGGCCGTCCTTTGTGGCACGGTTACCTTGGCGGGCAGATCTTTCAGCGTGGCCGCCATCCGCTCGGCCAGTCGCGATGCTTTAATCCTAGCATCCTGGCCTGGGATTTCCAACAGTAGCGCCCCCGTGACCGCCCTCCTCGGTCTTAACTCCGTGATGTCAAGTTCGGAGAGTTTGACTTCCCTCTTTACCACCGACATCGCCTCGCTGTACGTGAAGCCCGAGCCGTCCTTCACAGTGAGCGATACCGCGGCACACCGTGGGGGTCGGGGAAGGCCCGGAGCTTTCTCGCTGTGTGCGTCCCGCCCACTAGCGTTGCGTCTCCTTCCCGCCCCGACGGCTCCGAGTCCATTGCCGCTGCCCGTTCCTCGCGTGGGTTCCCTTCCCGTGCGAGGGCGCACCGGAGGCCGAGCGGCCACCTCCGCGAAAATCCTTGCTCTCGTTCCGCCGCTTCCGGTCGCCGTCTCGGACGCCCAGGCCCTTGTTTGCAATGTCGACGACCGAAGAGACGACGATACCCGTCCCTTGATTCTTACGTCCTCGGTCGCTGCATTGACCGTTGGTAGAGGTTGCGCCGTGGGCTTCCTATTCTTTCGCCCCGCTCTCCTTCTTCCTCCTCCTAGGACGGTAGTAAACCCTGCCTCGTCGGTCGACGACTCCACAGTCGACCGCGAGGTGTCTCTCGCCGACCGCAATCGCGCTTGTACGATTCTTGCGGCGGTGCCAGCCTCCGTAGCCGGGGGGGTCGCTCCCCCCGGCATTATTTCTCGTCGGCATTCCTCCAACTTGCGGAAGAACAGGATCTTGAGATCCTCTAGTGGATCTCGAGGTCCTGGACCACTGAATCTATCCGTTCCCTTTGTGTGTGTAATACTCCCCGACCCGTTGGGACAGCGGAAACGGCGCGACGCTGACCAGGGGGGGGGGGGGGGGGGGGGGACCCATAACCGTTCCCTTTGGGCCCCGGGGAGCATTTTCTTTCGTCCCCCTCTTAGAGGTGATCCCCACCTCTTGCCCTTCGCCGTCGTTATTAACTTTGGCTGTCTTTTCCGTGCGTTCTTTGGTCAGCCGTTCCACCGTCTCTTGGAGATGACTGATCTCTTTCTCCAGGAAGCGCACCCTCCTTCGCAGATATGCGACGTCCTCCTGTTCCCGATCGGTGGTCGGTTCCGCGCCTTTCGCGAACGCTTGTTCGTCGACTAGTCCGATGTTCGTTTCATCCCTCCGTGTGTCGTCGCAGCCGCCGGCAGCGGATGGTAGAGGCGGCGGCGGCCACGGCAGCAGCCTCGGCATCGGTGTGGGTGTCGGTATCCGTCCCGTGCCTCGCGCCCCTCTTCTTCCTTTTACCTGGTGCCGGCAGTAGCCCGGATTCCAGATCCCCCGCGGACGCGTCCCCCCGCCGTGTGCGACGTCCCGCGCCTCCGCCGCGACCATTGGCGGCGGAGGCGGTGGAGGCGGTGCCCTCCATTGACTCGGCGATCCTGCGGTACGACCGCTTGCCGAGCGTGCCCGTAACGGTCGAATAGGAAGAGCACGACGACATCTCGTCGTCGGATCTCATCCCTCCGTTGCCCCTGCGGTGTCGCCGCATCCCATCCCGCGAAGATCCCGGGCCGGCGGTCATAACTTCGGGTTCCTCCGACCCTTTCCGAGACCCCCCAGTTCGTGTCTCCCCTTCGCCAGACGCATGAACGTGTCCAGGGGCCTGGCGGCCCACCCCCGGGCGGCCACGGTTGCTCGATGACGACGAAGCGGGGCCCGCTTTACAACCCGCGGCTGCGCCGGTACTGGGGTATCCCTCCCCTGCACCGTAAACGTTTTTCTGTTTTGTTTTACTGTCCATTGTGCTTTAAGAAAATCGCCGAGGTCGTCAACAAGGGTTCCCATCCTGGTGCCACTCTCTCTTTCGCACCCTACCCCGGTCAAGGCCGGTGCAGGCTGACGGGGAGCCCCACGAGAAGGTGAGGTGAGTGGTCTTGGCAGATATGGGCCCACCAACTTCTCCGAAATTCTCCGCACCGGATCAGCGAACTGACGGGAACCAAAGGCACCGACCAGCCGCTACCCGACTATAGGAGAATATCAGATTCATCGGGGTTTCTCAGGGCGTGGTCCTACGCCCTGGGAACCCGTAGCCGCCTCGTGCTCCCCATGAGTACAGCAACTAGAAGAAGAACAAGTACTGCCCGAGCTGGGTGAAGTCACGGTTTATATACGTTTTGGGTTTAGGATGTCGAGGGGATAGGTGTAGGCTATGATGTGGAAAATTGTCCGAAGGTCGGGAGTCGATGTCTTATCACTGATGTAGGTTGAGATGTGATTGATGTCACAGAAGGTTGGGATATGAATGGTTCATTAGGCACTCAGCTTCGGCGATGTACCATACATTGTTGTCGAGTGCCGCCACATCTTTATCTCCGGTTTTGAACTGAGCCGGTCGTGACACTATCATGGTTTCTTTTATTAATTCTACTTTCAAACGAATAACATTAGTATATCATATACTTTTGTTATAATGTACGAAATAATTATAATTTATCAACAAGCATCATTATAAATATCATTCTAAACATCGTAAGAAATCATTATAAACATCAGTTGTTTTTGTTGGTATAATTATGAACTACATGTAAGTTTTGGATGTGTACATTACCACATTTTATATGTAGAAAACCGAAATGTTTACCTTTTAAATATATGCATATAAACATAAATATTATTTACAATAATATTTACTCGTATAGGGCAGTAGTTAAGCTAATCGTTTTATGGGATGTATATATTTGTTTCATGTACATTAAGCAATAAGCTGCGCAACCTACCTGAGCGATAAAATGTGTGTATATTCACGTAATTGAAAGTTCTTGGATAAAGTGAGAAACTATAAATTAGAGAAGTAAATTAGAGAGAAATATGAGAAGTAAAGAGAAAAATGTAGTGCCAAGAGATTGAAATAATAAGAAAAATAACATGTGTAGTTTTATTATTGTTTTATACAGCACAATTGTTATTTAAGACTTAGGAAAACATTTATACAGCAATCACGCCACTGTGCGCATTTGTGGCGCGCGCCTCCGTACAGGAAGAGCACTTAGGCGGACTGGACTGCCGAAGCGAAAGGGTTAAACATCTCAAGATCAACTTCAGTACCGCTAAGAACGAAGATTTAGACGCAGGTATGGAATATTTGAATAGCAACATAATAAATGCGATCCGTTCTACTACACCTGATGAAGAGTCCGTAAGCAAACAGGACCATCCAGATTCCATAAAAAGGAAAATTACAGAAAGACATAAGCTCAGAAGAATATCGCAAGGCAATAGAGAAGCAAGAGGAAACGTAGATTAAACGAAGCAACGAGAAGAGTGACAACAATCCTTCAGAAATGCAAAAAGTCGCAAAAATTCAAAAATTGTCGCAAGGAGGACACGATACCCCACACAGGTAAAGCTAACTTAGTTGTGCATTAGCCCAAGTATTTAAGTCACTTTCTTCTATTAAAATCGGCAGGTACGCAGAACAATACAACGAAAGAACGGCAACACAACCAAACCAGGTGGCTGCCGAAGCGAGCAAAACTCTGATAGAAAGAAGACTAAGAAGAAAACACCACACTGACCTCACTAAAGAAATAAAATAGTCAAACTCGGAGATTGTATCCCGCTGGGAGTAGCCATCCACATGTTATTTAGCAATTAGGATAGAAAAATTAACCAAATGTTCAGCTGGACAAATTGTAAAGTACAAATTAAATAATAATAAAAAAAAACACTTTCTTCTACCAATGAAGCAGAAATATTTGTATATCTATAAATCCTATTTGTGATAATACATGAAATTTTTGTAAATCACCTTTCTAGATATCTTTTCCTATAAAACCATTTACAACCTCAGAGGTCAAAGAAATGGTCCATTTCCATTTTAACCCCCAAAAAGCACCGGGATACGATATGACAAGTAAATAAAACGATTAGGGGAGTGTCCTGAATTAGAATGTTCTAAGACAGCGTCTGTTTGTGATTTTTTTTTTTGAAGGGAAAGAAAGAAACGAATTTGTTGAACTTTGAGGTACAATTTTATATATATTTAACGAATACAAACAAATTTTTTTCAAAGTAAAAAGAAAAATTATCCACCTCGTAATTCTTGACCATAACAGAAAACTAAAAAAGGATTAAATTATTATATATTTTTCTAATAATCTAAATCTAAATCTTGAGGTTCAATCTGAGGTTAAATCTAAATTTTCTGTTAGAAATTATTAATTAGACCTATTTATAACTCATGCTAATCCCATACGTTATAAAATCTCTGCCAGTGCGATAGAAAACGCAAGGCTAGGCATCTTGAAAATAAGTGCATTAGAAGAGGCAGGAATTCTTTTAGAACGGCCATCTCTTACTACAAGAATTATAATAGTAGCAAAAATACATTATTAAGAGCTTCATAATAGATTTAATAATAATGATTTAATTAAGGGAATTATTTACCTTTACCCCTTGTATTTTTAGAGGGCTATGAAAAATGTACATCTCCCTCAAGAGGCTAATTAGGATACTTTCTATGATATACATTGCCACATTAAGAATCAAATACTTTCCAATCAGCTAGAAGCTCGGCGGGGCAGCCAGCTGCGCTCGTTATGGCCCGGAACTGAAGACGACGCGTCGCGAGTTCGAATCCTCGGTATGATTGGTGTAAAAAAAGGACGGAAAAACCAAAATTTCTCTTAGAATGTACAAACAGGCAAGCGGCCAGCTCCTCTCTTGCGTGTGCTGTGGATGTACTTTCTGGGAGTACTTGGTTAAACGTGCTTGGTGTTAAGCACACAGGGGCCCGACGATCAACTCGCACATCACTGGTCTACCATCGTTCCGCCCGTGGAGGTTTTAGCCGGTAAGAATCCGGCACTACCTTCTGCCGCCCTGTGCACCCCGGACCGCAGGGCTGGTAAAGGTGTCTATGAAGATTTCCTCCTCGTAAAAAGAAAGAAAGCTAATATACGACAGAAGCAATGCGGAGCGCTCCCATGCGCGTTGTGTTGGTACTTTCTGCTAGTTTTTGGTAGAGTTGCTTTGTAAGCACCCCAGAGCCGACGACCACTCACATTTCCGACCATGTTGCTACCTACTATTTCGACTGTAAAGATCTTAGCCGGCAAGAGTTCTGGCCGACACTACCTTCTGCCGCCCTGTGTCCGCCGGCCAGGATGATGCAGAGATAAGAGGTTGTCTATTGAGAACTTTCTCCACGAAAAAAAAGAAAAAATAAAACACACAGGCAAGCACCAACAACTGAAACGAAAGGACAAAAAGAAAGAAAAAATAAAAAAACAAAAAAAGAAAGAAAAAATAAAAAAACAAAAAAAGAAAGAAAAGAAAAAAAATTTTTTTAATGCGGCCGAGGGAGATGGTGGTCAGGAAGCCCTGTAGCGCTCCGCCATCACCCACCATGGGTCTCGACTTTCAGGGAGGTGGCTCTAGCGGCAATGGCGTCCCCTAGCGCCAAATTAATCAGTTAGGAAACTTTTAGGAGAGTGCACCGACAGTCTCCCGTGGCATTCCTGTCACACGCGTAGGCAGGCCATCGTGGAGTTTCAGTCAGTAAGAGTCCGACATTGCTATGCCGCTGCAGCACCAACAAAGCGTCGATGAGGATTTCTCCACGTACAAAAAAAAGGGATTTAGCTATTATTTCATCTATTCATTTTTTGTCAATTGTCTTGTCTACTATTTTGGATGTTGGATTCCATAGTATGGATCGAAAGATCGAATAGTTTTAATATCAACATATACATTCAAACTATAATATATTAGGTTGGCAACTAAATGATTGCGGATCTTGTCATTACCACTTAATGGCAAAATCCGCAATCACTTAGTTGTCAATCCAATAGTACACGATTCCTCTTGTTTCTATCCTATCCGTGGCTTGCAGAGAATTTCTCGAAAAAGAAAGTTGGCTTGTCTCTTCGATAGCTGATTATGGAATGGTTGGAAGAGTTTTGTAAAATTCCTGTGTGGGAAAAATAAGAAAGGTTAAAAGCTTGACGCTGCTGGTGGTGTCTCTGGTCTTCGTATGGTTCAACATTTACGTCCGGCTTAAAGCCATCCTTTCTGAAACAATGGTCGAAAAAATGATCCTGGTTAAATACGATATAACAAGGTAAGACACGACACAACATACGATTAACAGATTCAAGAAAAAGCCAGAATACAATATAGATATTATATAATTGGAAGGAAAGTTACTGGTTATGATCGTATGGGGGTTTTAAATTCTTATTTGCTTCTTCTAACACTATCTGTGCACGTTTCCATATCTGTGGAAAATTCCCTAGCCTGAAAATAAAAATCTTACTCCTTTGTCCGGAATTTCTTTTAATATTTTTGCTGTTATTATGTTGCTGTTGTTTCTTTAAGTTTTTGATTATTGCTTTCTTTTATCATTTCTGCTTACAATTTGTTACTTGTTAATGCAGTCGATATTTGGTTCTTGTATGTTTAAACATTGTTAGTATCCATTTATATTATTATTTTGTTTATAGCATGTCTGGTGATAATTGGAAGAAATAATTTTTTTCCAGCTCCTTCCTTACAATCCAACATTTGTAGCTTGCCGGATGATTGTTTCTGCAATTTGCACAGATTACCTTTTTATTTTTTTACATATAAGCAATTAATCGAGAGATTCATACCTGAACATTTGACACGAGTCGGTAATTTATTACAATAATTTTTCGTGCGTCCATGTCGTTCACACACTGTGGAATATTATTATTAACTCTTGGCGTTTCTATTTTTATGAACGTATCACATACCACATTGGTATTATAAATTTCCTTGTTGTTTTTGTCTTATTCACGTTCAGAGAGAAACATTGACAATGGTGTTAAAGCGACACTTTCGCTTGAGTAAATTATGTTGTGTAGCTCGTGTCTCCTTTCCAATAGATCTGTTTTGATATATTTTATGTCAAGTTTTGGATGTTCAATTCACTTATAATTCTCAATGAGAATTGATTGTAAAAAGTCTACCAAATAAAAAAAAAAGTTTTGGGTGTAATTCTTTTGTTATCACCTGAAACCTTTTAATATCTTTGCTTAGTAGGTATAATAATTTACATTTTTATTTTTTAGAATATTTCTTACTATCCTTATGCGTTTTGGTTCTTATATGTAGTTTTAATGTTTCCTTGTCTTATTTAATTTACATTACGTTTAATGTACAGTTTTTGATATAAAAGTAGAATGATTTTGTAAATTCTCATCACTGAGGTTTTGTAATGTTATACATCTCTTTGACGTTTACGGATCTTCTAACCACTTGATATTGGTTTTCACGTTAATTAGTCTTATTTTCGTACGTGAATTCTACAAATCTACTTTTGTTCCTCTTTTCCTTTTTAGTGTGGGAAGCTTCCATTGTACACTGATAACTTTTTCATTTCCGTTTGGCACCTAATAAAGAATTAAAAGTGTGTTGCAAAACGTGTTTTTTTGTAAAAAATGTCAAAGTTTTTCAAGTATTTCTGAATAATGTTTTTGAATTTGATAAATTTACAAATTTATATCTCCTCTTAACACTTAACGCTCCAAGTGTGCCTCTCTAGCACCACCGATGTGCGGTGCGGTGCGGTACTCTTTTTAAAATCTGACACTCAAAAACTTTTTTCCTTTTGTTTTTTAGTTGGAAGAATTTTACAACCAATTCTCACGGAGAATTATAAGTAATAGCTTTTAATTATAGTAATAGCCAATTAATAGGCTAAGCGACGGTGACAAAAAAGCGATTATTCGGCTATCGGTCGGTAAAGTGTGAGGTGAATATGTCGCAATAGGTACTGAAGGTACCCGCAAATATGTTGACAACCAATAACGTTTATTAAACTCCATCACTCAATAACAATGAACGATTAACAACGATTGAATAACAATTAACAATTAACAGAGGTTAAATAACAATTAACGGTTAACTACGGTTGACGCTTGACGACGATTAACAACAGCGACGATTGACCGAACTCTCAAGAATAGTCGACTCGTTTCTCTTCACCATTCACGCTTCGCGGCTCGGGGTAGAATGTGCTTTTTGTTCCAGATCGAACGGATTCTTCCCTTTGTTGCCTATCGATATCCACTAGCGTGCGTTCATTAGATGCGCCGCAACGACTGGCGCGTGTATGCTCTTCCGAGAATTCGGCGGTAGAAGCGTGAAAATATCGATGGCACTGTGACATCAACTTCATATCAACCATAAGATATCGACCACGAGCTTTGGACTCCTTTGGACAGGTCACCATCTTATCATAGCCTACACAGAAGCTATGACACACCTTAGTCCACATCATAGATAAAGGCTTCGACCCCTGACCTTCGGACTCCTTTGGACACATCACCACCTTATCATCATAGCTTACACCTAGCCCCTCAACATCCTAAACCCAAAGCGTATATAATCCGAGACTTCACCTAGCTCGGGCAGTACTTGTTCTCCTTCTAGTTGCTGTACAACCCCTTTTCTCCGGTTCGGTGTTTCTCTTGTAAGTGGTAAATTTTATAATAAAATTTTATAAAGAAAAATTAGTAGTTGGGTTACGACTCAGCCTTCTTATTATCATCCAAGTACCAACTTTACGTGACACGTGCAAGTGTGTATCGATAAATATCTTTGAAATCGTTTATCAAATAAATACATAACTATTCTAATATAATTTCCAAGTGTAAATTTAGTGTTCCTATATCATTATTTCGGCTATCGAGATCCAAAATTCTCGACACATATTTAATTAATATTTTTGAATATACGTACAACTTATACGTAAACACAAACATAGTAAGGAGAAAATAAAGAATAGAAGTAAAAGTTAGAAAAATTTGTTAAGAAATTGGTGGTTTCGTAGCAACATGTATATGTGGTTTTGCAATAAAATGTCCTATCTATATTTAAAGGTAGGTCTATCTAATTTACGATACTTTGTAATAGAACATTATAAATTGGTAGACACCTAAAAACAATTAGAATAAATAAATTATGCTGTTTCTAGATCCTTACAAGCTGCATGGGATTTTCTGACTTTGTTTAAAAGGTAAAAGGTATGAAGAACTTGAAATATTTCAACTAGTGGCCAAAAATAACAATTATTCCCAAAATTCTTACGAGAGAAGTTATTTAAAAAAATAGTACACTCTCCTTGGCAATAAAAAAACCTACTAAATTATAAAAGATGCTTTTGAAAAAATTAAGTGATTAAAAAATATTAATTTTCGAGTGTTCTGATTACAAATAATTATCGGAGATAAGAGGACACCGGCGCCTCTCCTCAGAAAACTTCGGGAAATCCATAAAACAAATTGTGATTAAAACTTACAGTAGTAATTAAACCTTTTGCCGTCATTCTACCCAATCGTATTTGTTTGAGACTCGTGACAATGAGCTTGGGCTCAAGGCGACAATCGGTCGCCGAACGTGGCCGCGGTCAACGGAACGAACCCTCCGCCTAACAAAGGTACGGAGTAATTCTATAGCTCTGATTAAAGAGAAAAGGGAAATAGCTGTAACACGCGACAGTAAACATTCCAACGGTCTCTGTCCCGTAGCTCGCCACACGCAGACCCTATTCTCCGAATAAGATGATTGCCAGATGTCGATGCGTCTCCACAGTACGTGATCAGCTAGCCCGAGTGCCGTTAGAAACACTAAGATCTAGTTACCTAAAGTCTTTCAAACAGACAAACAGTCTTTGTTCCAACTACGGGAAGATAGGGGAGATCTATTTTTTCAACGAATGACGTCTCCCACTACCAACTTTCCCTCGAGGGCGGCTAGTATCCAACCATCGATATGGAGATTGACCAATTAGCAGCAACGTCAATTTCCCTTACTTTCTGAACGAAGGTTATGTTCGACGAATCCGATGATCTCGTGTCCTTAGACACACCCCATCCTAGTTTTCCTCCGTGGCATCATCGGAACGGAAAAGGCATTCTTTCTTGTGACCTCATCGACAAAGAGATTAACGCCTTACGCTCAGTGAATCCGACTTAGGTTGTTGCGAGTACGTACATTCTACCGTCCCGTTGACCGCCGACTCGTTATTGAACCTAGGATCATTGTCATTAGTTTCTCGAGTATCTAATTACCACGGTTAATTGTCCAGTTCTATGATAATCGTATTTGCACTAGTCAATGTCTTCTCTATTACATAACGACACGCGTAATCCAAACGAAGATTCGTTTCACGCCCTTAACCCTAATTCTAACGTGAACCCGACATAATCATTATAAATGAACATTTCTACGGTTACCGATTACTATTATCAACGATAAATATTGTTTTTGGTTATCCATAACCATTACTGTAATGAACTATTTTTAGTTATGGATAATCATTATCGGTGAGGGAATTTTTAACCAAAGAAGTTTGAGTAATTGTAATGCTTATTTCTGATCAAAACAATTTAAAATAATTGTAAGATACTAACGTTTAAACTATAACTTAGTAAATTTGGGTTACAACTGTCATAGTCCCTGATTTCAACATATTTTAAAAAAATGAAGAAATACTATACAGAACATTTTAATTAATTGTAAGAAGCGCAGTAAAAGGAATTTGGTCTTAAAGTTCGTTTTTCTTTCTTCTTTAGAGAGAATCCAAGAATGCGCTGTATGGAAATACCTGCAGTCCTTTCCTACGCACCTCGAATCGCGTTAGTCACGGCCGATGTAAGGAAGCAAGAGGGTTGCAGTTAGGGTCGAAGAAAAATCGGAAACCACTGAGATTACTACGAAAATGGATGGATAGTCGCATACCTAATGTATCATTGTAACTAAGTCTTACATAACATGGTTGGAGTGAATTGTGATTTATGTTAATTCAGTGTGTATTACATTGTGATTGCTGAATTCATAATAAAGTTTATTTAAAACAAAATAAATAGTTGTGTTACGACTCAGCTATATTATTTCATCAACCAGCCTTTAAGTTTACGTGGCAACAGCAATGCTGCTATTTTCCGACAAACTAGTTTTACGTGTTGCGTCGGATGTTTAGATACTACGTAACTTTGTAATGATTTCAATAAACAACTGTATAATGTGTACCTTTTATAACGTTTATTCACAAAACAGTTTTAATATAATAATAACCATATAATAATATAATGTAATAATGATAATAACATAATGGTGTGATATTGACTGAAATGCCGCAAATCAATAAAATATTAGTTATAATGAATGCAATCCAATGGCTTTAAAATTAGAGTACTCGCAGAGTATAATTTCTTATATTTAATTATAATATTTGCATTGATTATTTTATGCTTTCTTAGGGTATACGAAAATTATGTTGAAGAAATAAAATAAATAAATGAGATAAAAAACATAAAATAAAATAAAAAGAAACAAAGTAATACACGATAATATAAATAAAATAAAACAAAATAATTAACTAACCAATTTACAAATAGAAACTTCTTACAAGCTTATAAGGAACATTATGTTTAATTACATTTTAAACTGTTTACGGTATTATCGCTACTCGTATAACATTTTTCATTTCATCATTCAAAGAAATATGTTTACTGAAGTTGATGCAGAATGTCGCTAGGCGCCACTTTCGAACCATCAGTATGTATCCAAGTTTTGCTTATGATTATATTGTTCAAGTCTGCAATTTGGTAATTAATAGTGGAAATTTACTCAGTAATACTGTGTTGTATATCAAATTTTTCTATCTATTTCGTTTTTGATTACATGATGTCAATGGATCAAACATCCAGATTCGCATCTAATATATTGTTCGAAATGCAATGCTCAAAAGGATGTAGCTGTAAGGATCATTTGCCACAAGAAAAGGTTGACAGATAACCTGCGTTATCGGGAAGGATAGCGGAAGTCCTTCGCGGTTCCTCCAAAAAGATCTGATAAGTGCCGCCGAAAGGCGACAGTTCCTTACCATTTATATATGTGTTCCATCCTTGTCTACGGGAGTGTTAAACGTGTCTCCTTTCGTACTACCAAAAAAAATTTTTTTTTTCTTACGTGGAGGAAATCTTCATAGACACCTACCACCCTTTTGCAGGTGGGCAGAAGGTAGTGCCGGATTCTTACCGGCTAAAACCTCCACGGGCGGGCCTACAGTAGACCAGTGTGTGCGAGTTGATCGTCGGGCCCCTGTGAGCTTAACACCAAGCACGTTTTACCAAGTACTCCCAGAAAGTACATCCACAGCACACGCAAGGGAGGGGCTTGTCCGCTTGCCTGTTGTAAAGAGAAATGTTTGGTCTTTCCGTTTTATCATCATTTTTTACATCACCATGCCGAGGATTCGAACTCGCGACGCGTCGTCTTCAATTCTGGGCCTTAACGAGCTTTTTTTTTTTAATACGTTTATTTAACCAAGATACAATTTTAAATACATTTGGTTATTCATAATAAACAATGAATTTTGGTAATGATGTGTTAGGCAAAGGTACCGATACGCGACGGCACGACGTAGCCATACTGTATTATGTGTCGGCGCTTTACATTTTTTGTGTTTGTTGCGATGTTTGGATTTAAGCCGCTCGGAGGCGGAGCTTATATGTGATTTCGTGTTTTTTTTTTCGTCCTGAAAACTTGGTCGGAAAAACAGGACGCTTCGGTAGTCTGTTTTGTGTGGGGGGGGGTGAGAGGGAGTGGGTGGGGGTATGTCGAATAGTGTTTATTTACGAGGTTTATATTATATACAGATTACATCTGTGTTTTACGGTGTCAGAATTGGGTTCTGTCGGATTGCTGGTTTTCCCTCTTCTTTTATTATGGAATCTGTATCCACCAGTATTTTTTTGTGTTTTTTCTGTGTTTGTCATCGGTGTCTTTCAGCGGGAGGGCCATATTGTATCTCCATCTAGTGTCTGTGGACAGTCCATTTAGGTTTTCTTCATATAGTATTGTTTTAATCCCTATTTTTCTTTTTATATGGTACATTATTGGGTTATTATTTTGGTCTTGGAGATGGTTTCTTTCGTCTAGGTATAAAAACACTTCGGGGGGTGTAACCTGTTGTCAGTGTATTTTTGTAATATGAATCGTTTGGAAATAAGCAACCGAAGATTAAACTATTTCCTTTTATCTTTGCAGCTTGCGCAAAGTGGTTTCTTGTTAGTTTTAAGATGTGGCAGTCGATGCGGTGGATGTTGGCTAAGTCGTAGATTCTTTTATTTTTTAGGTATTTTTTGAATCTGCTGTGTTCGGATCTGTAAGTACTCAGACAAGCCCTGATGCATTTTCCTTGGAATATGCGAATTTTTTCCGTTAGGGAAGCTGATATGTTGTACCAGATTAGGCAGCTGTAGGTTATGATCCGTCTGATTAGTGCTTGGTAGCACAGGATTTTTACTTTGTTGTTGAAATGTTTGGAGTAGAATAATCTTTTTGTTTTCTAGAATGCTTTGCTGGCTTTGGATAGTTGAATTTCGAGGTGCTGCTTGTAGTTTAATTTGTCGTCTATATTTACGCCTAGGTATTTTACGCAATTTTTGTGTGGTATGAGCTCCCCTTCGTTTGTTTTTTCTCTTAACTGGAATCTTTTACAGTGTTCTCTTTCTATTGGGCCGATTTCACTTGACTCGGGTCTAAACATTATGGTTTCGCATTTGCTTGCATTGATTTTTAGTTTCCATGTATAGTAGTAATCGTTAATTTTCTCAAAAAGTTCTTGGAGTTCTGTTTTTATTGCTTTGGTTTTGTGGCCTGTTACGTAGATGATTAGGTCATCCGCGAAGGCTATGGAGCGTTTGTGGGTGGATGCATTGAGATTAAAAAGATTTAGTGAGTCTACGTGGTCTCAACTAAGACCTGGACGTCCTCTGACGCTTACACACGCACTCCCATGTACAGTGTAAATGTATAATTTCCCTAACACGCCTCCTTACATTTATACTGTACACTTAATCATATTTACATACTTGCCGAATTTAGTAACAGAATATTTAACACTTATTGTTTTATTTACATTCCTCTTATTTTACACTCATCCATGACCTAAACCTTTCGAATTTTTCCCTACACAGTGCTTTCGTAAAAATATCCGCAGTATTTTCGTTTGTACTTACTTTAATTATATCTATCGTATTTTCCTTTAAGCATTCGTGAACGTAGTGGTAATGAACTTCAATGTGTTTAGAATTTTTTTGTGAAATTTCCGTACTTTCCGAAATATGTGATCATTCGTCTCCACGATATAATTTTGTCTGAAACGTTTTCTCCTATCATTCAAATTCTTCGAGATATTTGAGCATTTGTCGCCCTCAATAGTACACAACTTTAACCTGAAATCTGTTGTTCTATCAAAACACTCATACCAATCCCTCGGACTTTCTTTTAAGCCATAAATCGCTCTCGATAATTTACAAACTCTATTCATTCCGTCTACATATCATATTCTTTGCAACATCACACTCTTTTCTCTTTTATTTGCAATGCATGGTTTTCCTATTTTCCTAAATCCTATTCCTAATTTCCTAAAATCCTATTTTTTTTTATCTCCTTCTTTTCCTCGCTTCGTTCTACTTTTGTTACGTTTTTCGCCCTTGTTCCTCGCAGATACTTCACCTTTCCTGCTTCTATCTTCGTCATTACCCTTCTCTAATTTTCTATTCCTTTTCCTTTTCTTATAATTTTCTTCATTCTTACCATCTTCACTATTTTCACAACAAATCGCCTCCTCGAATGTACAAGGGATATCTACTCTACAATAATTTGTGTGAATCTCACTGCTGTTTTCCTTTTCTGATCTTTCTTGTTCCTCTTCGCTTTCTGATGGCTTAAGTGGTTTTGGAAGCTTTTTCACAATACATGCTGGTGGCTCGTAATCATCATCTCCATCTGAATATTGTTCTTCTTCTTCATCTTCGTCAGAATCGAAATCAAGTTTAGTTTTATTGTCTGGTTGTAATCCATTTGGTCCCTTTTTTCCACCTGCTTCAATATGTTGTTTTATATGTGTGACATAATCTGCCCTATTTCACTACTGTCGTAGTGGAATAATACGATCACATTGATCACATACATGTACTCTTATCTCACCTGGCTCTAATTTTCGCTCCTCTTTAGTACTATTTATTTCTTGATCTCCTTCACTGCCAGCATTTTGTTCCTCCTTATAAAAATCATGTTGTTCTTCTTTGTCTCTTTGTTTTTCTATTACTTGCCTATCTCTCTCAGGTTCCCTATCTCTTTCTCTTTCTCTTTCCCTGTCACGGTCCCTATCTCTTTCTCTTTCTTTTTTACTCATACCACTACGTTCGGCACTGTTTACTAAGTGCTCCTTTCTTTTCAATATACTTTTCATTTTATATGTTTCGTTGTCTTTGACCGCTACAGCTGTAAGTTTATTATTTTCGTCTATTATTTTCGCAATATTTCCTTTGGAAATAACCATATTATTGTTATCGGTCAACTTGCCTAAACTAATTAAGTTTGCGGACATGCGGACATAAAAAACTTTACTTATATTTATTTTATTTTGCTTTCCAAATGCTTCAAAATAACTTATAACATTCCCAACTTTGGTTGCCTTTATCGATCTATTATCACCCAAATAAATATTTACCGGTTCTTTTAGGTCGATAGATTTATCAAATTAATTTATATCGTTAATTATGTGATCGGTACAACCGCTATCTAATAGCCACATAATCTCATTATTACTTATCTTATTGTGTGCTGCGTGCGCCGTTGCTATCCATGTGCCTGCTTCTGAATTGCTACCCTCGCTCTTGCTGGTTACTGATTGACGATGGAAGTTTCTACGTTCCCTGCTCGTATAGCTTTTGTTTCCCCTTCCTCTGCTGCTACCACGTGTTGACCCACGCCAATAACTGCTACTGCTTCCCGCTTGGACGCTATTTTGACACTCTCTTGCAAAATGTCCCACTCTTCCACATTTGAAGCATCCTTCCTTTTTCGCAGCAAAGGCATTATATTTCGTCTCTCCTCGATTTGATTTACCTTTCTTTTCTGCTATTTCTATCTTATTCCTCACGTACGCTACCGTTTGATTCTCTTCTTTTACTGCGTCTATTATATCCGCTATGTAGCTATACTCTTCAGGTAACGCATTTAGCACGTAATTTAGCTTTTCCCTCTCACTCACTTGTGCGCCGGCACTTTTTAATTCGTTTATCAATTTTTCAAAATCGCTAAAGAATGATGCTGAATCACTTTATCGAGACTTCTCCTCTCCAATCTCCTTCTGCACACGATCTGTAGTGCCGTCGACCCAAACTTTCTCATTATTTCATACGCAGTTTTTTCCTCACTAATATATTCCAATTGTCTATTTGATATTGCACTATAAATTACATTTATCGCCTTTAGATCCTTTTTGTCCCAGTCTGGATTGTCTGTTTTGGTCTTCACTCGAGTTATAACAATATCACATTCTTTATACCTCAAAAACATTATTATTCTCTTCTTCCACATCCCATAATCCTCACCATCAAATGTCGGTATTATAATTTCCGATCTTTCCATTTTAATTGATTTTCTATTCTTTACTCAAGCGTTCCTACGTGCTCGAAGTATTTTTCTTTTATTTTATATCCTTGGAAAATTTCTTCCCTTACTAAACTCATCCGAACTAACTCGCATGACCAAAACCCACACTCTAAAAAGTTTGCAAAATTAGGAACCACGTTCTGCTACCATGTTAAGGTATAATAAATTAATGCTTTATTAGCACACAACATCTATACATATATATTACACTCTGAAGACTTCGATAACCTTCTTGCACGCACGCTTGTTGTCAAACCGACTATTCTAGAAGCTTTTAACATTTAACAACAGTCTTTTGTCTCAACTAAGACCTGGACGTCCTCTGACGCTTACACACACACTCCCATGTACAGTGTAAATGTATCATCTACCTAACAATATTCTTAGGTTGAAAGACAAATTTGCTGGTTACTACAAAACAAACATAACAAAGTTTTTAAGTTGTTCTTAGATTATTATAATTTGTGAATTTGTCTGAATTGCTATTCTTCTATGGTAAAATAATCTTAGCTTAATGCTACAGTGGAGGATTGGTTGTGGATAGATAAAGTAAAATAACGAGAGCGAGAGATTGCTTTCGCAACCCGTCAAATAAGTTAAACAAACAAATAAATAAAAGTACAGAAGACGCTCATTCACTGTGTTCGAAACAATAGTGTATTTTCGCTCGCGGAAAACCCGACTCGTAGATATTGATCGCTAAATCGTGTCACTTGGTATATACTGTCTCGCCCGTGATCGCGTCCGTTTATTTATACTGGCTATCGATATGTTTCGAGCGTCAAGGCTGTGTTCGTGCTTCGGGACACAACAACAACATGAGACGCTCTCGATCCGCCTTGTCCTATGACTCATGTGCCGCTACACTTCTTTTGCTTTTTAATAAAATTTGTCAGTCCTCATAGCTATCTTTCTTTGTCAGAAAAGAAAATGACCATCCTATTGCTGTTTTTTAAATGTATTTTGTTGTAAATTCTGAATACTGTATCCAATTTATTTTTCTTACACATATTATACGTTTTGTTTTCATCTGTTTTGTATTTTATGCTATTTTCTGCATCCACTGATCGTTCTTGTCTCCCAGCTACTCTAACTTTGATTGTTCCTTTTACTTATTAATAGCAGTATCATATGTAAGTAAGTAACATTAATTATTTTTTCTATACTTTTATTATATTTGTCGGAGATAAAAGGACATCGGAGCCTTCCCTTTGGAACTTCGGGAAAATCCCTTAACATCGTAATCTAGATTCCATCGTAGACGTAATTAAACAATTGTCGTCATTCGATTCGATTGTATTTATCCGAGATTCGTGATAATGAGCTTGGGCTCGAGGCGACAGCCAGTCGCCGAACGTAGCCGCGGTCACGGGATGAACGCTTTGCCTAAGGTATGGAGTAATTCCATAGCTCTCCTTAAAAGAAATATTTGTAGCGGCACGCGACAGTAAATATTCCAACGGTATCTGTCCCGTGGCTCGCCATACACAGACCCGATTCTTCGGGTATGATGGTTACCAGATGCCGACTACGGGAAGATAGGGGAGATCTATTTTCCAACGAACGACGCTTCCCGCTAGCAACCTTTCCTCAAGTACGGCTAGCATCCTTTTCTAGCCACCAACATGGAAATTGACCAATTAACAGCAACGTCAATTTTCTTCACTTTCTGAACGAAGGCTATCCTCACCGAATCCGATGATCTCGTGTCCTTAGACACACCCCATCGTAGTTTTCCTCTGTAGCATTATCGGAACGGAAAGTCATTCTCTCGTGAGGTCGCATTAGCGAGTTACTTAGCGTCTTTACGCTCAGTGGATATTCCACGCTTTAACAAAGAGTTATTTTAGTAACACTTGTACCGTAGCCAAGCAAGTCGAGTACGACTTGGGCTTTGGAAGAACACGCATTCTGTTATCCCGCTGACCGCGGATTCGTTATTGAACCTAGGATCATTGTCATTAGCTTCCCGAGTATCTAAGCACCGCGGTTACTTGTCAAGTCCTGTAATAATCGTATTTACACCACTCAATATCTTCTCTATTGCATAACGACAATGTGTAATCTAAATGAAGATTCGTTGCACGCCCCTAACCCTAATTCTAATGTAATGCTGTCTTCGATGTGCTCTTATGGATTTCCATCCAATCCAACATTCTTTTGCACAACGTCGCGCGAGATCGTTTACGTCTCTGAATCTTCTTCTCTACGACTTGTACGAGGTGTATAAGGAACTCCGACTCACGCGGGAGCTCATTTTTCCTTGATCTTCCGTATTGTGTAGATCCAAATAGAACTTTTACTGACTTACTAATAATTTAATTATTAATTTGTAACAATTAAATTAATAATTTACGAAATTTAAGCTATTAACTTACAACGTTTGATCTATTAATTCCTGACAGTTCAACTATTCCTTTAGAACAACATATTATTAATCTGAAACAATTACTCCACTAATTTTTAACAATTATAATAATAATTTATAACAATATCCTCCCATTAATTTAAAATAATTATGCTCTTAATGTATACCATTAATCGGAAGCAATTCTACTATTCATTTAAATCAATACCAACAACTCATAGCGATTAAATTAATGATTTATTTTGTTTTATTTAGTATTAACGAAATCTTTCGAGTCTTTGAAGTGGTATTTTGTTTCCATTTAGTTTTATCTTTTAATTTTAAACACAGTATTTAATTTTTCACTTAACTATTTCATATAAAATCAGTGCTAATGCAAAGTGTAACTGTAGAGTGTCTATGGATGAAATGTAATTCTCCGTACTCGCTCAAAGCCAAGGAATCAAATCGCATTCACGGAATTGAGGAAGCAAATGCAATTTAATCGATGGCAACAAGGTTTGGTTTCTTCGATGGTAAGTTCAATGTTCACACATGATTATGTAGATCCACATACTATACCTATTCTAATTAATAAATTCCGACACACGCTACTTCTTTGCTATTAAATAACTTTACATCTTCTGGTTTCGATGCTTAAAAATTGTTTACGTAAATAGAACCCGAGCGTAGTTACCTCCCCGTGATGGGACCAGGTAATTGCCATCGTTTCCCAAATAATAATACATGAAGTACTATTCTAGAAGTGTAACGTTAATTTTAATATTAGGATTCGATTGCTATTGGTAAACAACATATATTAATAATTCTGAGATATATCAAGCTAAAAACTACTTTAATAGTTTAGTCTAGTCTAGATCATTCAAAACTGTTTAATGAACTAGACTGGACTAATAACCCCCTACGAGGGCGCCGTCGGACGTCGTGGAACGTCATGGGACGTCCTGGGACCTCGTGGGTTCCACGTCGTGACACGAGGATTGCTGCTTGTTATCTCATCTAGCAGAAGAAGCCTAGTTAGGTAATATAAATCCCCACCTTCGCCAATTTATTTATGTGGTTGTGCAAGGTAAGCCGCGCTAGACTGTCGCGAAAACCCTACAACAGCTCAGATTTCACTGCCATTACCATGTTCTGAAGAAGTCTAAATGCAACAAGACTGTTTTAAGTTATTATTTTAAGTATTTGATGAAACGCAGATTCAGAGCTGCATTTCCCCCATCCAGTATAGATTATTCGTGGTACTCCCTACCGGTTAAAGAAATGTAACGTGGCTCTGTCTATCTTTTAAATGAGACGCATAGTTCAGCAGGCTCTCATCTTCGTCATCAGATGTTCAAGTTCAAAATCGAAAAAAAACTCTATTGTTAGTCTAGGCATTATCGAGAAAACACCACTTTTGAGTTTCCTTGTCACAGATTGTTACGTGGCCTAAAACTTCTGCATTTCAGCCCTCGCGACCGGACAGCCAGCGGCCTGCGTAACGTCATTTCGACCCTCAATAAACCTAAGGACCCACCATAGACTTTTTCTTTCATTGTCTTGCATCAACATGTGTCTTCAGTCAATTCGTTTGTTACGCCGCCTAAAACATCTGCATTCCAGCCGTCGCGACCGGACGGCCAGCGGCCTGCGTAACGTCACTTCGACCCTCAATAAACCTAAGGACCCACCATAGACTTTCTCTTTCATTGTTTTGCATCGACATGTGTCCTCAGTAAATTCGTTTGTCCTGAAGAATTTCTCAAGTCTAAAAATATTTTCGAAGCACATCTGGCTTTTAGAGAGGTCCTTGGGTTTATTAGGCGCACTTAAAAAATACGGAGAAAGCGGATATACACCTATTAGGAAAATCCGAATAGCTAGCTAACAAACAAGCTGGTTTTTCCCATGTACACGAACCACGATGGTAGGAGGCTTCCTACTCATCCCTTAAGACCTCAGCGTAGGTTAACCAATCGACATCGCAGATCGTTACCCTCACTTTTCTAACGAAAAGTGTGAACAACGAATCCGCGTTCCTCAGGCAAAGGGGCACACCCACACCGAGCTTTCTTCCGTATTAACATTAGAACGACAAGTTAGTTATAGCACAAACATCGTCACTGTAACTCATCTCCTAAGACCTCGGGAAAGTCATCTATTGCTCCTGCGACATCAGAAGGTTCACTAAAGTTATTAGTAACACATCGAACGCCTAACGCAGCATTCAAAGTCGGTTCTCGGTATCATCGAACATTCACATACGCTGTTAAATATCATAACGCGCTGCGTCCATTAACATACGACATTCAATTATAAGAGCCCTGCTCTAGTGCGCATATCTATATTATCTTCGTGCGACAAGTTGTTATCTATTTGTAACTACCAGACGGTGTAAGTTAAGTGTTGGAAATATATAATTTATAATTCTGTGAATCACAGTGTTATATAAACTTAATCACCCCTATTATCTTAACGGAAATCAGGGGATCGATCAATTCGTGGTGTCGATTATAATAATCGTAACGGGAATTTACGACTCCCGTTGACGTCTCTCCTCGCGATTGCGTCTCCCCGCGATTGGTCGAAAATACATGGTCCTTCGAGCCGGATTCAGTGACAAGTGAAAAGTGTGGACACGCAACCGGTCGAAAATACATGGTCCTTCGAGCCGGATTTCGTGTCTGTGAAAAGTGCACTAACCAGTGACTATACAGTGTCACGTGAAATCCAATTTTCCAACGACTTAATCAACAACCAAGGGAGCTGCCATCAGAAAGGAACTCCTCCCACGCTCAGCATCTACACGAGCCCACGCCGCACTGTAACGAGTAGCAACCGATTCCTATATCGACGTTCATTTGACTAAGGTAAGCTCGTTCCTATTATTACAATCAAATATGGCCCAAGCTGAACCGATCAGCACACTGCGGCGGAGACGAAGTGCCCTAGTCCGCCGATTTGCAACTACGAAGCGTCAACTCGACGAATACGAAGCGTCTGGTCAAGCAAACATGAACTTTCTAACAGCTTGCCGCGAAGCTTTCGAAGAGAATTGGAAAAAGATAAGCGCGACTCAAGAAGAGTTAGAAATGTTAGACGAGGAGGAAATTGCTCGTGCAGATTCGTTATCACAAGAGTATCTGGAGATCAAAGTACGAATCCTAGATCTCCTTGACAAAATACCGGCGATACCCGCTTCGACAACAAAAACAGGCGATACATGCGCGAAACCCGAACCGACACCAATGGACCTATTTTTATGAAACGTTCTCATCCACAGTGGATCGCAATGAACGGTTAACAAAGGTCCAAAAATTCCAGCACTTACGCTCATCCATAACTGGACGGGCCGCACGGAGTATCCAATCGTTGGAACTCACAGAGGCTAATTACCCCATCGCGCTTAACACGTTAAAGGAGAAATTTAATTGTCCCCTCAGGATCGGCATGCGTCATTGGGACTTGATGCGCAGTTATCCCGAAATTAAAAGGGAAACTCCAGAAGCCATAGAGGATTTGCTGGAAACCATCACTCGTGTCACAAAGCGATCAATGAGTTCGGTGATAGCCCGAATTTATGATCCACTAGGACTGCTCGCGCCAGTGATTGTTAGAGCCAAAATATTGCTCCAACGCGTCTGGGCACTAAAGATCGATTGGGATGAATCCCTGCCAGCAGACTTGCATACAGAATGGGACCGATACTATATTCAACTACCCCTACTTAACGATATTCGGTTCCCTCGTAAAACAGTGGTCAAGGCAGCTAATCATATAGAATTACACGGCTTTTGCGACGCCAGTGAAAAGGCATACGGGGCATGTATATACCTGCGCAGTATCAATTCCGATGGACATATCGAAACCCAATTACTCACAGCGCGATCAAAAGTCGCACCACTAAAGTCTCTGACAATCCCAAGACTCGAATTAAGCGGCGCGTTGCTCCTCACCTCACTAATGTCCGTAGTGAAAAATTCACTTACTATAAATGTTTCTCGGATCGTGTATTGGACAGATTCTACTATAGTACTCCAGTGGATCAAGTCCTCCCCACACACTCTAAAAACATTCGTGGCAAACCGCGTGGCCGAGATCCAAACAAAAACCAACATCGCCGATTGGCGTCATGTGCCCACCGACGACAACCCAGCGGATCTAATTTCCCGAGGACAGTCTCCCAAAGAATTCCTGCGTCCGACCATCTGGAAAAACGGACCCGAATGGCTCAAGCGACAAGAGGAAAACTGGCCGATATGGATCCATACACCGCTGGGAGACGTCCCTGAACAAAAAAGGACAATCTGCCTAGCCACGAATCCAAACGATAACACAATCCTCCATCGATACTCATCTTGGACAAGACTAATAAGAATCGTCGCTTGGTGTCTTCGATGGAGACATAAACGAAGCCAATCTGCCCATCTAACAACAGACGAAATCACTGCCGCACATAATAAACTAATCAGGATAATACAGTCCAATCATTTCGCAACTGAAATCCGGACACTCCGGAAAAATCGGAGCAGGGACGTTGGAGGAAAATTACAGCCACTAAATCCCTTCCTCGACGAAGATGGGATACTACGAGTCGGAGGACGACTCGCCAAGTCGACTATACCCTTTAGCCAGAAACATCCGATCATACTGCCAAAATCACATATAACCGAACTCATTATAAATCAAGAACACCGGAATAATCATCACACAGGGACACAAGCTACACTATACGCGGTGAGACTGCGCTATTGGCCGATCGACGGCCGCAGCCAAGTGTGGCGCACTATCAAAAGATGCGTCCGCTGCTGCAGAGCCAACCCTCCAACAGTCGAATACTTGATGGGTGATTTGCCCGAGGCGCGTATTACCGAATCGCGTCCGTTCACAAACGTCGGAATCGACTATTGCGGCCCATTCTACATCAAGGAGAGAAGGGATCGCAACCGACGTAAAATCAAAATATACGCTGCCATATTCGTCTGTTTGGCAACCAAGGCGGTCCACATCGAACTAGTCAGCGATCTAACCACCGACGCTTTCCTGGCCGCCCTACGCCGATTCATCTCGCGACGAGGATATTGCGCAACCATCCTTACCGACAATGGCACCAATTTCGTTGGGGCTAACCGAGAACTGCAAGAACTCCGGATCCTATTGCAGTCCGACGACCACAAGGAGAGGGTACAGACTTTTCTCGCCGACCGACAGATACAATGGCATTTCAATCCTCCAAACTCACCACATTTTGGCGGCTTATGGGAAGCCGCGGTGAAATCGTTCAAACGCCATCTCATCCGCGTCGTCGGCACGGAGCTCTTGACCTTTGAGCACCTTAACACCCGGCACACTTCAAATCCGATGGACTGACGATGGAGATAAAGATGTGGCGGCACTCGGCGACAATGTATATCGCTGATGAGCCTAATGAACCATCAACATCCCAACGGTCCTTGCACCGAAGGTTCTAGAAGAAAGAGCACGTGGCAACGGCCGCGGACGCCAAGCAAATGCATGGACGGTGGGGATGTTCAGGGATGACAAAAGAAAGTGATCGGATCCGATCGAAAGTCAAATTGTAAGAGCTTCAGTCTTGGAAAGTCACGCCTAGAGTTCGGAAGTGGATTGTAAAGTGGATTGTTGTTAGAAAAAAAATAAAGTTTCTTTTTTTTATTTTTCACTTCATATTTCTTTTTTTATTTTGTTACTTTACGTGACACCAACGTCGCCTGTCTACTGGACTGGATAATGTGCTGAAGGGAAGAGATAATATTATCGAGAAGCTGAGTGGGTAACATTTGGAATAATACTAAAATGCTAAAGGTTCCCAATGCCTCCAGAAGTGCGATAAACGTGTTTATTCTACGTCTCATCTATGTATACTGATATAAATGCTTATTCTGTAAATAATAAATATTATATAATATATATGTCGGAGCGAGGTTGGAACTTTGGGCGTTTGATGAACCTTTACTTACGTTACCGTCGCGAATGTCTCTAATATGTATCGGTACAAATGTGGACACTACAAGAGGATATGAATAATAACGACGATAATATGATAGAGCTGATGGTGACAATGAATCCAGGTTCGATAACGAATCCACGGTCCACGGGAGGCAAGTAACAACGTCATACACGATTCGGGCAACTTTCTCGATAACTTCATCAGCAATGCGTCCAACGACTCACTCACTAACTAACTGACTAACTGCCTCCTGATCTAAAAGAAACTGTCCTTATATTTCCTGTCCCCGCTTCGCGGGTCAATCTTTGTTTTTAAGGAGAGCCATATAATCATTTCATACCTCTGTCAGGTACACGTCCCTCCCGTGGCCGTGGCTACGTCTAGTGACCCGCTATGTCACTTTGAACCTGAACACATCGTCATAAAGCCAGGTTGGAACATTAAAGTTATTTCTTATTTATTATTGCTTAAATGCGGGTATCGTAAAAGTCTGAATTAGGGTATTGGGGTTTTTCCCAGCATTTCGGACGGAAAATCCCGCTGTCCTTTCCTTCTCCAACATATATAATAATAATATATAGAATATAATGGATATATAATAGATATATAATATAATATATAGAATATAATAATATAATAGAATATATAAAATAATATATATTCTGTAAATAAATGCTTCCGTCTGTGTCATTGTATCTCGGATAATATTATATATGTCGGAGATGAAAGGAAACCGGAGCCTTTCCTTTGAAATTTTGGGAAAATCCTCTAATACTTTAGCCTAGATTCTATCATAGCTGTAATTAAGCAATTGCTGTCATTCAATCTGATTGTAATTGTTCGAGATTTGTTATAGTGAGATTGGGCTCGAGGTGACACAACTGGTAGCCACGGTCACGGGAAGGACGTTCTGCCTGACGGAGGTGTGGAGCGGTTGTATGGTTCTCCCTAGAAATGTGGTTGTGACGGCATACGGCCTCAAGAACGGGTCTGGCCACGTGTGATTTTACCTCGGAGATGCCAATATAATGGGACACACGTTGTATTAATAATAAAACTCCAGGCAGGAACTGCCTAGCAACGGCGATTGGAACTTTCTCGGTGCTTCTAACGAGTATTTAACAAACGAACGCGATTGTAAAGCGAGGAAAATTTTTATCAGTCTATTATTAGTGCGATCGCCTTGGAAAGTTACACATCGGGCACTTTATACGGAGCCTCCCAGCAATCGTATTTTGTGCTTAAAAAGTATTCTACGCTTAGTAAAGAGTTATCCCGTAGACCGTGGATTCGTTATCGAACCCAAGAACGTTGTCAATTGCATCTTGCGTGTCTAAACACCACTGTTGTTCGTTAAACTTTGTAAAAGTCATTTTTTTTGTACCTGTAAATATAATCTCTGTTGTACAAAACGATGGCTAATTCAAATGAAGAATTGTTACGTGCCCTAAATTCTGGCGATAACCCGATACGTATGAATATGTTGTTGGTAAGTTACCGACCGCAAAAGTTAACTGTCCATAGGGTTCAAATAATCATTTCTTTAACCACATTTTAATTTCTTGAGCAATAAGATTCTCATCCTTAACGCTAGAGTATAAAACAGATATTTTGAAAAATATTTTAAGAACCAGTGGTATCTCATAGGCCTTTGACGGCAGAGTCAACAGTAAGTACATGTGTGTGTGTGTGTGTGCGCGCGCGCGCGCGCCTGTGTATGTATGCACATATTTGCCATGTTCGAATACACAAATTTAAGAATTCCATTAGAGTGGGTAAGACTCCTAGGGGAATAAAAAGCATTTCTCGAGTAAGGGACTTAGATCGATTTGTTAGTCTTTGCAGCGCAGCGCTTCTTGTGTTTGCAGCACGATCGTGTCTATAACTAAACTCTATTGTATTATGTAAAACTACATTTATTTAAACAACATTCTTTTGTATCACGTGAAATACTGTATGTCTACTTTAAGTATATTGATGAAAATTATGAAAAGCAGTTTAATTTATATCCTCTACCTTCAGTGATAATGCAAACAAAAGTGTTAACAAATCGATGGCAGCGCTGCTACTAAGGGCCGATTTGTAAGGCACATTTCAGAATATTAAGTGCATTACCCCCTCTACTGAAGTTTACAAACCTGTGTACACGAATGCGATGCTTGCAATACTTATGATGCAGGAATAATCAGATATTCATTGACGTGTGTTGGTGTTGCTTCTTAGATGCACAGATATACATACATATATAACGCGAGTTTATATAGGAACGTGAACAAAAAAATTGTATTGGACATATCGTGAAGTTAGTCAGAAAATCTACTCAGTAACACGCATGCGCTGTAGCCACGCATGAACCTGTCTGAACTGAGCGGCATGTTTGTTACTAGTGGAGGATGCCATTTTAGTGTCCACAGTGCTGCTCATGGTGGCGTCCGAGCTTGAACGGTATTTTCTCTCTCTGTGCATGTTTATATGTGTATAAAAAAAATTTACATTCTATCTTCACGCGAACTATTAACAAAGGAAAACATGTTCTGGATGCAAGTGAATAATTAATGAATAATAAGAGAGTGTAAACAACTTTTAAGATCATGTATGACACGCTAACCTGAAATATCTTCCATTGTCTTCTGCTTTTCATTGATTTCACGTCTTTTTATCAAATAATTACAGGTTTGTTAAATATATTTGATAACTGTATTTCATACAATTTCTATATTCATTTACAAGTTGCTACTGTTATGGTGCAGTCATGGCATATTTTAAGGAAAACGCGAATTGTTCTTTGATGATATTATTCAAGTCTACTACTCACTAATCATAGATTTTCCTTGTGCACAGGAAAACGGTTTGTCTAATAATAATAATAATTTCATAAAGCAAATGGCTCGAGTGTTAGTTTACGTGCGGCCCGTTGATGTAATCTCCATGGATATAAAATTGGACAACAAAATGGACGTAAGTACCTTTTGAAACATCATTCGATAAGAGAACTTTGACCGTATTGAATAATATATTTTGTTTCTACAAATCTTGGTTAATATAACATATTAAGCTAATGCTTATGTACTACCACTTTCTTTAACTATTTCAATATGACAAAGTAAGATTTGCTTCTTTGGCCGTTGTGACGCAAACTTGTGATTTGTAATAGAAATGAAATTTAATTGTTGAATTAGAAGGAATTTCCACCATGGTACATAAAGTTATAATGTATAATGTATCTGTCAATTGTAAGACTACTTTGGCCAACGCGCTATGATCTCTTGCGTCTATGCTTTATATATTATGGCTCAATAATAATACATGGATTAAAAATACTACAGAATGTCTAGCATCGATGCAACCTTGCTTATTATTGTTATCAATATAATATTTAATTGCTCCGTTGTAGAGTAATGAGTTTATACGAATGTGATTATTTTACAATTAAATTTCATTTACATATTTTATTTTATAAAAATGGAAATATTGAATTACAAATGATTTTCATTAATATGTTAATATTTAGTACACTGATTATGTTTGCCATTTGTGTTATTATTATTTGTTATTAATTCTCCTCAGCTTGTAGAATATAAAATTGATATTTATACATATATAAATATGTTTTATGTAATATTAATGTAAATCACTGATGTATCGTGAAATGTTATCTATTTATTCGTACGATACCAAGTGAATTAATAAGAAAGATTAGATTTTTATCATATTAATGCGTTGAAGCATACAAACGTCGTCGAAGCATACGAGCGTTGAAACAACGTATGTTGTAAAAAATATATTGCCGTATAATAGATTAATACTCACACATGTATCAGGAACGTGCATCACTGGCAACGTGCGTTACCTTTTCACTGATGTATTTATATAAATACGGGCATTGGATTCAGCTGAGGCATGTTTTGTATCGTATAACCTTAAATAGATTAGGTCACACGAACGTATCGTTAGTTATTCGTTATCAGTTCGATGAGTACGTATTTTGTATGTATGTCCAGCGATTATTCTATAGCAAATAGTTTTATCGGAATGAAAACTTTTCTATTTTGTGCAAAGATTTTTAGATTTGCTTATTATAAATCATTTGTTATTGCAAAAATCATTTATATAAATCAAATTATTTACAGTTTTTAACGCACTTCGATATCGATTCAGATTAAAAAGAAATATTATTGGAGCTTTACAACACAATTTCGCGAACGTTCCGTTAAGCATGGTTTACGCCAAAGTCAAGAACAATCGCTATTTTTGAGAACTAGAAATTTAGCGCTTCGACCATCTGCGTGTCAGCACTCTGATAGGACGTGAGTAATTGTTCCGCCAACTCTGCAAAACAGGCGACGCTCGTATGTCGTGACTTCTACGTACGTGCCAAATGACTGTGAAACGTATGTTCGTTTTAACGCTCGTGTATCCTTATGCCCAGGTTTAAATTTCTGCATGCGTTATGAAAGATATTGCTGCTGTGAGTTCATGTACAAAATACTTCCGCACACAGTTATAACGAGGCACAGATACGCGTGTGCGTGTACCCGCGTGTATATATATTCTTATACAAATTGGCAACATAGTGAAAGGGAGGAATTTTGCATATGTCCCTTACTGCCCGAACAGCATCGGGACAGTAGTTCTAGTATAGTCTAGCGTAGAAAATTCGTTGTGCAGCCTGTACAAGCTGAAGCGTATCGTAATGACGCTACGCATCGACTCCAAAGTCTCATGAAATGACATCAGTATATCAATATATACTTAATATATACCCAATGGCTTTGCCTACCAATTAAGAAAATATATTACTTTCTGCATCGATGTGCCAATATATATCATAAAAGAACAAAAAACGTTGATGCGTTCATCGCATCAGTGTTTCGGCGTATCTAAGCACCGTTGACAGTCAAGTTTTCCTTCTGTTTGATCAGTTACTACCATTGACTATTTTTCACATCGATTACTGATCGCAATTGATTCTACAATATTTTCCATCGAATTGGATACAAATATTTCTACTTTAAACAATTCATGGTGATTTTTGTAAACTTTTTGAGCTGTTTTTTTTTTTTATATTTTCAAATGATATGGAATTTTTAGAGTTTTGCATGGTGTTTGTTGCTCTGTAGTACATTTCATTTCTCATTTATAATATACAATTTGTTAAACATGTAAAAGAACCGCTCGTTGCTTTGTACCAATTTCTTACCTGGAAGAAGACATTCATGAAATAACGTTAAACAACCATGCTAAAAGTATTGTTTGCAAATCTGATTTTTCTTACATTTGAATATAATTGAGAGTTGAATATAGTCGACTTCACTACACAATAGTTTGAAAATATCGATCGGCCATATAATGTAATGGTAAATGTTATAATGGTAAATGTTAGGAGTTGAGGAAAAGTTTCTTAGCAATTGTAATGAAGCCGTAAATTTACACAAAATTTACACCTCTCTTCTTATGTATGTAGTATTCTGGATTTGTGCAGATATGTATTTCATGTTTTTAATGGTAGAACCTGGCTAACTCATAAACATGGCGTCATAAACCGATCTTTCTAGTATCTAGTTCTGTAGCTCTATACATAGCTTTCTATCCAACCCATGATATTTATGGCACGATTGGCTTCAATTGCTAGACTAGGACTGTTTTATAGATTTTTCGTTTTTTAGAATGTTACGTTAGGTTTGTATATTTTTTTCAGCCTTCTGACTATGCAATAAGAATAAAAGAAGAGCCAATCGATCCAGACATCTGCGATGATTTGTCGCCAGTTGATACGAATACAGGGAATGAAAATGAAATAACGACGTTTAAAGGTGAATCTTCGGATGACGTTTATTGTAAACACGAAGAATCCGCGTTTCCTCAAGAAAGTACGTATCTAGAAAATAAGAAATTGGATCCTGATAAACGAAAAAGTAAACATAAAGTACCTTCAAACAACAGAAGAAGTTGCAACGTTTGTTTGTTAACTTTTCAAACTAAACATTTATTTGATCAGCATAACAAATTATATACCTGTAATGTATTTAAGTGTAATAATTGCACTGCGATTTTCACTATGCATATTTCCTTGATACGACATTTAAAGAAGCAATGTTATACGAAACAATTGTCTAGATATGGATGTAATTTTTGTAGCCGAAGGTTTTCCTATAAAAGACATATCCAATCTCATTTATTCCATGCGCATGGAAACGCAATATTTTCTGGTGAAAGCAAAATCACGAAAACATCTCCTGAATCGTTAGGAAAGTCGAATCATTCGGATGGTATAGTCATGGCCGAATCAAATACTTCACACAGTCCCTGCCCAAAAAACGTAACTAGGTCAATAAATATACCTTTGATACTATCTAATAGTTCAAACAATACACCCACCAAGGCTTCGAGAAGCAATATCAAGTCTACGCGCCCGAAATGGTTAAACAATTCGCATGGTACACCTTCGAAAAGGACGAAGCAGACCGTCCTTACAGACTTTATATCGTTGTACAAAGACAAACCGAATGACAATAGCGTTAGCCCGGAAAATTTTATCGATACGAAGAATATTCCTGTTACTGCGACTATTATTCCAACTTCAACGCTCGAGACATTTAGTAACAAGACATCAACGGCTGCAGAAGTTATTCAGATGTCTACTTCTGTTGAGCGAATCGAATCTCCTGTTAGGAAACGACCATTTGTTCAAACCCATGTGAATTTAAAAACGATGATATCTTTATTAAGGAACGAAATAAAAGCTGAACCTGGAAGCTATAATACCTCGCACAATACGCCTTACAACCTTAGGTCGGTGAAAAGATGTTCTTCTTCTTTATATGATTTTTACGATTTATTGGAGTTTGAGACCTTTGGAAGATCAAGACAATCTTTTAAAAGAAACAAGTTCTCCTATATATTTGACCAAGGTAGAAGATCTGCACCTGAAGCAAAGTGTAAGGAATGTGTGGTCCGTTTAGAGAAATGCGACAAATTCTTGGAGCCTACTAGTTTTGTGTCAAACAAAGACGAAGACGAAAAGGAAAACGAAAACGAAAACGCTTTCAAACAAGCAGTATCGAAAAATGTGAAAGAGGAATTTGAAGGTTTTCGTGAAACAAGCTCGACATGTAACTTGCCTTTGAAAGCTGACACGATTGCGTCAAAGCGATTCAATGAATTTGTAAAATCTTTCGCTGATAGATTAATCGTACCTCAACAAGAATCGGTTGAATTTCAGAAGAACTTTAAAGTCTATCAGCAGCAAATAATTCAATGTCATATTTGTAAAAAATCGTTTTCTTCGAAGGAGAACCTACACGAGCACATGAAATTGTTCCATACGATTTATATTTCGAGCATATGCAACGCGCGTTACACGTCCATGAATAAGTTACTAACTCATTATCTACGTCAGCATATTGTGTTCAAACGAAGGGAATGTTGCGTGTGTTATGAGAAGTTTGACACGTCGGCATTGTTGAAGCGGCACATGATTTTGCATTGTTTGAAGACCATAAGATCAAAAAAGGACGCTCCACCGGTTGATGTTGAAATAAATTGCAATGCATTCAAGAAACAACACAAATGCAAAGGTTGTCGCAAACGGTTTTGGCTATACTCATGTTTGAAACAACACGAGAATGTATGTCGTCGAATGAAAGTCTTAAGAAATAAACAACGTGTACCTTGTGTAAACCACTTGTCTCGGTCCTTGAAAGAACCAAGTGACATGGAACTCGGCATAGTACAGTCTCCAGATTTGGAACAAATGTCGGATGTTTCGGGTGGGACGACAAGATCTTTGGAAAATTATTTGACTACGAGTACGCTTATTACGGATGATACTTTCTCTTCGTCATTCGATACAGCTGCAAAGCACAGAAGGTTACTTAATGGGATTGCATGCGTAAAGGGTCACCAAGCGGACAAGATGAACAGAACAAAGTTTCCTTGCACTACTTGTGGAACACAATTCCGAACATTTAAAAATTTGCGCATACACGAGCGCACCTATCGCCAAACAGCCACAGAAAAGTGTAACGTTTGTAACACGATGTTTTCCACTAAAAGATTCTTACAGTTTCATATGCTTGCTACTCATGCGCCTTCGTGTTCGGTGAACTACAAATACTTTTGTAAGTTCTGCAATCAAGGATTTGTTAAGAAACAGAGTCTTCAAATTCACGAACGACACTTGCATATTGGGCAAGATTCTAGGCTGGTGCTGAATTCGAATCCTACGAGCGTTTAGTCGAGCATAACACGTATTATTACAAGGGCAATGATTTTTTACGCGCAATATGTGGTAAGTCGTTTCAAGGAATGTACAAGTTTTATCTTCAAAACAAGTTGGAGCATTATCCGGACGAACCATGGAAATTGTACCCTTACAAATGCGATACTTGTAACGAAGGCTTCAGCTACGAATCACATCTCCACGCACATAAACTACACGTTCATTCGCACGATTCGCCCGCTGACGAAGCGCGCGACCGCGATACATCGAATCGGACTTTTCGCATGTGTTCATGATTCTTTGGATAAATGAAGATAAACATAAAATAAAAGCATAGAGAACATTTAATTCTTCGATTTATAGGTAGTTTCAAAATCAATTTTCACGGTACTATACTGAAGAATCGGCCTAGATTGAGACGTACAATAAGCACGCCAAGTACACACACACACACATACGAAGCAAATGATTTCAAAGTGTTCTTTAAATCACGTATTCGCATTTTCCATGACACGCATGAAATGTATTGATATTTGTTGAAATATACTTTACAAGACAAATCAACGCTTCTGACCTAGTACGAACTGCGCTCGGCTCAAACATCGAGCATTGAGTGAAGTTTGGGTGTTAGCCTTAGGCTCTTCCTGTTCATTGTTCGCGATGGTCTCAGTTTGTTGAAGCAGAATATATCAAGCATTCTAGGCTAGACGACCAGCCAGAAAACGAGTGAATTAGATATTCCATACTGTCTCTAACTTTATTTAATATACATCGTATTGTTCACATAAGAGATAAAGAGATCTAATCGCGTTATCGTATCGTTTACTAAGTGCCGCTTGTAACAGCTTAATGAAAATTATGATAGATCGAGTAACAAATTTGTCTGCTTTTCTTTGAACGCGTTATATTTATGTGCTATCATATACGAATATGTTTCTGTGTGCGCGCGCGCGCGTGCGTGCGTGCGTGCGTGCGTGCGTGCGTGCGTGCGTGCGTGCGTGTGTATTTTATCAAGTACGTTGATCACTACCCTATTTCATTATTGTAAAATTTTTTGTTAAAGGGAGTTTTTCGTTCGACGTGCGCGTTTGCGGATCTTCATATTTTATAAATTGTTTTTGGTCAGCGTAAATGTTTGAAGAAGTTAGAAAATAAATGAAGCGAGGGTAAGTAAATGTTGCAATTTCTTTTCATAATTGGTCTGATGTTGGTCATTTATCTTCTATTGCAATGTTTATTCTCTATAATTATTCGTTTAAACGTCCGCTCGATATAATAATTATAACATCCGTTAAAAAATGAACAAACCTATTAATGAATCTGATATTGAGATTAAAGAAAATTCATTTCGTTTATCACGCGTGGAATGATTATATGATAAGTTTCATATTTGACAGATGACTAATTTAAATATGGATCGTAATTACAATTTTCATTATGAGATGATATATTTACTTACCCAGCTATTGATTAATGACGTCGAATGATAATTGTACGGGAACGATAATGCTGTGTAATGTGCAATTAAACTATTACGTTAAATATTCAGTAACTAAATATTTCAATTTCCATCACAGTGCCGGTCGTACAATACGATAATCGAGAGCAACATGAGACCAAGAACGATATGTATTGCTATGAAAGCGCGAATGAAAATTGTCGTATTAGAATTTCTATAAAGAAATAAGAATTGACGTTTATATCAAAGAATAGTTGCAGCGTGTAATCGAATAAATTGGTTGTTTCACAGCGGGAAAATGAACTATTTTTACGAGCTTTCACCGGTTCTGCCATACAACGAAACGAACAGTTGAGCAGTTATAAGAGCTAACATTTGTATTTTCTAAAAATTAGAAAGCTGGTAAACTTAATAGATTGCTCGGGAAATTTGTAGATTTTAGTAGTACGATATGTACTGTTTTTAAAAGTGTAGGTATTCTTTAATAAATTACATTTTCCAGAAAATAATGTAAATTCTTTCCCCATGTAAACTACGACATTCGTACAACCTTTGTTGCTGTACAAACCAACACTCTCGCATTCGAAACGTTGTGTATGACTCGCGTTAATTAAAAGACGCGACATGAAGTTAATATTATGTCTTTGTATATTCGGGACTCGAAATAGTGTGAACTGGTACCATTGTATACAGCACTTTGATTCGAGACGTTTTGTACAAGCAACGTTAATTAGAAGATTGAAGCTACGTTTTTGTTGAACCATCAACTAGAAAATAACGACGTATTTGTCGGATTATGCTGTTCCATCCTGTTTTCACCGCGATAATCAATCAGCAGTGACTGCGCTAAAACAAATTCTCTTTATGGAGACACAAAGCGTCTTTGTGTCAGAAGAAATGCAATTTTACAAATTCTGCCAATAACCAGGATTTTGAAATTTAAACGGAAGCTCCTATCGAATTTAATTTGAAGTATGTTAAGATGGATCGTTCGAGTGGAAAAGAAGAAAAGAAAAGTACATCGAATTAGAGGAATTCCAAAGAGAACTCCACCAGTTATAATCTCGAGTAAAGTTTTATCGGTGTGGTAACTTATGCAAAGTTGTTCAATGTTGCCGAAGATCACCTAAAGTGAAACACGAACGAAAAGTAGAGAAAACATTTTTCTACGTTATAGATTTTAATGGCAAAATAGAAAGCACTCTAAAGAAAAATGGATCTCTGCCCAATATATATCCTGCACCTCACTTCTCCTAAGACCTCGGGAAAGTCAACTACTGCTCCTGCGACATCAGGAGGGTCAAGTCAGTTTACGTCTAAGCGCATCATTCAAAGTCGGTTCTCGGTATCATCTAACATTCACATACGCTATTAAGTATCATATCGTGCTGCGTCCACTAACATACTAAATTCAACTATAAGAGCCTTGCTCTATGGTGCATATCTATCTTATCTTCGTGCGACAAGTTGTTATCTATTTGTAACTACTCAACAGTGTAATTTAAGTGTTGGAAATATATAATTTATAATTCTGTGAATCTCAGTGTTATATAAACTGAATCACCCCTATTATCTTAGCGGAAATCAGGGGATCGATCAATTCGTGGTGTCGATTATCATAATCGTAACGGGAATTTACGACTCCCGTTGACGTCTCTCCTCGCGATTGCGTCTCCCCGCGATTGGTCGAAAATACACAGAAGTACTCACAAAAATGATAAGCGAACAAAACGCAGTCCTCAGACAGCAAACACAACAAATCACTACCATGCTACAACTGCTTACAAACATGCTAAGCAAAAAATAAAAACGCAGACGCTTAAAATAGCAGCTTGGAACTCTAACGGCCTACAACAAAGGGCTCTAGAAACTAAAACATTCCTGTACAACAACAACATCGACATACTACTCGTATCAGAAACACACTTCACTATAAAAAGTTACCTAAAAATTCCGTACTACACCATATATGACACCAAGCATCCATCAGGAAAAGCACACGGAGGGACCGCAGTAATAATAAAAAACGACATTAAACATCACTTACACAGCCAGGTTAGTAAGGAACATATACAAGCAACCACCGTTACTGTACAAACTAGCAGCAACCACCGTTACTGTACAAACTAGCAGTAACCACCTACAGTTGGCAGCAGTATATGTACCGCCGCGACACAAAATTACACCGCAAAAGTGGGAAGAGTACTTTAAACATTTAGGTGATAAGTATATCGCAGCTGGAGACTACAACTCAAAGCACACACTATGGGGATCAAGAATTACTACACCACGAGGTAGAATATTGGAAAACTACATTAGAAATAATAACCTCAATATACTATCCACGGGAATACCGACATACTGGCCGACAGACCTGAGCAAAATACCAGACCTACTCGATTTTGCAGTTACAAAGGGACTCAACGCAAATAAACTTTTTTTTTTCTTTTTTTTCTGTACGTGGAGAAATCCTCATGGACACTCCGCTGCTGCATAAGCGCGTAACAGCAGAGTAGTGTCGGACTCCTACCGACTAAAACTCCACGATGACCGTCCTACGCGTATGACAGGGGGGCTCCAGGAACCTCGTATGAATTACTTCAGTTGCACCCCCTTCTCGCGTCCTCTTGTTAGAGCCAGTCCTATTGCCTCCCGACTATTGGGTTGGCGTTAGGGGGGGTCATTGCCCCTAGCGCTGTCGCTTCTTCTGGTCATGGTCCGTTGGGGCGGCGATGGGGCGGCTCTGGCTCGTCTGACTGACATCCTTCTCCATCGTCTTATCCTACAAGGGTGAGAGTTTCTCTTTCTCTCCCTTTCCGCGCGCTCCTTCGCGAGCATAACTCGCTCGCAGAAGAGGCGGACGGCCTCGTATTCCTGTGGTCCTCTCAGCATCGCTTCTACAATCGCTGGGGGGGTCAGTGCTTCTCCTATGGCGTACCGCAGGGTGTAGCGGGGCAGCTCCCACGCTGGGCAGAGCTCCAGGGTGTGCTGAAACGCAAATAAACTAAACATAGCACCCAGTCTCGAGCTCACCTCCGACCATACACCCATAATAATAACATACAGAAACAAACCAATACTTTACAACAATTCAAAGACGCTATGCAATAAAACCACCAAATGGCAAATATTTAAAGAAATAATCGAGAGCAAAATCAACTGCAACATCCCATTGAAAACACCTGAACACATCGATCAAGCAGTAACAACACTTACAGAAACTATTCAAGAAGCAGCCAGAGCAACCACTATACCCGAATCAACCAACAGACAAACAAAAATAATGCCATTAGATATCCTCGAAAAAATTAGAGAAAAAAGAAAGGCGAAGGCAAAATGGCAAAAACATAAAACCAAAGAAAACAAAACACACCTAAACAAACTAGCGAAGGAAGTAAAAAACAAAATTAAAGAGCACAACAACAACGAGTTTACAAGGTTCATCGAGTCACTATCTGCACACGAGAATTACAACTACTCCCTTTGGAAAGCCACAAAAAAAATAAGGAAGTCAATAAAAATGATCCCAGTAATCAGAAGACCAGATAACACATGGGCAAGAAGCAACGAAGAGCAGGCCGAAGAATTTTCCAACCACCTATGCAACACATTTACTCCACATAATATTAACAACAGCAACCACAATAGTCATACTGACGAGGATTCACTAACCACTAGAACATCAACTGGCAAACACTACATTATACCCAAAGCAACGACTCAGGAAATTAAGAACATAATCGAGAAAACAAAAAATAATAAAGCCCAGGAATCGACCTAATCAACGGGAAAATCTTGAAAAACCTTCCGCCAAAAGCGATAAGACAAATCACAATAATAGTTAACGCAATACTAAGAATACAATACTTTCCAAAAACTTGGAAACTGGCACAAATGATAATGTTACCGAAACCAGGCAAAAACCCACACCAAACTACATCTTATAGACCAATATCATTACTTCCCATATTCTCCAAAATACTAGAGAAGGTAATATATGACCGCATTAAACCAATAATCGAGAAGGAAAAATTAATACCGGACCACAAATTCGGATTCAGACACAAACACTCCACTATAGAGCAATTGCACAGACTGGTCAACGAAATAATACAAGCACTTGAAAACAAGCAATACTGTACAGCCCTCTTTATGGACATAGAGAAAGCATTTGACAAAATAAATCTCAAAAACCTAATTCAAACAATCAGGAAACAATTCCCGGAACAGATATACCATTTAATTAAATCATACTTAAGCAATAGAACATTCACAATAAAGATTAAAGACGCATACTCAGAAGTTAAAGACATCAGAGCAGGGGTTCCGCAAGGAAGCGTCTTAGGACCAATTTTATACACGCTATACACGGCCAACATTCCAACAACCAACAATAGCAAAATTCTGACATTTGCGGATGACACAGCTGTAATAGTCAGACACACTAACCCTGCAACAGCAGTTGCATTATTACAGGAAAATATTACAAAAATTGAAAAATGGCTAAAAACTAAACAGATTAAAGCAAACCCTGATAAATGCAAGCACATCACATTCACGCTGCGAAAGCAGATACCACCAAACATTATACTAAACGGCACGCACATAGTCCAAGCAAGGCAAGTCAAATACCTAGGACTCCACTTAGATACACGATTCACATGGAAACAGGGAACAATATTGTAATATCGTAGAATAGCTTTGATTGGAGATCGGCTGAAATTAGAAAACACCATGTACGCCGTCTTTTTGTGGTTTGTTTACATCCAAGAGCGCCTAGTAACAGTGATGGGAGAAAAGATAAGCAGCATCAAACCAGAAGTACGGTTTCATATTTCAAGGAGTGGCAACCGAGAAGCCAGAATATGTGAGCCGAAAAGTGTGTGTGTGTGTGTGTGTGTGTGTGTGAGAGAGAGAGAGGACGAGAGCAAGAGCGAGCACGACCGAGCAGAAATGCATTTGCGACGGTCAGAGTTGGTCGAGACGTCGAATCATAGAGTTGATCAAGACGTCGAAGCATAGCGTCGTTAGAATTGATAGAGTTGTGAGTGTTGTCGAGTGTTAGAGTTGCTAGTGAGAGAGAGAGAGAGAGAGTTACCAAATAGTTGTCAAGTTATTTATGTAAATACGAGCGTTGCATTTAGTTTTCCTGTTAATCAAACATCGTTTTTTCTGTCTAACTATCTGTATCTTCAATCCTTTATTAATAAATTATAATTAATCGGACAAAATTACACCTTTAATATATTCCGATATTACAAGTGGGGGCTCGTGCCGGGATTGAATAAGACAGAGAACGACACGATTTAACGGAGTTATTTGTGCGGGAGTAGAAAAGAAAGAATAAAATGGCAAATGTTGAAGACGTAGAGAATTTATTAGAGAAATTCAGCGGGGATGATCTGCTGAGTGTAACTCAGTGGATAGAAGATTTCGAGGAAATGGCAGAAGTGTGGGGTTGGTCGGACGCTCACATGGTGATCTATGCCAGGAAGTTTCTCGCAGGCTCCGCTCGAGCCTTCGTGCGACTAGAACGACGCACGAAGTCCTGGGCAAAGCTAAAAAAGGCGCTGAAAAATGAATTTGGGAATGTAGTAAGTGCCCAGCAACATGAGGATGATCTTGAGCAACTGGTTGGACTTAAGAAGCAATTGGAGAAGAAGTTAGCTGATGCTTACGAAGAGATCGAGGAACAATGTCAGGTTGTTGTACAATGGAAACGACGCGTGCAAAAACTGAATGGCGAGATGCACGACTTGAGACTACAATTGGAAGAACAGACAGCTAGGAATAATCTTCTGGAAAAGAAACAGCGCAAATTCGATTCAGAAACCCAGAATTTAATGAACGATCTACGGCAAGAGAAAGCGCGACGTAAAAGATTAGCTAGAGAAAAAGAAATCGCAATCGCGAAAAGTTTACCATAGAACAAAACCTTAGTGATGCAAGATTGGAAATCGAATTGAAGGAAGAAAGATTGCGGACATTGGGCCAAGAGCTTGAGGAATTAAAATTTGGTGACAAAACGGAGGAGGAAGTAGCACAGCTGAAGAACCAGTTAGAAGATGCAGAATGCGCTAGAGCAGTTGCAGTTAAAGCGAAACAGGCACTGGAGCAAGAACTGAACGAGACGCAGGCTTCGTTGGTGGAAGCACTGCGGCAACGTTCCGAAGCAGAAGATCGTGCTAATATAGCTAGTCGCGAACGAATTGAACTACTGTCGCAATTGGAAGAAAATAAAGAAGAGTTGGCAGAAGTTTTGAAGAAGTATCGGGTAGCTGTGCAGCAAGTGTCGGAGGAACGGGGACGAGTGGCAAGGCACCTGGTGGTTGGCAGAGTGGACCACGAGATGGTGTCCTCGTCGGATTCTTGCAGCCAGCAGGAGGACTTAGCGAACATCACGAGGAGGAAGAATCTGGCTAAACAATAGCAACAGGATGTTGTTGATGATATTTGCGAATTTACTGATAAGGATAGCGTTGCGGGTGTGAGGGTTGCTCCAAGTTCTCGTATAGACTCGAAGAGAGTCAATGCAAGGCGAACGAAAAGACAAGGGAAATCGCACGCGCGGAATCCCTCCAATAATATCGGTACGAATATTCGACATACAGAGGATGTGGATGACGAGGACGACAATGGGATTGTCGAGGACACGATGAAAGTGAGGACCTTCCAAAAAGAAGAGATCATAGTCTCGGAAGATGGTAAGTTGTTAACGTCTTCCACGTACGAACCGAGCCTACGAAAATGTCACGATGCTGCCACGACGATCAAAGCCCCTGACAAGAGTGAAACGAGTAAACAAACAACGGAGAGGAAGATAGAGGAAGAGCGAAAGAGGAGCAGTAGCATCGAGGACGAACAGGCTGCAGTGTTCCAAGAGGAACGAGATCAGTTGCGTGCAGACGCAAAGAGTCGGATCGAGGAGATCCAAGCCCGAGACAAGTGGACGTATAACAAGAGACGCAAGAAGGCTAAAGCTGCATCCGAAGTTTCTTGGACAGGTAAATGTCCTGCGAAATGACCGATACATAGTGCAGCGAGAGGGGGATCGTAATCCAAATGAAACTGGCCTTATATAGTCCTTTTCCCACTCCTTGTGCCCGCATAACTATTTTTTCGTTTATTGCTTAAATGTCGTTGTCGTAAACATCTGGATTGGGTTTTTCAAAACATTCTAAAGAAAGGTCCCGATGTCCTTCCATCTCCGACATATATAACCTTGGTTATGAATATTTTAAATCGGCACAATAATTGTTACAAGTATATATCAAACATTTGTCGTACAGTGACACGCATAATCGGTAAATATTTCTTATGCTAATCTATAAATCTAAGGAATCTCAGAAAATAAATGCTTTAGATGCAATATATCCGGATTTGCAGATAACTTCTAGGTACCGTTCAGTTTGAAAACTAAGAAAAGGAATATATGGATTATGTGGAATATCTTGTATCTTATTCCAAAATTTTCGAGCTGAGGTGGTTCATTATACGTGTTGGTTGGTTTATTAAAGAGACGAGTGATAAAATTGTAATAGTCAGTGTATATTAAAATCACTTTAAATACAAGTACAAAGATAGTGTATGCCGGTTGTAATCGTCACTCGCTCAATGCTTCCGTTCAACTCTACGCTTGCTATTCCACTGTATGACTCTTTATAATGAGTCGTTATAATCATCGTCGTAGAGAGGACGTTCGTCTATTCGTATCGACCGATGGTATTATAAAAATTTCAAATGTAACCCCGGATGACGATTAGAAAGAACGGCGATAATGTTTTGCTCGAAATTTGTTTTCCTTTAGGCGTAGCAAAGCAAAACAACGTTGTCACTAAAAGGCTCAACAATACGATCAGCCTTAAACGTATGTAAGTACATGTATGACACAATCATCAGTTCCAGTAACAAACTGCAGAGGCAAGTATATTGCAATCAATTTCGATCATGTTTCAGAAATGTCGACAAAATCTTTTGTTTCTCTTCGAGCGAATAAAACTCTATTAGAATATATTTCGAGTAAATGTGTCCTGTATTTTTGTGCAGCGTGCAAAGTTTCAAAGGATATATTAATCCTTTCTTGCTATTTATACAATTGATATAGAAAGTAACACTTTTGGATATTAATTAAAAATTCATTTTTGATTGAAAATAATCTCACCTAACCATTTATATATGTGTTCCATCCTTGTCTACGGGAGTGTTAAACGTGTTTCCTTTCGTACTACAAAAAAATTTTTTTTTTACGTGGAGGAAATCTTCATAGACACCTTTACCACCCTTATGCAGACGGGTAGAAGGTAGTGCCGGATTCTTACCGGCTAAAACCTCCACGGGCGGGACGACGGTAGACCAGTACGCGATTTGTCCTCGGGCCCCTGGGTGCTTAGCACCAAACACCTTTATCAAGCGCACTCTCAGAAAGTACACCCACAGCTCAAGCAAGGGAGGGGCTGGCCGCTTGCCTGTTGTAAAGAGAAATTTTGGTTTTTCCGTCCGTTTTTGAAAGGTCCTTTATGCCGAGGATTTGAACTCACGCCGCGTCGTCTTCACGTCTGAGACTTAACGAGCGTAGCTGGCTGGCCCGCCGAGCTTCTAGCTGATTGGAAAGTATTTGATTCTTAATGTGGCAATGTATATCATAGGAAGTATTCTAATTAGCCTCTTGACGGAGATGTACATTATTCATAGCCCTCTCAAAATACAAGGGGTAAAGGTAAATAATTTCCTTAATTAAATCATTATTATTAAATCTATTATGAAGCTCTAAATAATATATTTTTGCTGCTGTTATAATTCTTGTAGTAAGAGATGGCCGTTCAAAAAGAATTGCTGCCTATTCTAATGCTCTTATTTTTAAAGTGCCTAGCATTGCGTTTTTCATCGCACAGGCAGAGATTTTATAACATATGGGATTAGCATAACTTATAAATAGGTCTAATTAATAATTTGTAACAGACGATTTTAACCTCAAGATTTAGGTGCGATGCAAACGATCGAATTTGCAACAAATGACCGCAACGGCAATGGGTTGGAAGAACAAGAAAATAAATATGTATGTATCCTTCTTTTACGAAACAGGAGAACTTTATTTCTTTCTCTGCTTTTCCAACGGCACCGGAACGATGTCCTACGATAAAATATGGCTCAATCTGCACGGAGCCTTAAGATACACTAATAAAAGAGGTTTTTATTAGCCACCATAGCCCTAGATATCCGTTAGCAAAATTTTCACATGTTTATTAGAAGTTGTATGTGTATTAATACAAGCGACGGGTGTGTATATCGCAACTGGTACCACTATGCGATTTTCCCAGATAGACGATATAAATGACCTCCATTTGATTCGGGTTTAAGAGCGCTTCAAACGCAGCTGCGTACGACCTATATTTTCAACCAATCGCGGGGAGACGCAATCGCGAGGAGAGACGTCAACGGGAGTCGTAAATTCCCGTTACGATTATAATAATCGACACCACGAGTTGATCGATCCCGTGATTTCCGTTAAGATAATGGGGATGATTCAGATAGTATAACACTGTGATTCACAGGGTTATAAGGTTTTTATTTCCAACACTTAAGTTACATTGTTGAGTAGGTATAAATCGTAGATGACAACTTGTCGCACGAAGATAAGATAGATATGCGCCATAGGGCAAGGCTCTTATAGTTGAATTTAGTATGTTAGTGGACGTTGCACTAGAGGATACTTAATAGAGGAAGTGAATGTTCGGTAATACCGAGAACCGACTTAGATAGTTAATGTGAGTTAGACTTTTCGTGCGGGAGGAAGTCAAGTTGACTTTTCTAACGGTGTAGAAGAAGTAGTTGACTTTTCTAGCGGTGTAGAAGAAGTAGAGTTGAGTGACGATGCTATGTCGGATTAAAGCTAGCGATGGTTTTTATTAGCCAACATAGCCCTAGATATCCGTTAGCGAAATTTTCACATGTTTATTAGAAGTTGTATGTGTATTACTACAAGCGACGGGTGTGTATATCGCAACTGATACCACTATGCGATTTTCCCAGATAGACGATATAAATGTCCTCCATTTGATTCGGGTTTAAGAGCGCTTCAAACGCAGCTGCGTACGACCGTCCTCGTTGACCGACGGTTCCGTTGAAGAAATCCGACGTTAAATTGGGTGAGTGGCGCCGACCGACTTTTCCAACCATCTAGAACTTTTTATTACACTTAATAGTCACAATTGAGATATACACTGAATTAACACGTATAAATTACACTTTACTCTAATAACTTTATATAAATTAAGTAGGCTACTGGTTTAAGGGTAGAAACTCGGTAAAGAGATGTTGACTATTCTAAAGATAGCGAATTAGTATGTTTTAGTGAGGATGTTGTGGCGGAGGAAACCTAGGTATGGGTGTGTCTAAGGCCACGAGATGAGCTGATTCGTTAAAGACAATTTTGGCTAGGAAAGTGAGGGCGATAGACATTGCTTTCCTTTTGATCATAAGAAGGTTTTTTTTCTTATTTGGTAGACTATTTACAATCAATTCTTGTTGAGAATTTTGAGTAACTTCATTTGGCGTGGTACAATAGCTTGGTTTATAAGAATTTATATTATGTTGATTCTATTTGAAACTAATGCTTGAATCTAAAGGGTATTTTCTTTTTAGTCTGCGGATCTGTTCCGTCGTGTCAAGTAGTTGGGTGACTAATGGGTTGTTGTGGTTGTCGACTCTTGTGTTATATATGCTTCTGAACTTGTGTATTTCTGCTTTGACTGTGGGTATCTTGAGGTCGCGGTGGATTTTTTCGTTGATGACATACCAAGGTGCATCTATTAAGGATCTTAGCGTTTTTGATTGAAATCGTTGAAGGATTTCTTCAGTAAGATTTTCTTCAGTTTGAAGAAAAGTCCTTCATGCCGCACTTTGTCGAATGCCTGTTGAATGTCTAGGAATACTGCAGATCAGTATTTTTTCTTTTCTAGTTTTTGGCTTATATTGTCTGTTAACCGATGAATTTGTTCTATCGTGGAATGTTGCTTCCGAAACCCGAATTGGTGACCTGGCAGCATTTTTAATTCTTCTAAGAGTGGAAGGAGTCGATTCGTGAGCATCTTTTCGAATAGTTTTGACAATGTGGGTAGAAGGCTACTTGGGCGGTAGGAGCTAGTTTCTTGTATTGATTTTCCGGGTTTAGGAATGAGAGTTATCATTGAAATTTTCGAGGACTTCGGATAATATTCAAGACGAAGGATTGCATTGAAAATTGATGTAATGCGTGAAATCCCTTTTATGGGAACTTCCTTGATTGCTTTATTGCATATTTGGTCATGCCCCGATGCTTTCCTGGGATTTAGGCGACGGATTAATTCTGTAATCTCTAGAGAAGTGGAAGGTTTAATAGGAGGAGACATGTGGAAGGGAGAGTGCAGGTATTCTGTTATTTCCAGGGCTATATTGGAGGAATGAGATTTATATACGTTGGATAGGTGTTTAGCGAACAGGAAAACAGTCGTTTTTATATTTTTTGGTGATTTTGGATAACTTCCTAGTTGCGTTGTTTAGTTTGCCTTTGTCATCCGGTGTTCGATGGGTCTGCCATACTCTTCTTAGTCTACGTTATTCTGCGATTTTTTTTTAATATGTATTGGGGAGATTCACGTTTGCTGATAGAAGTCTTAGTAGGTGTGGAGGAGCGGATAGCGTTTATTATGCTCATGTTTAAGTATTCCGTGGCTGCTTCGATATCTTCATTAGTTTTTAGTGAAGTTAAGGCTGAAGTTGAGTGATTAAAGACTTCTCTAACGAGCTGCCAGTTGGTGAGTTGGTTATGAATAGAGCCATTAGGTGTATTCTCGATAATTGTTGAACTGACTGTTGCTATCACGAGGGAATGATCAGAAGAGAAATCAGCCGAGGAGTTGATTTGGACGGATCTTGGCGAAATATTTTTAGTTATGAAGAAGTCAAGTAGGTCAGGTATTTTGTTAGTGTCAATGGGCCAGTGTGTGGGTTCGTGTGTGGTGAGGTAGTTGAGATTGTTGGTTATTATGCTGTTTAAGAGATTTTTGCCTCTTACTGTAATTAGTCTGTTGCCCTATTGGGTATTTTTGGCGTTATAGTCTCCTCCAGCTATGAATCTACTGCCCAGGGTGTCAAGGAAGTTGTCAAAGTCTTCTTTGGCGATGGAGTGTCTGGGAGGGCAATATACTGCTGAAGTGATAATTGTGCCATGGCAGTCTTCTATTGCTACGTTTGTTGCTTGGAGGTAGTCTTTCTGGAATGATGGAAGCTCGTAGTGCTTAATGCTGGATTTGATTATAATTCCGGTGCCACCGTGGGCCTTTCCACTTGGATGTTGGGTATGGTAAAAGTTATAACCATTTATTTTCAGATAATTTTTGTCGATGAAGAGGATTTCAGATACGAGCATTACATCGATTTGCTGCTGTTTAAGGAAGAGTTCTAGTTCAAATTTGTGTTGAGCTAGACCGTTGGCATTCCAAAGAGCTATGCGTCTTGGTTTTGTTTTGCGTCAGGGCGTATTAATTTATCCATGATGAGTGTTAATAGTGATAGCAAATTATTTATTTGTTCAGATTGTCTTTCTATTAGCTTTTCAAGTCTAGAGACGTTGTCTGTGTTTTGTGAATTGGGGACACTATTTTGAGAATGGTCCCTGTGGCTATTCTGATTATTTTGGTTTCCTTGTACTGCTTGGGCATAAAAGATTGAAGTAGTAGTGAATTTAGGAGGACTGGATATTTGATTGGTTGTCTCATTGTCTCTGAGTTTAGGATACTTATTTATATGTCGGGGTGACGTTGAGGATAGGGTTGTGGGTGTTTGATGAATCTTCATAGAAATTAGCCATCGTTGCGGTATAACAAAGGTACAGTTTATTGACACAAGTACGGATACCACAGATTTGACAATCAACCACGGTGATTAGGCGCTCGCGACACTAGTGACAATGGTCTCAGGTTCGATAACGAATCCGCGGTCAACGGGATGATAGATGAACGTTCCCACAAAATTTATGTCAGACTCTTTGTTGGTAAAACGTGAAATAATCACTGATCGTAAAGACGTTACTCTTTAGTCGATGAGATCGCGAGAGAAAGAGAGAGAGAATTTCCGTGTCGATGATGCTGCAGAGGAAAACTATGATGGGGTGTGTCTAAGGACACGAGATCATCGGATTCGTCGAGGACAGCCTTCGCTCAGAAAGTGAGGGAAATTGACGTTGCTGTTAATTGGTCAATTTCCATGTTGGTGGTTAGAAAAAGATGCTAGCCGTCCTCGAGCTGCACGTGTACTGCGGAAACGCGTCGACATCTGGCAATTACCTTACTTGAAGAATAGGTTCTGCAAGTGGCGAGCTACGGGTCAGAGACCGTTGGAATGTTTACTGTGGAGTGTTACAACTATTTCCTTTTTAAGGAGAGCTATAGAATTACTCCATGCCTTTGCCAGATAAAGCGTTCATCCCGTGACCGCGGCTACGTTCGGCAACTGGCTGTCGCCTCGAGCCCAAGCTCACTATCACAAGTTTCGAACAATTACAATCGAATTGAATAACTACAATTGTTTAATTACAGTTATGGTAGACTTTAGATTACAATTCTGCGGGATTATCCAACATTCCAAAGGCTCCGATGTTCTTTCATCTCCGACAAATATAAAATATAACAGCTTGTCTACGATTTCGACCCAAAATTCTCAAACGTAAATCGTAGGTTAAGGGGTTGAGCGAATCGCGTGAGAGAATAAGAAGGCGGTGTCGTTAATTAAAAGAATCACAGACACGTTTTAGCCGTATGACGAATCTGACTGCCTGCCTTAACGGTCAGCAGGAACAATGCAGGAGTAACAAAAGCCTGGTCAGCGTTTTCCTCATAAATCGCCTTTTCAAATTCGCTCATACGGAAACCAGAGAATCGGGGATTATTTATTAGGGATTACTGGAATTATCGTAATGCTTTGTTCCTTTAAATCAACCGTGAAATTTCTTCACAATTAACTCACTTAGAGTTAAAAGTAATGTGTGCGTTTCAGGGCCCGTCCTTTTGGTCGACCGCACCTTACCTCGAGTAAAAATTCATACTGGCTTCGCATCTAGATATTCGTTTTCATTCTCGTCTAGCCTCTAGCGTCCTCTGCCCGGGGAACGACGCGCATACATGGGCGTTGCACGACTTGAGAAAAACCCTGCCCTCACCTTGCAGCTCAAGTTAAACCTACCCTTTCGGGCGGCAGCTCGCTTAACCGACATCAGACGATGCATGTGTCACGTAAACTTAAGGGTTGGATGATGAAATAAAATAGCTGAGTCGTAACACAACTATTAATTTTGTATTAATTAAACTCTATTATGAATTCAGCAATCACAATGGAATACACACTGAATTAACATAAATCACAATTCATTCCAACCACGTTATGTAAGACTTAGTTACACTGATACGTTAAGTACGCGACTGTCATAAGGGTAGAGACCGGTAAAGATATTTTAACTATTCTAAGGATACAGAATAAGTGAAGTTTTACTAACGGTATTGTATCTGAGGAAAGCTAGGGGTGGGTGTGTCTAAGAACACGGGACTATCGGATTTGTTGATGACAATTTTGGTTAAGGAAGTGAGGGTAGTAGACACAGTCTCCGATTGGTTAATAAGACGGTTGGTGGGGCAGGAAGAGTTTTAGCCGCCCTCGCGAGAAAGTTGCTAACGGAACATACCAGATGCGAGGAAAACCAACTTTCCATGTTAACACGTGGTAAACAATAAACGTAAAAGGAAATCTAAGACATGAGATACTCGCTTGGTCCGAAGGACCTTAACTATGAAAATTCCAAGACCCCTGGTGGGTACTTAAGACTATTGAGGGTACGCGCCAAGGTTGTGCAGGCATCTGGGCGCCATCCTGTCCGCGGTGTGTGGCCTGGACTCTGATGTGAATTGGCGTTACATACCTCCTTCCTGATTGATTTCGGTCCTCCAAAATCTTAGTTTTTCTTCAAGATTGTTTTATGGGCGCTCATTGGTTAAAAGTGTACTTTTCTTCTTTGTCTTGATCCTTTACGAAAAAATTTTATCGGGTTCTAAAAAATTCATCGCGCACATACACGTACACATACAAATTCCGTTCTCTCCGGTATGTACAAATTTTTTTTGTACGTGGAGAAATCCTCATGGACACTCCGCTGTTATAATAATCACGTAACAGCAGAGTAGTGTCAGACTCCTACCGAATAAAACTCCACGATGACCATTCTACGCGTATGACAGGTGTGCTCCAGGAACCTCATATGAATTATCTTCTATTTCACCCCCTTCCCGCATCCTCTTGTTCGAGCCAGTCCTAATAATTACCTGACTGTTGAATTTGGCGTTAGGGGGGGCTATTGCCCCTAGCGCTATCGCCCCTTCCGGTCGTGGTCCGTTGGGACGGCGATGAAGCGGTTCTAGGCCGCCTGACTGCCATCTTCCTCCATCGTCTTATCCTACAAGTGTGAGAGTTTTTCTTTCTCTCCCTTTCTGCTCGCTCCTTCGCGAGCACAACTCGCTCGCAGAAGAGGCGGGCGGCCTCGTATTCCTGTGACCCTCTCAACATCGCTTCTTCAATCGCCAAGGGGGTCAATCCTTCTCCTATGGCGTGCCGCAGAGTGTAGTGGGGCAGCTCCCACGCCGGACAGAGCTCCAGCGTGTGCTGAGCTGTGTCCCGGCTCTTTCCGCAGTGGCGACAAATGTCTGTCGTCTCCCGTCCGATTTTTCTCAGGTACTCGTCGAACACGCCGTGTCCAGTGAGCACCTGAGTCATCCTGAATGTGAGCGGGAGGCCGCAGCGGCTTCTCCATGTCTCCCAGTTTGGGAGGACCGCCTCCGCGCCTCGATGTTCGCCTCTCTCGTTGATCAGCTGGGATCGCCACTGGTCCCAAGTGTCTTCCTCGGCGGTTCCTAGGTCGTTTGGGGCCGTCTGCTCGGTCAGATCTTCTTCCGGATCCCGGATATGTAGGATATTTTCTGTAACCATGCGGGTTCGTCATATGGGCCTAGATATATTTTTGTTAATTGGAAAAAGTTGTCTTTGCTAGATGTTAGTTTTAATAATTTTGGTATTTCTTCTGATTTTTCCCAGTCTTTGAATTATTTTAATAAAACGTCAGTTTGTGTTATCGCATGTATTCTGGATAGGACGTCAGCGGCTGTGTTTTCCTTTCCTTTTACGTAATCTATGTCATATTCGTACTCCTCTAATTTTAGTCTCCATCGAATCAATCGGCTAGAGGGATCCTTGCAGCTGCGTAGCCATTTAAGAACTTGATGGTCTGTTTTAATTTCGAATTTGCGGCCTAGTGAACATTGTCTAAGTCTTTTAACTGCCCAAACGATAGCTAATAATTCCTTTTCTGTCGTAGTATAATTTCGTTCAAGGGGGTTTAATGTTCTTGAAACGAATCCATAAGGGTGTCCGTGTTGCGAAAGAATGGCTCCTAAACCTTCGTTACTGGCGTCCGTCATTAACGTAAATGTTTTTGTATAGTCGGGATATTTTAATACTGGGGCTTGGCGTAGTTTTCCTTTTAATGTTGTTGAGATATGTATAATTTTCTGTGCTGGACTGGGTTGAATGCGTAGTAGAGATACTTGTATGCGGGTATCAGTGTGTGGAGGTATGTGTGTGCGCGGCGTCTCGATAACAGATGAATGTAAACTACTCAGTCGGTTAACAGTCGGGTATAGAAGAAAGTGCTCAGACGCGTGCAAGTGTGTATCGATAAATATCTTTGGATCGTTTATCAAATAAATATATAACTGTTCTAATATTAATTCAAAGTGTAAATTTAGTGTTCCTGTAACATTATTTCGGCTATCAAGATCCACAATTCTCAACATGGTAGCAAAAATCGTGGTTGCCGAGATTCAAGGTTATGGAACCACGTGTAACCGGGAGTGAATATATAAAAGTCGATTTTTAAAAAATTGGAAATAAGTTCTGAAGAGATAAAAATGCTATTGACAGAACAAGTAAAAGGAACCTGGATAATAAAGAGAACTATTTTTGAAAAAGAAGAAAGAAGGATGAAAATAAAAAACGAGTCAAGATGCCAAGGGACGATGACATTAAACTCCAAATATTCGATGGACGTGATTACAAAATGTGAAAAAAAAAGAATATTAATGTATTTAAAGTATAAAAAATGTCTAGAACCGGCTTCATGAGAGAAAATGGACAGGGATCCGCAAGATAACTGGGATGAAAAGAATCAATGGGCGATGAACTACATCTATGGTAGTATAACAAATGAACAATTTGAATTTGTTGGTGATCAAGACACTGCTTTAAAAATAATGAAAAAATTTGACGAAATGTATATGAAGGAATCAACAGCATTGCAAATTTGTATAAGAAGTAGATTAGACATGATGAGGCTGAAAGACTTTGAAGAATCAAATTCATTTTTCACGGAATTTGAAAAAACGATAAACGAATTAAAGAGTGCTGGTGCAAACGTAAGTGAACGTGAAAAACTCGACTACATGCTGAAAACACAACCAGAATCATTGAGCTATATTGGTGACTTAATCGACTCATTGAAAGAAAGTGATCGAACGTGTGAATTTTTAAAAAATAAAATTACAATGTAGAAACGCGTAGCGAGAGTGAAAGTTTTCTTTTTTTTATTTATTTGTTTACATTCACAATTTGTACAGTTTGGACATTTGGTAGAATTTTTTAGTTGTTAGATTATCATGTGGGTGGCTACCTCCAGTGGGATACCATCTTCGTGTTTGTTAGGTTGCGTCCTTTGTGAGGTCTGCTGGGTGTTTCCTTTTCAGACTTCTATCCATGTTTGAGGTGTTGATCGTTTCCACAGCTAGCCGGTTTGGGTGTCTTTCTTTATATTTTCCTGCGTGTCTCCTAATTTCCTCTTCGATCGTTGGTATTCCCAGGTCCTTCCGTATATCCTCGTTTCTAACGTACCATGGGGCGTTTACTATTGTTCTAAGAATTTTTGCTTACATTGTCTCTATTTTGGTTATATGGCTCATTGCTGCTGTACGCCATAGTGGTATTCCGTACGTCCTGATTGGATTTATGATCGTTTTGTAAATTTTAATTTATTTTCTATGCTTAATTTGGATTTTCGACTCGTTAGCTAATGCATTTGTCTCCTTGCTGTCTGTATTTTGTCTATTATTGATTTAGCATGCTGTTTCCATGTGTGTTGTATTTCTAGGTGGAGTCCTAAGTATTTAACTTGCCTTGTTTGCCGTATGTGCGTGTCGTTCAGTAGGATGTTTGGTGGTGTCTGTTTTCGCAGTGTGAATGTAATGTGGTTGCATTTATCGGGGTTTGCTTTTATTTGTTTATCTTGCAGCCACTTTTCTATTTTTGTGATATTGTTACGACCGTTCGCGGAGAGACGCTAGGAAAACGCGTCAGCGAGAGGCGTAAATTCTCGCTACGATTCGGTTAATCGACGCCGCGAAATAGTCGTTCCCCTGATTTCTGTTAAGATAATACGGGTGGTTAATTGAATGTAACACTATATAGTAAGTTATAAATCACCGTTTATTCTAACACTTTGTAAGGAAGATAGTTATGCTGGTGCGTATGTACAAGATGAGTGAGTGACTGCTTTACGCGTGTGAACCCGTTCGAAAGATGTTGACTTTTCTAGCGGTGTAGAAGGAGTGAGTTGACTTGATCATCCTGAAGTCGTAGGAGAAGTAAAGTTCAGCGATGATGCTGTGGCGAAGCAAAACTAAGGATGGGTGTGTCTAGCGCACGGGACCATCGGATTTGTTGGTGACGATTTTGGCCAAGGGAGTGAGGGAAATAAGCTTCGTTGTTAATTGGTTATTTACTATGGTGGTGGGCGAGGAAGGATGCTAACCGCCGTCCAGATAAAGTCGCTAGTGGGAGGCCTCATACGTGAAAAAGGCAACTTTCCCGTGTTAACCCGTGCTGGACAATAAACTGTAGGAAACAATTCGCCGAAAGGATATCTGTTCAGTCTGAAGGTCTTTGACTAGGAAATTCCTGAGATTTATGGAGGGTACTTGAGACTATTGAGGGTACGCTGCAAGGATGAGCGGACATCTGGTTCCCGTCTGGCCCGCGGTGTGTGGCCTGGTCTACGTCGAGTATCGCCCGACGTAACAGATATGTTCTTGTAGTAATTTGGCTGCTCTTTATGGGTTAGTGTGCCTGACTAGTACAACTGTGTCGTCCGCGAATGTCAGTATTTTACTATTGGTAGTTGTTGGTATGTTGGACGTGTATAGTGTGCATAGTATTGGTCCTAAGACGCTTTTCCTTGCGGAACCCCTGCCTTGATGTCTTTGACTTCTACGTATGTGTCCTTGATTTTTATTACGAAGGTTCTGCTGCTTAAGTAAGATTTTATTAATTGGTATATTTGCTCCGGGAATTGTTTCCTGATTGTTTGTAGTAGGCTTTCGTGATTCATTTTGTCAAATGCTTTCTCTATGTCCATAAAGGGGGCTGTGCAGTATTGTTTGTTTTCTAGTGCTAGTATTATTTCGTTGATTAGCCTGTGCATTTGCTCTATAGTGGAGTGTTTGTTACTGAATCCGAATAGATGATCCGGTATTAATTTTTCCTTCTCTATTATTGGCTTTATGCGGTCGTGTATTGTTTTCTCTAGTATCTTAGAGAACACAGGAAGTAGCGATATTGGTCTGTATGATGCACTTTGATGTGGGACTTTGCCTGGTTTAGGTAACATTATGATCTGTGCCAGTTTCCATAGTTTGGAAAAGTATTGAATTCTTAGTATTGCATTGACAATTATTGTGATTTGTCTTATCGGTTTTGGTGGAAGGTTTTTCAAGATTTTACCATTGATTAGGTCGATTCCTGGATTTGTTTTCTCGATTATGTTTCTAATTTCTTGCTCTGTTGGTTTAGGTATGGTGTAGTGTTTGTCAGTTGAGGTACTAGTGGTTAGCGCATCCTCGTCCGTACGACTATTGTGGTTACTGTTGTTGATATTATGTGGTGTAATGTGTTGCATATGTGGTTGGAAAATTCTTCAGCTTGCTCTTCGTTGCTTCTTGCCCTTGTGTTATCTGCTTTTCTGATTGCTGGGACTAGTTTTATTGGGTTCTTTATTTTTTTCGTGGCTTTCAATAAGGAGTAGTTGGAGTTCTCGTGTGCAGAGAGTGACTCTATGAATTTTGTGAATTCGTTATTGTTGTGCTTTTTTATTTTGATTCTTATTTCATTTACAAGTTTGTTTAGGTATTTTTTGTTTTCTTTTGTTCTATGTTTTTGCTATTTTTCTTTCGCTTTTCTTTTTTCGTTAATTTTTTCAAGTATGTCTGGTGGTATTATTTTTATTTGTCTGTTAGTTGGTTCAGGTATAGTCGTTGTCCATGCTGCTTCTTGGATAGTTTCTGTCAATGCTGTTACTGCCTGTTCGATGTGTTCGGGTGTTTTCAATGGGATGTTGCAGTTGATTTTGCTCACGATTATTTCTTTAAATGTTTGCCATTTGGTGGTTTTATTGCATAGCGTCTTTGAATTGTTATAAAGTATTGGTTTGTTTCTGTATGTAATTATTATTGGTGTATGGTCGGAGCTAAGCTCGAGGCTGGGTGTTATTTTTAGTTTATTTGCGTTTATTCCCTCTGTAACTGCAAAGTCGAGTAGGTCAGGAATTTTGCTTAGGTCTGTCGGCCTGTATGTCGGTCTTCCTGTGGATAATATATTGAGGTTGTTGTTTGAGCGGATTCGTGTCATATATGCGGGCAACGACACCATACCTACCTACACCAAGAACGAACACAGGCAATTTCACAGTCATCGAGCGGTCGGTCGTCGAGCGGCAGGTCGTCAAGCAGTCGGTCGTCGGGCAGTTGTTCATCGAGCAGTCGGTCGTCGGGCAGTCGTTCATCGAGCGGTCGGTCGTCGGGCAGTCGTTCATCGCACAAACGATCCTCTAGTGGACAATCGCCATCTGGATCATCGAAGTCGCGTTCGTTCCACAATTCGAGACGGACATCCGAATCTTCGCAGAAACATACACATGCTGCTCCAAAATTACGAAAATTCATGCTTCGTATGAAGCACGCCCATCACGGACCAAGGGTATCGCCCCAAACTCCTCGTCCAATTCCCAACCGGAGCAAAACTGACTAGAGAAACAGACAACAAAGAAGGGGACCGAGTTGACAAACACATCTCCAAACGTCACGCTGCATCATGATCTGCTGGTCACAGCACAGATCGATGTGCTAGACAAAAGGGCATTACCAATCCGAGCCAGAGCGTTGCTAGACACTGGATCTAGTATGAATTTCATGACCGAGAAATTCGCAAACTCCCTCGGTATGAAACGAAAGAGATGTTCGGTCCCAATCGGCGCCCTCGACGACTTGACTACAATCGCTAAGAGCCCGATAACGGCAACCATCGTTTCTATAGATGGCAAATATGAACGTACAACAACGTTCTTAATAATCCCAACAATATCGTCAATAGTCCCAGACCAACCAATCGATCGGTCTGCAATCCAGATACCCAAAAATCTAAGATTAGCCGACCCAGCATTCCACAGACCAAGCCCAATCGAAATATTATTAAGTTCGGGACCAACTTTAGCATCATTATGTGTCGGGCAGATCAAAATACCCCAATCCACCGATACTGAGTTGTGTTTACAAAAGACTCGATTCGGTTGGGTTACCGGGGGGAGTTCAAGCGGGTACACACTCATTTCACGCTACCACAACCGACATCCAAGCGGATCTCGCACGATTTTGGGAAATCGATGAGGGACCATCCACCATACACCTTTCAGAGTCGGAATTGCAATGTGAGGAGCATTTCCGCAACCATGTCCAACGCAATAAGGAAGGGCGATAAATCGTTGCCCTACCATTGACCGAGAAGCTTCCCACGCTTGGGACGTCAAGGTCCGTTGCAATAAATAGACTCGCCTCTCTTTATCGCCGATTCCAACGCGATAAGCAATTCGAAGCCGCGTATAGCGCGGTGATCCAAGAGTATTTAGACTTGGGTCACATGACGAAGATTACGCACAACCGTCCCTCAAACAATTGTTATTATCTGCCGCATCACGGCGTGATAAAGGAATCGAGTGATACCACCAAACTTCGGGTTGTGTTCGACGGATCGACAATCAGCACCACCGGAGTTTCCCTCGATGATACATTGCATACAGGATATAAACTACAAAAAGATCTGGTTGAAAATCTATCGAGATTCCGATCACATCAATATGACCTAACGGGTGACATTGAGAAGATGTATCGACAAATCCTCGTACGCCCAGAAGATCGTAAATATCAACTGACTCTATCGCGTAATTCCAATGGGGAAGTCGAGACTTATCAACTCAACACCGTGCCATTCGGACTATCAGCTGCCCCATACTTAGCCCTACGATGCCTAAAATAGTTAGCAGAAGACATCGGTTGTAGAACGTGATTTCTATGTCGACGACGCCCTCACCGGAGCCGATACAAAGGAAGAATTATTATCGGTACGACACGAACTCACGGACCTTCTCAGATCGGCCGGCTTAAACATCCGTGAATGGGCATCCAACGATAGGGACATATTGCGAGGATTATCAGAAAAAGATACAAATCGAAGACTATAATTGGGTGAGTCACAAACGTGGAAAACTTTAGGTATCTACTGGGATTCCCAGGACCACGCAATCCTCTACTCAGTTAAACCCACAGCGACCATCACTCGTGTCACAAAGCGATCAATGAGTTCGGTGATAGCCCGAATTTATGATCCACTAGGACTGCTCGCGCCAATGATTGTCAGAGCAAAAATATTACTCCAACGCGTCTGGGCATTAAAGATCGATTGGGATGAATCCCTGCCAGCAGAATTGCATACAGAATGGGACCGATACTGTTACGCCGCCTAAAACTTCTGCATTCCAGCCGTCGCGACCGGACAGCCAGCGGCCTGCGTAACGTCACCTCGACCCTCAATAAACCTAAGGACCCACCATAGACTTTCTCTTTCATTGTCTCGCATCGACATGTGTCTCCAGTAAATTCGTTTGTCCTGAAGAATTTCTCAAGTCTAAAAATATTTTCGAAGCACATCTGGCTTTTAGAGAGGTCCTTGGGTTTATTAGGCGCACTTAAAAAATACGGAGAAAGCGGATACACACCTATTAGGAAAAACCGAGCAGCTAGCTAACAAACAAGCTGGTTTTTCCCATGTACACGATCCACGATGGTAGGAGGCTTCCTACTCATCCCTTAAGACCTCAGCGTAGGTTACAACCAATCGACATCGCAGATCGTTACCCTCACTTTTCTAACGAAAAGTGTGAACAACGAATCCGCGTTCCTCAGGCAAAGGGGCACACCCACACCGAGCTTTCTTCCGTATTAACATTAGAACGACAAGTTAGTTATAGCACAAACATCGTCACTGTAACTCATATCCTAAGACCTCGGGAAACTCAACTACTGCTCCTGCGACATCAGGAGGTTTACTAAAGTTATTAGTACAAAATTGAACGCCTAACGTTTACGTCTAAACGCAGCATTCAAAGTCGGTTCTCGGTATCATCGAACATTCACATACGCTATTAAGTATCATATCGTGCTGCGTCCACTAACATACGAAATTCAATTATAAGAGCCCTGCTCTAGTGCGCATCTCTATATTCTCTTCGTGCGACAAGTTGTTATCTATTTGTAACTACTCGACAGTGTAAGTTAAGTGTTGGAAATGTATAATTTATAATTCTGTGAATCACAGTGTTATATAAACTTAATCACCTCTATTATCTTAACGGAAATCAGGGGATCGATCAATTCGTGGTGTCGATTATAATAATCGTAACGGGAATTTACGACTCCCGTTGACGCCTCTCCTCGCGATTGCGTCTCCCCGCGATTGGTCGAAAATACAGATACTATATCCAACTATCCCTACTGTAATATCGTAGAATAATTTAAATTGGAGATCGGTTGAGAGTAGAAAAAACCGTGTCATCGTCCTTCTCTGGTTAGTATACATTGGAGAGCAGCTAGGTGACTAAAGTCACCTAGTTCTTGCAAAACAATAAACAATGCTAGAGCAGAAGGACGGTGTCGGGTTCAAGGAGCGATGACCGAGAGGTCAAAGTATGTGAGCCGAAAAGTGTGTGTGTGCGTGTGCGTGTGCGTGTGCGTGCGTGCGTGTGTGCGTGTGTGTGTGTGTGTCTGTGTGTGTGAGGGCAAGAGCAGAGCGAGCACGAACGAGTAGTGAGTGTGTTGCGAGAGTTAGAGTTGATCGAGACATCGAAGAGTAGAGTCGAGAGCTGATCGAGACGTCGAAGAGTAGAGTCGTTAAAGTTGATCGAGTTGCCAGTGTTGTAGAGTTGTTAGAGTTGCTGATGAGAGGGAGAGAGTGTGTGTGTTAGAGGTGTTGTAACGAGAGCTATCAAATAACTGTAAAGTTATTTGATATAGATACGGGTATCGCATTTAGTTTCGTTAATCAAAACATTGTTTTCTGTCTAACTCTATCTGTACATTAAATCCATTATTAATAAATTGTAATTAATCGGGGAAAAATTTATATTTTAATTTCCACGCTATTACACTACTTAATGATATTCGGTTCCCTCGTAAAACAGTGGTCAAGGCAGCTAATCAAATAGAATTACACGATTTTTGCGACGCCAGTGAAAAGGCATACGGGGCATGTATATACCTGCGCAGTATCAATTCCGATGGACATATCGAAACCCAGTTACTCACAGCGCGATCAAAAGTCGCACCGCTAAAGTCTCTGACAATCCCAAGACTCGAATTAAGCGGAATGTTGCTCCTCACCTCGCTAATGTCCGTGGTGAAGAATTCACTCACTATAAATATTTCTCAGATCGTGTATTGGACAGATTCCACTATAGTGCTCCAGTGGATCAAGTCCTCGCCACACGCGTTAAAAACCTTCGTGGCAAACCGCGTGGCCGAGATCCAAACGAAAACCAACATCGCCGTCTGGCGTCATGTGTCCACCGACGACAACCCAGCGGATCTAATCTCCCGAGGGCAGTCTCCCAAAGAATTCCTGCGTCCGAGCATCTGGAGAAACGGACCCGAATGGCTCAAGCGACAAGAGGAAAACTGGCCGATATGGATCCCTACACCGCTGGGAGAAGTCCCTGAACAAAAAAGACAATCTGTCTAACCACGAATACAAACGATAACACACACCTCCATCGATACTCATCCTGGACAAGACTAATAAGAGTCGTCGCTTGGTGTCTTCGATGGAGACATAAACAAAACCAATCTGCTCATCTAACAACAGACGAAATCACTACGGCACATAATAAATTAATCAAGATAATACAATCCAGTCATTTTGCGACTGAAATCCGGACACTCCGGAAAAATCGGAGCAGGGACGTTGGAGGAAAATTACAGCCATTAAATCCCTTCCTCGACGAAGATGGGATACTACGAGTCGGAGGACGACCAACCAACTCGACTATACCCTTCAGTCAAAAACATCCAATCATTCTGCCAAAATCAAATATAACCGAACTCATAAATCAAGAACACCGGAACAATCATCACACAGGGACACAAGCTACACTATACGCGGTGAGACTGCGCTATTGGCCGATCGACGGCCGCAGCCAAGTGTGGCGCACTATCAAAAGATGCGTCCGCTGCTGCAGAGCCAACCCTCCAACAGTCGAATACTTGGTGGGTGATTTGCCAGAGGCGCGTATTACCGAATCGCGTCCGTTCACTAACGTTGGAATCGACTATTGCGGCCCATTCTACATCAAGGAGAGGAGGGATCGCAACCGACGTAAAATCAAGATATACGCTGCCATATTCGTCTGTTTGGCAACCAAGGCTGTCCACATCGAACTAATCAGCGATCTAACCACCGACGCTTTCCTGGCCGCTCTACGCCGATTCATCTCGCGGCGAGGATACTGCGCAACCATCCTTACCGACAATGGCACCAATTTCGTCGGGGCTAACCGAGAGCTGCAAGAACTCCGGATCCTATTGCAGTCCGACGACCACAAGGAGAGGGTACAGACTTTTCTGGCCGACCGACAGATACAATGGCGTTTCACTCCTCCGAACTCACCACATTTCGGCGGCTTATGGGAAGCCGCCGTGAAATCTTTCAAACGCCACCTAATCCGCGTCGTCGGCACGGAGCTCTTGACCTTTGAGCACCTTAACACCCTTGTGATTGAGATTGAAGCTATTCTCAATTCACGCTCACTGACTCCCATATCCGATCCGAAAGATCCCCCTGTCCTCACTCCCGGTCATTTTCTAATCGATGACACACTAACAAGTTTACGGGAGCGTGATTTCAGGACAGTTCCACCAGGCCAGTTATCAAGTTGGCAGCGTATCCACCAGATCAAACAGAACTTCTGGAGCAGATGGATCGATAGTACCTCAACGAGCTGACCTGCCGCAACAAATGGGATAAGGGCTAACATGACATTTGTGAAGGCACCGTAGTAATCCTCAGGGAGGATAACGGACCATCTATGCAATGGCCTTTGGACCGCGTAATCAAGGTCCATCCAGAAGTCGATGGAATCATACGGACCGCTACCGTGCAGACGGCAACCCATTCAATCAGATCCAGACGAATCCGAACACCCGCACGGAGCGAAGGAAATTCACAAACGACGCACCTGACTCCACAGCCAGAATTTGATCGGTGCCCTCTCAACGTGGGGAGGATGTTACGTCGCCTAAAACATCTGCATTCCAGCCCTCGCGACCGGACAGCCAACGACCTGCGGAACGTCATTCCGACTCTCAATAAACCGAAGGACCCACCATAAACTTTCAGTTTCACTGTATTGTATCAACATGTGTCTTCAGTCAATTCGTTTGTCCTGAAGAATTTCTTAAGCCTAAAAATATTTTCGACGCACATCTGGTTTTTCAAGAGGTCCTTGGGTTTATTAGGCACACTTAAAAATACGGAGAAAGCGGGTATGCACCTATTAGGAAAAACCGAATATCTCTCTAACAAAACAAGCTGGTTTTTCCCATGAACAAGGTCACCCACGAACCACGATGGTAGGAGGCGTCCTACTCATCCCTTCAAGCATCAGCGTAGGTCATAACCAATCGACATCGCGGATCGTTACCCTCACTTTTCTAACGAAATGTGTGAACATCGAATCCGCGTTCCTCAGGCAAAGGGGCACACCCACACCGAGCTTTCTTCCGTATTAACATTAGAGCGACAAATCAGTTACAGCACAAAATCGTCACTGTACCTCACTTCTCCTAAGACCTCGGGAAAATCAACTACTGCTCCTGCGACATCAGGAGGGTCAAGTCAGTTTTGTAGTACAAAATCGAACGCCTAATGTTTACGTCTAAGCGCAGCATTCAAAGTCGGTTCTCGGTATCGTCGAACATTCGCATACTCTATTAAGTATCCTATCGTGCTGCGTCCACTAACATACGAAATTCAATTATAAGAGCCCTGCTGTAGTGTGCATATCTATATTATCTTGGTGCGACACCAAGATATCTATTTGTAACTACTCGACAGTGTAATTTAAGTGTTGGAAATATATAATTTATAATTCTGTGAATCACAATGTTATATAAACTGAATCACCCCTATTATCTTAACGGAAATCAGGGGATGGATCAACTCGTGGTGTCGATTATCATAATCGTAACGGGAATTTACGACTCTAGTTGACGTCTCTCTTCGCGGTTGCGTCTCCCCGCGATTGGTCGAAAATACACTTAGCATGTTTGTAAGAAGTTGTAACATGACTGTGATTTGTTACGTTTGCTGTCTGAGAACTGCGTTTTGTTCGCTTATCATTTTTGTTAGCATTTCGGTGTTTTTGATGGATTGTTTGAGCAGTTCCTTGATTTCTGTAGTGTCGTTGCTGTTATTGTTCTGATTTTGCTTATTCAAGGGTGGCGATTGGTTGACTACTTGCGCGTAGCTTCAGCTACCAACGGTGTTGGTGTTACTGTGAATATTGTTCATTACGTTCTGTGGATTTGGTGTTGTCACAGTTTCTGTGTTATCCTGTCGCGCGTGAAAATTGTTGTGTGTCCTGCTTCGAAGCGGCGGAAACAGTTTACGTTGCAGTTGCTTTCTGACTACACAGCCATTGTAGCTAGCTGGGTGGTTTCCATTGCAGTTGTAGCAATTTACATCATTTATTTTCCCTATGTATAGACAGTTTATTGTTAGGTGTCTTTCTGCGCATTTGACACACGCCGAGATTCTGTTGCAGTAATTTTTTGTGTGTCCATATTGCTGACACCATGTGCATGGCGGTATGTCTTTTTTATGTCTAGGTGGCTCCACTGTTACTATTGTATTTAGAACCTTGTTAATTTCAAAAATTTCTTTGTTATTACTTTTAGGTTCTAGTTCTATTAGGAATAGCGGTAATGGTTGTTTAGTATCGTACCTGGTTATGTTGTTTATTGCGCTTACCTGATGCCCGATTTTAGCTAGTTCCTCGTATATGTTATTTGTATTTGTTTTTGGATGTAATCCTCTGATTATTGCTTTATAACTTTTATCAGTTTTGAGCTGGTAAGTGTGATACCCGGCGTTGTTTTCTTTTAGTGCTTTTGTCACTTTTCTGAAAATTTCTGGGGTGTTCGTTTGTACTTTTACTTGGTCTTGTTTCAATTGTTTTATACTGTAATTTTTTTTCCTGCCGTGTTGTTAAGTAGTTCAATGAGGGGTTCTATTTGGGCTTCAATGTAAATTGGTGGTGGTTTAGCGATGTGGATTATTGGTTTTCCGGCCGGGTCTGTTTCTTTCTCTTCTGGCAGTGCGCTGAAGGAGTTTCGGAGTGTGATTTTTTGTAGCCATAGTTGTTTTTCTGTTTCTATAGCTTTCCTAATGTTGGTGTTATTTTTCGTTTTTTGTTATAACTTGTCACCTTCCACCTTTCATCCTGGTGGGTTAGTGCGTTACTGGTTTTATTCTCTTTATTGTTTTGGATTGGTTCCATTTCAATTTCGTTTGTAGTTAAGCACTCCTGTTCTTCGTTTATTGATTGGCTTGGTTTTGAAGTGTTTGTTGTTTTGTTTATGTAGTATGTTTCGTCTTTACTAATTATTTTTATCGGTGGGGTGTGATTTTGCATTTTAGATTTGATAATAGTCTTCTTAGTAGAAGACACGAATGTCCACCATTTGGCTATGGGCGTTGACGTTCGTAACTTTCTTTTCCCCACTTGCCGCACTTTCTCTGAAGCACTGTTTTACACGTCCGTTTAGCTCGGCTGCTGGGGCAGAACTGAGAGTGAAAGTGATAGGAAAAATTCAAATGTATTCAAAGCCGAAAAAAGCGACATAAAGTGTCATGGCTGTGGAAGGTACGACCACGTGGTAAGAAATTGTACAAACACGTGCAGAGGCGAAAAACAATGGTGGAGCGCAATGGCAAGGAGGTGCGTATCAGCCGCAGCAGAATAGAGGATCAAAGAGAACGAGGATATGGTCAACGAGGATTTGGCCAACGAGGACGAAGCAGAGGCTGGCAACAACGCTACAACGGGGCAAGTCAACACGACGCAAATTATTCATACAACGAGGACTACGACGACTAAGAAATTGGATCTTTCCTAACGCGAGTAGAGCGCGATAATAGTAAGAATGTATTACAATATATACTGGCGATACGCGAAAAATAGAGTGGATATTGGATAATGGATGTTCTGATCACATTGCAAATGATGACTCTTATTTGGTTGAGTACGAAAATTTAAAAAGCCCGATAAATGTAAAGGTAGGGGACGATAGAATTCTAAAAGGAACAAAAGTCGAAAAAATTTTAACTTACTTTGCAGTAAACAAGAGGAGGATTAAAATTATAATGTCTAATGTATTTTACGTGAACGAAATGGATAATAACTTGGTTAGCTATGCGAGAGTAACGAATGAAAATAAGATAGTCTCAGCAGGAAATACTTCAAAGATATACAGGGTGGTTGATAACTGGTGGTACAAGCGGAAAGGGGGTGATTCTACGCGAAAAAGAAGTCGAAAATATAGAATAACAACTTTTCGTTTGAGGTTTTGTTTTCGAGAAAATCGACTTTAAATTTTCGCTCGGTACGCGTGCACTTTATCACGTCTCGTTATAACGGAACTCACTGTAGATTTAAAAAAAAATTAAAAAATAAATAAAAAAAAATTTTATTCTATATTTTCGACTTCTTTTTTCGCGTAGAATCACCCCCTTTCCGCTTGTACCACCAGTTACCAACCACTCTGTATAACAAATACAGAAAGTCGATAGGAATCGCATTCAAAGATCATCGTTTATATAAAATAAGTAGTTACATTGAGAGGCGAATCATACATTGAAAGGCAAAGAAATGTAGCAAAATGACAAATAAGGAAAAATTTTACAGGATCTTAGGACATGTAAACTTTAATTATTTAGATACAATGTGTAAGAAAGAATTAGTTGAGGGAATTCCAGAATATTTTGAGCAAGTACAATTAAAATGTGGTACATGTAACCAAAATAAAATGCACAATTTACCCTTCCAAAATAACCGTAGCAGAGCACGCGAGATTTTAGAAGTAGTACATACCGATTTAAATGGACCTCATAATAATACCGGATTTGATGGATCCAAATATTTCTTGACATTTATAGACGACTACAGTAAGTGCGCATTGATTTATACTTTGAAATCAAAAGGTGAAGTTTACAATTGCTTCCTTGATTATATAAACAAAGTTGAAAATCTTACTGGTAAGAAGATAAAGAGATTAAGATGCGGTAATGGAAAAGAATATATGAACAAAAACATGTACAATCTAACTAGGGAAAAGGGAATTGTCGTAGAACCATGCCCACCTTATGTTCACGAGTTAAATGAAACAGTTGAGCGCTGCAATAGAACAATCATGAATTCCGCTAGATGCTTATTACATGATTCAAAGCTGAATATTAAATATTGGCCGGAAATAGTTAGAGCCGCGGCGTACTTAAAAAATAGCGTAGCGGCACAGGATTCAAAGGACGACGCGAGTCAAGAGCGACTCGTGCGGTTGTTTTGCCTCAGGACATTGACTTAGCCTTGACGCATGAAACATAACGACAAATAAACTCCGAGCAAAAAACAATATCACCGCTACATGCAACCGTCGAATCAAGACGAATTTGAATTTTCCGACTCTTCCCCGACCAGTATAAATAAACCAGCACGATCGCGAACGACAGTACATATCGAGTATCTAACAGCATCAAGAGTATTTTCCGAATATCTTACGAGCGTCTATCAAGTTACGCGACAAGCCTTTACGAGTATTTATTCCGCGATTCTATTCTCCGATTTATACTTCGTACCAACGACTCACGTTTACGGCTGTGTATTAATTTATCGATTTAAATATATTCGACTGTTACAACAACAAGTAATCTCGTTATTAATTCTCACGCACCTACATCCTCTTCACATAAACCTCTACAATAGAACCATTACGAACACATATGAAAATAAAAGACCATTTGAAATACTTTTTTAAAGGAAACCGTATATAAATAATTTAAGATTGTACGGAAGTAGAGTTTTCGTAAGAATAGCTGAAATTGCTCTGTTATACTTGTAGTTTATGAAAACGTTGGATATAGGATCTTAGTTAATAATAAAATTATAATTGCAAGACACGTAGAATTTATAGGTGAAGATGATAATTTAGTAGGATTTCAAGGAGAAGATGAATCAGATAATGAAACAGAAAAGGATTTTAACGAACATTCGGATTCAAACGAAATTCATGAAAATGAAATAAATGAAGAAAAGGTCTAGCAGGTTGTAATAAAAAAGGTGAGAAATTGAAGTAACGAATCAGAAGAAAAACTTGACAGAAAATAATTTGAGAAGGTCAGGAAGGGAAAGAAAGAAATCTCAAAGATATGGCCAAACGAGCTCATATTTCATTTATGGGAATGTAGTTAGACAGTCCTCAAACCTACGATGAAGCTTTAAGTGGTGATGATAGCGGTTCATGGAAAGAAGCATTGGATCGAGAAATGAATAGTTTAATCAAAAATAAAACCTGGCAAATTAATAGAGAAACTAAGAGACAAAAAAGTATTAGAATTGAAATGGATATATACGAATAAATCTGATAATCGTAAGAAAGCGCGACTAGTTGTTCGAGGTTTCTATCAAAAGGAAATACTGGAAGATTTATACTCTCCAGTGACAAAAACGCAAACGTTGAAGTTATTACTATCTTATTGTTGTCAATATGGTTTGCATTATGGTTTGCATTGTGTTTTGCGAGTCCAGTGGAATTGTATGTCTTTCTTAGTTAGTTCTGTTAACGGTTTGGCAATTTTAGAGAAGTTTCTAATAAATTTTCTATAGTATCCAGCTAGGAAGGAATGCCTTTACATATATTATAGCAAGCATATATATTATTAGCATATAGCAATCATAGCATATATATTATAGCAAGGAATGACTTTACATCTGTAGGATTTCTGGGTAGTTCGAAATTCTTTACTGCTTCCATCTTTTTAGGGTTATGTTTTGCTCCATCTGCTGTCACTACATGTCCTAGGTATTCTAATTCGGGTTTTAAGAACTCACATTTATCTGGTTGTATTCTTAGACCTACTTCCCTGAGTCTTTGGAATATAAAGGCTAAATTTTTATTATGTTCTTCTATCGATTGCCCGAATATAATGATATTGTCACGACCGGCATACTTCAAATCCGATGGACTGACGATGGACATAAAGATGTGGCGACACTCGGCGACAATGTATATCGCTGAAGTGCCTAATGAACCATCAACATCCCAACGGTCCTTCCACCGAAGGTTCTAGAAGAAAGAGCACATGGCAACGGCCGCGGACGCCTAGCAAATGCATGGAAAGTGGGAATGTTGCGGGATGACAAAAGAAAGTAATCGGATCCGATCGAAAGTCAAATTGTAAGAGCTTCAGCCTTGGAAAGTCACGCCTATAGTTCGGAAGTGGATTGTAAAGTGAATTGTTGTTAGAAAAAAATAAAGTTCCTTTTCTTTATTTTTCACCTCAAATTTCTTTTTCTATTTTGTTACTTTACGTGACAATATCATCGAGATAAACGAAACAAGGTTAATAAAACCTCTCAACGCGGTATCCATCATTCTTTGAAAGGTAGCAAGTGTGTTCTTGAGCCCGAATGGCATTCTATTGTAGTGGAAGTGTCCTTGTTAAATGCAGTGTATTTCTTTGAATTCTCGTCCATGGATATTTGATGGAATCCCGAGGATAAGTCTAAAGCGGCGAAATATTTTGCGTTTCCTAGTTGTGAAAGTATATCGTCAATGTCAGGTAGTGGATATGTGTCTTGGTCTGTTAGTTCGTTTAACTTTCTAAAATCAATTATTATTCGCCACTTTTGTTTCCCTGATGCGTCGATTTTCTTTGGAACGACCCAGACAGGTGAGTTATAGGGAGAGTCAGAGGGTTCTATAATCTTTTTGTTCAACATTTATTTATTTCGGTTTTATGATGTTCGGGAGGACGGTAGGATTTTACGTTGATGACCTTATTTTCTTTTAACGTAATGGAATGTTTGGCAAGAGATGTACATGGTAATGTTTCACTGTCTAAATTGAATACGTCCATGTAATAGAGCATAATCTTTTCTATAAGTTCCTTAAGAGGTTTTTCTATGTGCGATAGTCGAATCAAAGATTTGAATTTTTGAATTTGATCTATGGTGTTTGTATTTCCTATAATGTTGGAGACTTGAACTGAGGACTTACCACCATTGATAAAGCATACTGGCGTTGGTTTTCCTTCGAGGTATACGACCTTTTGAACAGTTTCTCCTGGTGCGAGGGTTTGTTGTCGTTCCAGCAGAAGAATGTTATCATCTAGTTTCAAAGTTTTGTTGGAGAGTTGGAATTGGTATTGTTCTAAACCGGGTAAGCCTAATATGCCGTCTTCTATAATAGGGAAATTATCATCTACTAAGGAAAATTCTATCTCTTTGTTGAATAAATTTAGTTTAATTTAGGAATTGGATTCGTATTTGGAATGTCCGTCCCATGGAGAATTTCTTTGTGTCTGGTATAATTTTTCTTCCTGGGTAGTATCCCCGTTTAAGTAAGTTGATTCCTAATTCCGAGTCAACGAGGAATCGCAACCCTGGTCGTCCTGGTAATTGTAGTCGTATTGTGGGTAATCTCTTGAATAGCACAATCACCAACAATCTCAACCACCTCGCCACATATGAACCAACATACTGGCCCACTAATACTAACAAAATGCCTGACTTACTCGACTTTTTCATAACTAAAAATATCTCGCCAAGATATGTCCAAATCAATTCCTCGGCGGATCTCTCTTCTGACCATTCCCCGTTATAGCAACAGTTAGTTCAACAATTATCGAGGATCTTATCTAATAGCGTTATCCACAACCAACTTACCGACTGGTAGCTCTTTAGAGAAGTCTTTAATCACTCAACTTCAGCCTCAATTTCACTAAAAACAAATGAAGATATCGAAACAGCCACGGAATACTTAAACACGAGCATAATAAACGCTATCCGCTTCTCCACAGCTACTAAGTCTTCTATCAGCAAACGTGAATCTCCCCATTACATATTAAAAAAAATCGCAGAATAACGTAAACCAAGAAGAGTATGGCAGACCCATAGAACACCGGATGACAAACGCAAATTAAACAACGCTACTAGGAAGTTAAGCAAAATCATCAAAAAATATAACAACGACTGTTTTCCTGTTCCCTAAACACCTATCCAACGTATTTAAACCTCATTCCTCCAATATTGCCCTGGAAATAACGGAATACCTGCACTCTCCCTTCCAAATGTCTCCTCCTATTAAACCTTCCACTTCTCTAGAGGTTACAGAATTAATCCGTCGCCTAAATCGCAGGAAAGCATCGGCGCATGACCAAATAAGTAATAAAGCAATCAAGGAACTTCCCATAAAACGGATTTCACTCATCACATCAATTTTCAATGCAATCCTTCGTCTTGAATGTTATCCGAAGCCCTGGAAAATATCAATGACAACTCTAATCCCTAAACCCGGAAAACCAATACAAGAATCTAGCTCCTACCGCCCAATTACCCTTCTACTCACTTTCTCATAACTATTCGAAATGATGCTCACGAATCGACTCCTTCCACTCTTAGAGGAATTAAAAACACTGTAAGCCAAAACCTAGAAAAGAAAAAATATTGATCTGCAGTATTCCTAGACTTTCAACAGGCATTCGACAAAATGTGGCATGAAGGACTTTTCTTCAAACTGAAGAAAATCTTACTGAAGAAATCCTTCAACGATTTCAATAAAAAACACTAAGATCCTTAATAGATGCACCTTGGTATGTCATCAACGAAACAATCCACCGCGACCTCAAGATAAAGACAGTTGTATTCAGAGTATTGGATGGAATAAATAAGGTGAACCAATCCTTAAACCAGTCGTCTACTTAATTTATATAAAGTTATTAGAGTAAAGTGTAATTTATACGTGTCAATTCAGTGTATATCTCAATTGTGACTATTAAGTGTATAATAAAGTGTAATAAAAAGTTCTAGATGGTTGGAAAAGTCTGCCGGCGCCACTCACCCAATTTAACGTCGGATTTCTTCAACGGAACCGTCGGTCAACGACGACGGTCGATGTTACGTCAGGCGACCCTCTACACAGACCAGGCCATACACCGCGGGCAAGACGGGAACCACATGTCCGCTCATCCTTGCTGCGTACCCTCAATAGTCTTAAGGACCCATCATAAATCCCAGTAATTTGCTAGCTAAGGTTCTTCAGACCCAACAAATATCGTTTTTCCAAATTTCCAAATAATTTTCCAAATTATGTTCTAAAGATTATTGTCTACTACGGCTTGACAAGGGAAAGTTAGTATTTTTCACGTACGATGCTTCCTACTGGCAACTTTCTATCGAGGGTGGCTAAGACCCTTCCTAGTCCACCAACCTTCATTTATCCAATCAGAAGCAATGTATACTGCCCTTACTTTCCAGATCAAAAATGTCATGAACAAATCCGATGGTCCCGTGCGCTGGACGCACCCATCGCTAGCTCTAATCCGACATAGCATCGTCACTCAACTCTACTTCTTCTACACCGCTAGAAAAGTCAACTTGACTTCCTCCTGCACGAAAAATCTAACTCACATCAACTATCTAAGTCGGTTCTCGGGATTACCCAACATTCACTTCCTCTATTAGGTATCCTCGAGTGCAACGTCCACTAACATACTAAATTCAACTATAAGAGCCTTGCCCTATGCTGCATATCTATCTTATCTCCGTGCGACAAGTTGTCATCTACGATTTATACCTACTCAACAATGTAACTTAAGTGTTGGAAATAAAAACCTTATAACCCTGTGAATCACAGTGTTATACTAACTGAATCATCCCTATTATCTTAACGGAAATCAGGGGATCGATCAACTCGTGGTGTCGATTATTATAATCGTAACGGGAATTTACGACTCCCGTTGACGTCTCTCCTCGCGATTGCGTCTCCCCGCGATAGGTCGAAAATAAAGGTCGTACGCAGCTGCGTCTGAAGCGCTCTTAAACCCGAATCAAATGGAGGACATTTATATCGTCTATCTGGGAAAATCGCATAGTGGTACCAGTTGCGATATACACACCCGTCGCTTGTATTAATACACATACAACTTGTAATAAACATGTGAATATTTCGCTAACGGATATGTAGGACTATGTCGGCTAATAAAAACCTCTTTTTTCGTGTATCTTAAGGCTCGGTGCAGATGAGCCATATCTTATCGTAGGACATTGTTCCGGTGCCGTTGCAAAAGCAGAGAAAGAAATAAAGTTCTCCTGTTTCGCAAAAGAAGGATACATACATGTAGTATCGGGGAAAAGGGCCTAAGAAACATCGAGTTAACTGACGACTGACAATGGAGATAAAGATGTGGCGGCACTCGGCGACAATGTATATACACATGCTACATACGCTGAAGTGCCTTTTTTTTTGTCTCTTTTTACGTGCAGAAATCCTCATCGACACCCGCCAAGGCGGACAGTGTCGGACTCCTACCGACTAAAACTCCACGGTGGCCTCCTGACGTGTTGGGGTGCCCCGAGTTCTCTTCCGAAATTCATCGGCCGGCACCCCCGTCTGATCTCTACGGACACTTCAGGTTATTACTAGTAGATCGCCAGGGGGACCACTCCCCTGGTGTCATTCCTCCTCGTTCACCTCATGCGGTCTCTCGCGGGGTCCTCTCTCATTTCTAAGTATTCTCGAAGAGTTGCCTGATCTCACTCTAGCCCTCTCCGCCCGCTCCTTTACCAGCATTATCTGCTCGCAAAAGTTGCGGACGGCGGCACCCTCATAGCCACCCTCGAGAATAGCTTCCACAAGCCTACCTGGGGATATGTCGTCTCCGATCTCCATTCTCAGGGCCCACCTCGGCAATTCCCACGCCGGGCAGGTCGACAGTGTGTGCTGCACCGTGTCCTCCTCTGTCTCACAGTGGTGACATACGGACGTATTTTCCTTTCCGATCCTCTTCAGGAATTCCCCAAATACCCCGTGTGCGGTGAGTATTTGAGTCATCCTGAAGGTCAGTGGAGCCCCTCTCTTGCTCCTCCACCTTTCCCAATTAGGAAGCACGGCGCAGACCGCCCGGTGTGGTCTCTCCCGGATTTCTTGTTGCAGTCGTGCATGCCACTCTCTCCATATCCTTGCCTGGACTTCTTCCAAGTCGAGGTGCTGGGTTGCCTCCTCGGGTCCTTGCAGCAGACTCTTCTTCCATTCATACCTCTCTTTGAGTGTAAGGGCTTGCAACTCAAAGGGGGGGGGGGGGGGGGGAGCAGCAAGGACGATAGCTGATGAATACGACACCGTCCTGTAGCCCCTGATAATCCGGATAGCTGTCCGCCTTTGCAATCCCCTTATTAGAGTCATGCTGCGTCGACTTATATTCAATTCCTTGGCCCAGACGGAGGATCCGTATAGGACCCGGGAACGCACCACTCCCTCGTAGAGACTTCTCACTCCTAGTCCAGCTCCCCCCAGGTTCGGTAGCAGTCCGCACAGAGCGTTTGCCGATGCAGCGACTTTCGGCATTAGTTGTTCGAAGTGCTGTTCGAAGGTCCACTGGCTGTCGATGGTGAGACCCAGATATTTCATGGTTTGTCCCACCATCACTCTTCCTATCGCTGAAGTACACCTAATGAACCATCAACATCCCAACGGTCCTTCCACCGAAGGTTCTAGAAGAAAGAGCACGTGGCAACGGCCGCGGACGCCTAGCAAATGTATGGACGGTGAGGATATTGAGGGATGACAAAAGAAAGTGATCGGATCCGATCGAAAGTCAAATCATAAGAGCTTCAGTCTTGGAAAGTCACGCCTAGAGTTCGGAAGTGGATTGTAAAGTGGATTGTTGTTAGAGAAAAAAAAAAGTTTCTTTTTTTATTTTTCACCTCAAATTTCTTTTTTTATTTTTGATATTTTACGTGACACTAGCCGTGTTACCCAATAACTGAAAACCCCGAAGCCAACGTCGCCTGTCTACTGTTTATGGTCTGACTTCGTCGCAGTCTTTTGTCTACGCGCTGTCGATGGCTTGAGTGCTTGAGAAAACTAAGAAGACCAGATGTAGAGTTTTCTTATAAGTGGTAACCACTTCAACAAATAGCAAACTGCAGACGCAAGTATATTGCGATCAAAATCTTTTGTTTCTTTCCAAGCGAATGAAACTCTATTAGAATATATTGCGAGTAAATGTGTTCTGCATTTTTGTGCAGCGTGCAAAGTTTGAAAGGATATATTATTCCTTTTTTGTTATTTATACAATTGATATACAACGTAACACGTTTGAGTATTGATTAAAAATTCATTTTTGATTGAAACTAATCTCACCTAACGCTTGGAATGCCCCTTTATATTTAACTTACTTTACTGGTCTTTTTTTGTTGTGAAGTGCTTTGTAATCTGAGCACGCTTTTCCTGAAAAGAGTGCTAGACAAGGCCCTATTGTCTAAAGATGGAATTTCCTTAGCCGTACTGCCGTGCCTTACGCTGTTGCGTCTGAAATCCGCAGTCTCAGTCTTAAATCCGAATTGTATGGGTAATATTCATCACTTGTCTGCACCACTCACATAGCAACACCAGCTGATATACGCATGTGTCACGTAAAATTCAGGGTTGGTTGATGAAAAAAAAATGGCTGAGTCGTAACACAACTATCGTCTTTATTTTCTAGCACAGCACAGGTTTACATTGATCAGAGAGATGTTCACTGTTTGATGGTGTTGTCTATTCCCCTCAGGTGTCCTCGTCTCATCACGGAGGAAAGCTCGGTGTGGGTGTGCTCTTCTTAATTAACAACGCGGATTCGCTGTTCGCACCTTCCGTTAGGAAAAGTGAGGGTAATGATCCACGATGCCAATTGGTTATAGGTTATGTTAATGAATGAAGATAGGAGGAGAAAGCCTCCTACCAACGCGGCTAGTAGGTAATATTGTTTATGGGAAAAACCAGCTTTTTCGTGAGTCAAGTATTGGGTAACTGCCGGCTTTCCCCGTAATTAGCGAGGATGTATAATAAACTTAAAAAGCTTAGGTTTATGGTGGGTCCCTGGGGTAATTGAGGGTGCGCGGTGGACTCTGAAAAAATGGACGTTACACATGCGACGCTTGTGTTGATACACATATCACAGACGACTATGCTAATATCATTGACAGCAATGCCGCTATTTTTTGACAAACGGGTTTTAAGTGTTGCGTCGGGTGTTTAGATACTACGTGACTTTGTAACGATTTCGATAAACAACTGTATAATGTGTACCTTTTTTAGCGTGCATTCACAAAACAGTTTTAATATAATAATAACTATATAATAATATAATATAATAATAATAATAACATAAACGTGTGATATTGACTGAAATGCCGCAGATCAATAAAACATTAGTTATAATGAATCCAATCCAATGGCTTTAAAATTAGAGTACTCGCAGAGTATAATTTCTTATATTTAATTATAATATTTGCATTGATTATTTTATGCTTTCTTAGGGCATACGAAAATTGTGTTGATAAAATAAAATAAATAAATGAAATAAAAAAACATAAGATAATATAAAAGGAAATGAAATAATATACGATAATATAAATAAAATAAAACAAAATAATTTACGAACCAATTTACAAATAGAAAGTTTTTACAAGCTTGTAAGTAACATTGTGTCTAATTACATTTTAAACTGCTTACGGTATTATCGCTACTCGTATAACATTTAATTTCATCATTCAAAGAAATATGTTTATTGAAGTTGATCCAGAATGTCAGTAGCCGCTACTTTCTAACCACCAGTATGTATCCAAGTTTTGTCTATGATAATATTGTTCAAGTTTGGAATTTGGTAATTAATAGTAGATTAATAGTAGATAATTTTGTTAGTTGCATATCAAATTTTTTTATCTATTTCGTTTTTGATTACATGATGTCAATGGATCAAACATCTAGATTCGCGTCTAATATATTGTTCGAAATCCAATGCTCAAAAGGATGTAAAGATCATTTGTCACAAAAAAAGTTTGATAAAGATTATTCGCCAGTGAGAAAAAATTATTAGCACCTGCGTTTTCCGGGAGGATAGCGGAAGCCGTCCGCGGTACTTCCAAAAAGATCTGGTAAGTGCCGCCGAAAGGCGACAGTGCCTTACCATTTACTTATGTGTTCCGCCCTTTTCTACGGGAGTGTTAAACGTCTCTCCTTCCATACTACAAAAAAAATTTTTTTTTTTTTTACGTGGAGGAAATCTTCATAGACACCTTACCACCCTTACGCAGGTGGGCAGAAGGTAGTGCCGGATTCTTACCGGCTAAAACCTCTACGGGCGGGCCTACAGTATACCAGTGTGTGCGAGTTGATCGTCGGGCCCCTGTGTGCTTAACACCAAGCACGTTTAACCAAGTACTCCCAGAAAGTACATTCACAGCATAGGCAAGGGAGGGGCTTGGCCGCTTGCCTGTTTGTATATTGTAAGAGAAATTTTCGTTTTTCCTTCCATTTTTAGAGCTCCCTTATGCCGAGGATTCGAACTCGCGACGCGTCGTCTTCAGTTCTGGGCTTTAACGAGCGTAGCTGGCCGCCTCGCCGAGGTTCCAGTTGATTGGAAAGTATTTGATTCTTAATGTGGCAATGTATATCAGGAAGTATTCTAATTAGCCTCTTGAAGCAGATGTACTTTTTTCATAGCCCTCTCAAAATACAAGGGGCAAAGGTAAATAATTCCCTTAATTAAAACTATTATTATTAAATCTATTATAAAGCTCTTAATATATTTTTGCTGCTATTATATTTCTTGTAGTAAGATTAGTGTTGAGGGGCAAGGAGAGGATCCGGAGTGCCCTAAATGTTCGTCAAAAAGTTTATTTAAATAAATGCTATAGCACCTTAAAGTTTATTTTTTCTTTTTAAGAAACACATTTTTTTTAACCCGCCAAAATTTGTAATTTCACACTATTTTCTGCCTTTTTTTTAGTTCATCGAGAAGAAAAATATGTGATAATTTAATTCTTTTTTGGTTTTTCCTTTCAGTCAAGAATTACGAGGTGGATCTTTCCCGCCGATTGAAAACTGTAGCCCATGAAATAGGTTTAGAAATCTGTTCTAACGTTTTCTTTTACTTTAAAAAAATTTTGTTGTATTCGTTAAATATATGTCGGAGTGTGATTGGAACTTTGGGCGTTTAATGAACCTTTACTTACTTTACCGTCGCGAATATCGCTAATACGTATCGGTACGAATGTGGACACTCCAAGAGGATATGAGTAATAGCGACGATAATATGACAGAGCTGATGGTGACAATGAATCCAGGTTCGATAACGAATCAGCGGTCAACAGGATGATAGATGAACGTTCTTAGTCCGAGTAATTACCGATCGTAAAGACGTTACTCTTTGGTCAATGAAATCGCGAGAGAGAATGATTTTCCTGTCCCGACGATGCCACAGAGGAAAACTATAACGGGGTGTGTCTAAGGACACGAGATCATCGGATTCGTCGGGGGTAGCCTTCGTTCGGAAAGTAAGGGAAATTGACGTTGCTGCTAATTGGTCAATCTCCATATCGATGGTTAGAAAAAGATGCTAGCCGCCCTCGAGGGAAAGTTGGTAGTGGGAGATGTCATTCGTTGAAAAGATAGATCTCCCCTATCTTCCCGTAGTTGGGACAAAGACTGTTTGTCGGTTTGAAGGACTTTGGGTAACTAGATCTTAGTGTTTATAATGGCCCTCGGGCTAGCTGATCACGTACTGTGGAGACGCGTCGACATCTGGTAACCATCATACCCGAAGAATAGAATCTGCGTGTGGCGCGCCACGGGACAGAGACCGTTGGAATGTTTACTGTTGCGTGCCGCTACAAATATTTCTTTTAAGGAGAGCTATATAGAATTACTCTATACCTTTGTTAGACAAAGCGTTCATCCCTTGACCGCGAACACGTTGGCGACTGACTGTCGCCTCGAGCCCAAGCTCACTGTCACAAATCTCTGACAATTACAATCGGGTTGAATAACTACAATTGTTTAATTACAGCTATAGTAAACTTTAGATTACAATGTTGCGGGATTATCCAAAGGCTCCGGTGTTCTTTCATCTCCGACATATATATAAAACCATACCTCAAAATTCAATTACTTCATTTCTTCCTTTCCCTTCTAAAAAAAATCACAAAAAGACGCTGTTTTAGAACATTCTAATTCAGGACACTCCCTTAATCGTTTTATTTACTTGTCATATCGTATCCCGGTGCTTTTTGGGGGTTAAAATGGTAATGGATCATTTCTTTGACCTCTGAGGTTGTAAATGGTTTTATAGGAAAAGTTGTCCAGAAAGGTGATTTACAAAAATTTCATATATTATCACAAATATGATATATATGTCGGGTTTACATTAGAGTTAGGGTTAGGGGCGTGAAACGAATCTTCGTTTGGATTACACGTGTCGTTATGTAATAGAGAAGACATTGACTAGTGCAGATACGATTATCATAGAACTGGACAAGTAGCCGTGGTAATTAGATATTCGAGAAACTAATGACAATGATCCTAGGTTCAATAACGAATCCGCGGTCGACGGGATGATGGATGAACGTGCTCACAAAGTCTATGACGGACGCGTAATATTCACTGGTCGTAAGGTGTTACTCTTTTCCTCGGTGAGATCGCAAGAAAGAATGAATTTCCGTCCCGATGATGCCACAGAGGAAATCTATAATGGGGTGTGTCTAAGGACACGAAATAATCGGATTCGTCGAGGGTAGCCTTCGTTCAGAAAGTAAGGGAAATTGACGTTGCTGCTAATTGGTCAATCTCCATATCGGTGGTTAGAAAAAGATGCTCGCCGCCCTTGAAGGAAAGTTGCTAGCGGGAGACGCCGTTCGTTGAAAAATAGGTCTCCCCTATCTTCCCGTAGTTGGGACAAAGACTGTTTGTTTGAAGAACTTTAGTCAACTAAATCTTAAGATTTATAACGGGCCCTCAGGCTAGCTGGACGTGTACTGCGAAGACGCATCGACATCTGGCAATCATCTTACTCGAAGAATAGGGTCTGCGTGTGGCGAGCCACGGGGCAGAAACTGTTGGAATGTTTACTGTCACGTGCCGCCACAAATATTTCTTTTAAGGAGAGCTATAGAATTACTCCTTGCCTTTGCTAGACAAAGCGTTCATCCCGTGACCGCGGCTACGTTCGGCGACTGGCTGTCACCTCGAGCCCAAGCTCACTATCACAAATCTCGAGTAAATACAATCGGATCGAATGACGACAATTGTTTAATTACGCCTATGATAGAATCTAGATTACGGTGTTGAGGGATTTTTCCGAAGTTCCAAAGGGAAGGCTTCGGTGTCCTTCCATCTCCGATATGCATATATTTAAAAGGTAAACTTTTCGGGTTTCTACATATAAAATATAGTAATATACAGATCCAAAACTTATATGTATGTCGGAGATGAAAGGAAAACCGGAGCCTTCCATTTGCAATTTTGGGAAAGTCCTCTAATGCTTTAGCATAGATTTTATCATAGCTGTAATTAAGCAATTGTTGTCATTCGATCTGATTGTAATTGTTCGAGATTTGTGATGGCGAAATTGGGTTCGAGGTGACAACTGATCGCCGAACATAGCCACGGTCACGGGATAAACGTTTTGCCTGACGGAGGTTTTTTTTTTTTATTTTGTTTATTGAAATTACAATCAATTCTCGCATTGAGAGTTTTCAGTAATTTTTCTGGTGTGGCGCAGTGACATGGCTAATTATTTATAATAAGTTAATACTTATTATAGATAAGTATAATTTATAAGTAAGTATTTTAAATAAGTAAATATTGCTTAATTTGGATAACTAAATGAATCTAGCATTTAGGTCTAGCGGGTAGTGTCTCTTCAGTCTGCGGATCTGGTCCGATGTATCAAGTAGTCCAGTGATTAGGGGATTTCGGTATTTGTTGACTCTTTTGCTATATCTATCGCTGTGTTTTGCTATTTCCTCTTTGACTGTGGGTATCTTGAGGTCGCGGTGAATTGTTTCGTTGGTGACATACCACGGTGCATCTATTAAGGATCTTAGCGTTTTCGATTGGAAGCGTAGAAGCATTTCGATGTTGGAGTTACTTGCTGTTCCCCATAGTTGGATTCCGTAGGTCCAGACAGGTTTTATTACGGTCTTGTAGAGGGTAATTTTGTTCTGTAGGTTTAGTTTGGAGCGTCGGCCTGTGAGCCAATAGAATTTTTAAAATTTTTCCTTTAGTTGCTTCGTTTTGTCTGAAATGTGGTTTTTCCATGTTAGTCTCCTGTCCAGGGCCATGCCCAGGTATTTGACTGAGTCCTTGCTAGGAATTATTGTGTTGTTGATGGTGATCTGGGGGCAGGTTTGTTTACGGAGCGTGAAGGTTGAAGCCCCATTTATGAAACCACTTTTCCATAGAGTCAAGACACCGCTGGAGAGTGGATGAGGCAATTACCGGGTCTGCGTGGGAAGCTAATAGCGCTGTGTTGTCAGCAAATGTTGCTACTGTTATCTCAGTTGATATAGGTAAGTCGGCGGTGTAGATAGAGAATAGCAGGGGTCCGAGGACACTACCTTGGGGTATGCCAGATTCTATTGGAAATGTTGCGGAAGTGGCGTCTAGGCATTTAACCATGAATTGCCTGTTGGTTAGGTAGGACTTTAGGATGGAGTAGTAGCGGTGTGGTAGTATTTTTTTGAGTTTGTATAGTAGTCCTTCGTGCCATACTTTGTCGAATGCCTGCTGTACGTCTAGGAATACCGCTGAGCAATATTTTTTCCTTTCAAGAGTTTGGCTGATCATGTGGGTTATGCGGTGGATTTGCTCTACTGTTGAATGTTGTTTCCGAAAGCCTATTGGGTATGTTTGGCGTTGTAGTCTCTTCCAGCTATGAATCTACTGCCCAGGGTGTCAAGGAAGTTGTCAAAGTCTTCTTTGGCGATGGAGTGTCTGGGAGGGCAATATACTGCTGAAGTGGTGATTGTGCCATGGCAGTCTTCTATTGCTACGTTTGTTGCTTGGAGGTAGTCTTTCTGGAATGATGGAAGTTCGTAGTGCTTGATGCTGGATTTGATTATGATTCCGGTACCGCCGTGGGCCTTTCCGCTGGGATGTTGAGTATGGTAGAATTTGTAACCGTTTATTTTTAGGTAGTTTTTGTCGGTGAAGTGGGTTTCCGATACGAGCATTACGTCGATTTGCTGCTGTTTGGGGAAGATTTCTAGTTCAAGTTTGTGTTGAGCTAGACCGTTGGCATTCCAAAGAGCTAAGCGTCTTGGTTTTATTTTGCGTCGGGGCGCATTAATTTATCCATGATGAGTGTTAAAAGTGATAGCAAATTATTAATTTGCTCTGTTTGCTTTTCTATTAGCTTTTCGAGTCTAGAGACGTTGTCTGAGTTTGGTGCATTGGGGACACTATGTTGAGAGTGGTCGTTGTGGGTATTCGTATTATTTCGGGTTCCCTGTACTGCTTGGGCGTAGGAGGTTGAAGTAGTGGCGAATTTGGGAGGACTGGGTATTTGATTGGTGAGGGGAATTGGAGTAGTTATGAATTTCGGGGGACTGGATATTTGATTGGTTATCTCTTTTGCTCTGAGTTTAGGGTACTTATTTGTGTACAGGGTTTTGTAGGCTGAGCAGCCTTTGTAGTTAGCAGGATGGTCCCCTTGACAGTGGATGCACTTCGCTGGGGTTTCCGGTGATTTAGTGCACTGGTCAGTGGGGTGTGTACCTGCACATTTAACGCAGCGGAAGGTATGGTTGCAGTATTTCTGCGTGTGACCGTACCTTTGACACCTTTTACATTGCACTATCTCTTTTTTAACAAGCGGTGGTTCGAATTTTACTATTGAGTGCATTAGTCGACTGATGTTGTAAATTTCCTTGTTGTTAGGCTTCTGTTTTATGTCGATAAAAAATAAGGATAGCGGGTCTTTCGAGACTCTATGCCTTATGTTACTAACGTTGATGACTTCGTGGCCGAGTTTTAAGAGTTCGAATTTGAGTTCATCTATGTCTGCTGAGTGGTGGATGTTGCGTAGAACCACTCGAAAGGGTCTTTCTTGTTTGAGCTGGTATGTGTGGAAGTTGGCGTTCAAGGTCTTGAGAAGTTTGATGAGTCTTCTGTACGCATCAGGGTTTGTTGGCAGGATTTTTACTTTGTTATTGATGGTTTTTAGATTGTAGTCCTCTTTGGAGATATCTCTCTCTATGGACTTGATCATCGTTTGTATGTCAATGACATCATCAACGAATATTGGTGGGGGAGGGGAGTTTCTTTGGATGTGTTGGTTTGATGGTGGGTCAGCGATATCCATGGAGTCGTTTGTGGATTCCAATACGGCGAATCTGTTGTAAGTGTTTACTTTACTTGTTGACTGTTCGTCCCGGGTGGCGTTTGCGTTTGTTTTTGGTACTTCTATTTTGCGCTTCTTAGAATTTTTGGCGTCATTGGTACGAGGAGATCTGATGCACTTTTGCCACGGAGGAGGTAGCGCGGGCAATTATGAATTTGCTCAGGAGAGCCTAGTCGTGAATCCTGGGCCATCATCGAGCTAGTTAATTCAAATTGAATAACTAGTCGTGAGGCTATGAGGCTAGTATTCGGGTAGAGGTTGGGAGCGTAGGATTTTTTTTCTCTAAAGGATAGGAGACACTTGGCTGTGTTCACTTTCGACGGATGGGCGACACGTGTTGTTTTCCGAACTTCACAGAGCACTAGACACACGTCTGCACGCTTCAGCACTCAACAGCGAACTCCTGACGGAGGTGTAGAGCGGTTGTATGATTCTCCCTAGAAAGGTGGTTGTGGCGGCATGCGGCCTCAAGAACGGGCCTGGACACATGGGATTGTACCTTCGGGGTGTCGATATAATGGGACACACGTTGTATTAATAATCAAACTCCAGACAGGAACTGCCTAGCAACGGTGTTTGGAACTTTCTCGATGCTCTTGTAGCGTAAAAATTAAGTTTAAAACAAGAAACTTGTCAATTTCCGAATAGGAGATCGATTTCTTTTATTTTCCACTCAATTTGTACAGTATGATTTTGGTTCACGATAATACACTTTTGATACTTGGGCTAGTTGAGAATTGTTACCGACTGACTGGATGATGATGAAGGGTGTATTTATATTGTTTTATTCGTCGGAGTGGGAGAAGGCTTTGCTCGTACTTGTCATACATTTCGAAGAACGGCTAGAGTGACCGAATGCCACCCAGGCGGCTGAGAACGGATGGTGACCGGACGGTCACACGTGATAAGGCGCTCGGTATTTTGGTTTATCATAAGGCTGCTCGAATTTCACCGGTGACATTCCCCCCTTCTTAGATCGAACTTGGTCCCTCAAGTTTTCTTCAGAAGACTTTTGTGGAATCGGACTTGACGTGGCTTGAAAATTACGGCTGGTTCCTCCTCATCCTCTAGGTCGTATGTGTTGGTTGGAATATAGATGTTGGGTGTTGTGGCCAGGGTGCTTGATACCGGTGGGGTTGTCGCATTGTGGCTATTGATTATGGTTTCATTTCGGCAGCAAAATAAATTGATACATAATTTGTTCGGTATACATTTCCTGATGCATTTGAATACCCCTATTTTGTTTAATCAATATATACCTAGTATGCCTAATGCTATGTATCCTAATATCTGGAGTGTGGTTAGTCCCCAGTACTGTATATTTTTGATTCTATGTTCGAAATTAAGAGTTTCTATCTCGTCGCCTATTTTATCGATCGTGGTTTTATAGCCTTGTAAATTATCTATTATCTTTGGTGCTCGCTCGAGTTTATCTAACAGATGAGTGAAACTATCGTTTGTTTTGAGCGCTAGGGTTTTCGTTTTGATTTCGTATTCGACTTCGTTTTTTGTTTCGCCTATACGCATGTGTTCATCTTTGTACAATATATCGCAAGAAGTGTTGGCTCTTATAATGGAAGGCTTGTCGAGTTTTTGCAAGGTATGTTTCGTTTGGCAAATTGTGTCTATTTCTATCGGATTTGCCGGTATCGCAATGTAGCAGTTGCTAGTTTTGAGCGGTATAAAGCTAATGTCTTCAATCTTAAGTACAGTTATTTGGCAATGTTCAATGCGAGGTTTGAAGTTTATCATTTCGCTGCGACAATCGGTTCTCGAGTTTCTGTCATGGATTGGTAGTGTTTGTTTACATATAGTGGTTCCGGCTCGATTTTTACAAAATTTGTTGAAGTACTCGATATCAGCGTTTATAAATGAAAGACCTGAGGTTAAATACATCTGATGTTCGACTGCTGGAGCCAAAAATACTCCATTTCTCTTACTCGGGATAGGATATACTTGTAACATGTTCCATTCTGTGTTAGAGACTAAGGGTACTATGATTTTGAAAAATATTTTGTTATCTATTGTGAAGAGTTTAAGATCACTGATGTCGAGTATGAATTGAAAATGTTCGGTTTTGGCAGAGATCGCGGTGTTGTACATCTGGCTACCTATTGCCTTGGCGTAATTTTTTATAAATTCATCGGAGTCGAGTATTTGTGGACTAATTATTCCCTGTTTGCCTAATATTATGACGTTAAGTATTTCGTCTAATTGGAAGTGTAAAGTTTGCATCGCGGTGTCGAGTTTCATGATCATCTTAAGCATAAATCTATCGATATTTGCCTGCCGTTGTTGTTTTAATATATCGTTATGTGATTTCTCTAAGTGGTTTAGGTTTTCTGAGTTTAGAATCTTTCTAATGAGTGCTGTTTGATTAGCTATTATGGTCTTGATTTTATTATTGTCATCGAATAGTTTGTCCATATTCTCGTTTATGAGCGTAAGATCGTCATCGTCGAGAGTTCCGAACAGACTTTTCGATACGGAACCTACGATGTTGAGTAAACCTCGTGTGTTTCGGGTATGTGTTAACGCTTTCAAGTGTTTTGCGAGTTGTTTTAGGTTATTGATACGATTTTGTAATCCGTCTAACCCTTCAGCGTATTCTTTGCTGATTGCATGCGAGTCTATTGTAAACGTATATGATTCTATTGTGTTTATCTGCTCGTATATGTCGCTAGTGTCTAATCCTACTATAATATTATAGTATAGTATATAGTATATATATATATATATATAGTATAGTATATATATATAGTATATAGTATATATAGTAGCAGTATCGCTGTACAAATATCCTTTTCCTATGTTTTCTACGAATACAGAGTTTCCTTCTAATGGTGTAATATTTATTTGCGCGGATACTATTCCGGCAAAGAGGAGCGTCGACCTGGAAAGTAAGGTTTTAAACGATTACCGTGTATCTTTTTGTCTTGAATCAGATAGTATGGAGTACATACTTTATCAATCGTGTATGGTCCTAACCATTCCACATCAAGTTTATGCCTTTTATGATCGTTATGTATTAAAACGGAGTCTCCTTCTTTGAAAACTGATTGAGGTTTTATAATTTTACGTTTTTGATCGCGCTGATATCGCTGTTTACTTTTGATCAATGTTTCGCGGGCGTGTCGGAGTCTAGAGTCCCATTCTTTTTTGCGGAACGTGACTTCGTCTGCGTATGTGCGTTGAGGATTCTTGGATATTGTGGAGGGAAGATTGGCTTGGTGTCCGAATGTTAGTTCGAATGGCGTGTAACCAGTGGAGTCGTGTATCATTGTGTTATATGCAAGGCATACAAAGTTAAGTTGATCGTCCCATTCTTCATCCGAATTTCGCTGTATCGATTTTAACATGTCCGTTACTACTGCGTGTGTTCGTTCTAAAGATCCGTTACTTTGTGGATGGAAGGATGTCGTTTTGATATGTTTGATTTTGAACGCGTCTTCGTACTGTTGCATCAAACTAGATATAAAATTCTGTCCGCGGTCAGTTAATATCTTTTTTGGAGCAGAAAAGATGTAAATGTAATGATTCAAGAGTGCGTTCCAAATTGTTTCCGTTTGCTGAGTTTTTAGTGGCACGAGTATTAAGTATTTTGTCAGTTCGTCATGTATGGATAGAATGTACTGATTGCCTTTCTTCGTCTTTTTCAGTGGGCCTAATAAGTCCATAGCAATTTTATCGTTTGGTTCGAGGGGTGTGTCGGTGATACAAGGTTCTTCGCGCGGTCTGATACGTGTAGTTTTGGTTATTTGACAGGTGTGGCATGATTCTATATGTTGTTGTATGCGTTTCATCAAATCTGGTATTCTGTGCCGTTTATGAATGCGGTCGTATGTCTTTTGTATACCGGGGTGTCCTACTAAATCGTGATTTTCTTTTAATAATTCGTCTATTTCTTCGTCGCTATATGTTTGGATTGGTTCCCATGCAAAATGTAATTCTTTTACGGTGTCGTTCAGGAACAATAAAATTCGTTTGATCGCGTTCTTCTCGGTTTCTGTGAAACTGTCGTCGCCTATGCCTATCTTCTCGTTTGTATGAATAATTTCGTTTAATTTAGTTAACCATTCGATTCTGTCGTAATTTCCTAGCTCTGTTTTGGATAATTGATAGAAAGATTTATGGTTCGGAGTCATTTTGAGAACTTTGGGTAACGCGTCGGTAGATTTTTCCCAATCGTGATACTTTTTATCGAGTTCTATGTTCAAATTTTCGCGTTGTCTGGTCAGAACATGTATTCTAGATAGTGCGTCGGCTGCAGTATTATCTTTTCCTTTCGTATATTCTATGTCGTATTCATATTCTTCTAGTTTTAATCGCCATCTCATCAAGCGTGATGAGGGGTCTTTGCAGTTCTGTAGCCATTTTAGCGCTTGGTGATCGGTTCGGATGAGGAATTTCCGCCCTAACAGATATTGTCGGAGGCGTTTTACGGCCCATACTATTGCTAAAAGTTCTTTTTCTGTAGTGGAATAATTTCGTTCCGGTGGGTTTAGAGTTCGCGAGATATAACAACATGGATGTCCGTCCTGTGATAAGATCGCACCTATACCTTCGTTACTGGCGTCAGTCGTTAATGTGAATTGTTTTGCAAAGTCTGGGAATTTTAGTACGGGTGATGAACAGAGTTTGTCTTTTAATGTCTGGAATGCTTCCTGGGTTTTATCTGTCCAATGAAATGGTGTCTCCTTTTTTGTAAGTTCGGTCAATGGTTTCGCGATTTTGGAAAAGTTTCTGATGAACTTACGGTAATAACCTGCTAGTCCTAAGAAAGATTTGATGTCTGTGGGATTACGTGGCTGTTTGAAATTGCTAACGGCTTCTAATTTTTTGGGATTTGGTTTTACGCCTTCGGCGGTTACTATATGTCCGAGATATTCTAATTCTGGTTTGAGAAATTCGCATTTGTCCGGCTGTATTTTGAGCCCGAGTTCGCGTAAGCGTTGCAATACTATCGCGAGGTTGCTATTGTGCTCTTCAATCGACTGTCCGAATATTATAATGTCGTCTAAATATACAAAGCAATGTTTATTTATGAGTCCTCTTAGCGCGGTATCCATCATACGTTGAAATGTTGCGGGTGCATTCTTTAAACCGAATGGCATTCTATTGTAATGATAGTGTCCTTGTGGTGTGGAGAATGCTGTGTATTTTTTAGAGTCTGTGTCCATTGGGATTTGGTGGAATCCGGAGGATAAATCGAGGGCTGAGAAGAATTTTGCGTTGCCTAGTTGGGATAGTATGTCGTCTATGTCAGGTAATGGATATGCGTCTTGGTCAGTTAGCTCGTTTATTTTTCTGAAGTCTATTACAATTCGCCATTTCTGTTTCCCTGAGGCGTCTGCCTTTTTTGGTACTACCCAGACTGGTGAATTGTAAGGAGAATCAGATGGTTCTATGATGTTCTTTTGTAGCATTTCGTCCATTTGTCGTTTGATTTCTTCTTTGTGGCATTCAGGCGGTCGGTAAGATTTTGTGTTAATGATTTTATTTTCTTTTAACGTTATCGTGTGTTTAGCAAGGTTAGTACATGGTAACAAGTCGGTCTCTAGATTGAATACGTCAAGGTAAAACAGCAATATTTTTTCGATTGGTTCGCGGAGAGTTTTTTCTATATGCGAAAGTCTGACTAAATCTTTAAATGTGGAGACTTGATCGTACGTGTTTGAATTTTCGATAAAATTGGTCATCTTGGCTGGGCACTCACCACCATTGATAAAGCATATCGTTGTCGGTTTTCCTTCCAGGTAGACTGTTTTTGACACTGCTTGTTTTGGAGGTACGTCGTTTTCCTGTTGCAATAAAAGAATATTATTGTCAAGTTTTAATTGTTGATTTGAAAGTTCAAATTTGAATTTAGATAGAGCTGGTAAACCGAGTATGCCGTCTTCTATAATTGGAAAGTTGTCTTCTACTATAAAGAATTCTAGAGTTTTGCCAAATAGTTTTACCAAGGCGTGTTCGTTAGTTTTAAATTTAGAGTGTCCCATCGAGAATTTTCGTTCTTTTGTTATTTTAGGTCGCAATACACATCTTCGTTTAAGTATGTTAATTCCTGCTCCGCTGTCAACGAGGAATTTATATCGCCGTCCGTCGGATCGTAAAAGTACTGTGGGGAGACTTCCTGTTGTGGCGTTAATTCGTAAGTCTGGTCTATTGGTTCCTCTGTTTCTTCCTTGTGTGTCTCGAGATTGTAGATCGCTGGTGGTCTCGGAAATTGGCTGGGCGTTTGAAAATTTCTGCATTGACTAGAGACATGTCCGATCTGATTGCATTTGAAGCATTTGAATTGAGTCCTTAGGGCAAGTGGCATTTGTTCACTTTGCCGGAAGCTTCTTGGCATTGGATTAGGTGTTGGAGTTGGTTTTTTAATGATTAGGTTGGGATTATTAGTTGTTAGTTGTCGCTGTTCAGGGAGTCGTAATCGTTCCATCGGTTTTGGTCGTCGATTTCGATCTTCCCTGAAGAATCGCTCTATGTCGGTGGCTCTTTTCTCGGCTTCAAGGATATTGTATGGTGGATTGGCGAGAAGTAATAGTCCTATTTCGGTTTTCAGACCTCGAATAAAATCGGTTACGGAGTCTCTTAAAATCCTGTCGTTCATAGCTCGTCTATTAAATTCGTCACAGTATTCGTTCGTTATACTATATTGTAGCTTATTGAGCGCTCTGCGGAATCTGATGATATAACTTTGCACACTTTCGTCGTAACGCTGTCTCGTTTCGCGTAGCTGGTCTTGTTGTTCCCTAACGGAGTCTTGGGTGGCTACGTTTCGTCGTAGGGCATCGTACAGGTGTCCGTATTCGTTGATTGGTATATTGCGAATGGCCATTGCGGCTCTACCCGTGATTTTCCCGATTTTTATCATTTTTAGTAATAGCGTGGGTTCGCTACACATGGCTCGTAATTCACGTACTTCGCGTATGAACTCTTCTACTCCGATATCGTCTTCGCCGTTTAATTGTGGAATGCATGCTATCGCGTCTTTGGCCCGTAAGCTCGGAGAGGTGAATTGCGGTAGACGATCTTCGTAAGAGGGATGGTTGTCTCCTTCTGTTTGAATCGGATCGCACGGTGGGGAAGTTCTATCTTTCGCGGCAACAGATTCGTCCATGGTGATAAGGGAGCCTAGTTCTGTAGTAGCGTCGCGTCCTATTTTTATTTTGGAGATATTTTTGGCTAATAGTTCTATCTCCGCTGTACGCTTCCTATTTTCACTGTCGGCTGTCCGTTGTGACTCTTCCATACGTCGCGTAAGAAGTTCGATTTGTTTTTGTATCATGTCGAGTCTGGCAAGAATCGAATTATCCGTAGCTCCGTTTGTAGGAACGGTTTCAATAGTTTCGACTTTGTCCTTTCGTGATATAGACATGATTCTAATCGGGCTTATTGAACTATCGTAGCTATTTGAACTCGAAACGCTTGAGAAACTTGGTTTTCTCACACGGTAATGAAAAAATGAATCCAGATTTCTAGCTTACCGTGGTAGTTATGACCGTTGAGGAGTCTCTGGGATGTTTCCTCTCTGGTTGGTTTTTTTTTGGATTCCGAATCTTATTCGTAGGCTTGCTCTGCGCTGACCGTAGTCCTCTCGTCTAGTTTCACCGTAGTGGAACGTTGAAAGTTGCTGCAGGGCTTCGTAGTAGCAAAGATTCGCGGTGGTTCGCTGATCCTTCGATCTTCAATGATGCGCGTACGCCGAAATCGTGATTTCGTTTACACTGAAGCGAATGGATCCTGGCAGGATCGCCAAAAATGTAGCGTAAAAATTAAGTTTAAAACAAGAAACTTGTCAATTTCCGAATAGGAGATCGATTTCTTTTATTTTCCACTCAATTTGTACAGTATGATTTTGGTTCACGATAATACACTTTTGATACTTGGGCTAGTTGAGAATTGTTACCGACTGACTGGATGATGATGAAGGGTGTATTTATATTGTTTTATTCGTCGGAGTGGGAGAAGGCTTTGCTCGTACTTGTCATACATTTCGAAGAACGGCTAGAGTGACCGAATGCCACCCAGGCGGCTGAGAACGGATGGTGACCGGACGGTCACACGTGATAAGGCGCTCGGTATTTTGGTTTATCATAAGGCTGCTCGAATTTCACCGGTGACACTCTCAACGAGTATATATCAAACTTTAGGTAGAAACTACCTAGCAACGGCGATTGGAACCATCTCGATGCTTCCAACGAGCATATAACAAACAAATGCAATCGTACAGCGAGAAAAATTTCCATCAGATTATTATTCGTATGATCGCCTTGGAAAGTGACACATCGAGCAGTTTACCGAGCGTCTCAGCATTCGTATTTTTGTGCCTAAAATTATTCTACTCATAGTAAAGAGTTATCCCGTTGACCGTGGATTCGTTTAAACCCAAGAACATTGTTAATAGCGTTCATTAAACTCGTTATTCTTTAAACTTATTATTCGTAAAACATATTATTCGTTAATCTCATTATTCGTTAAACTTATTACTTGTAGAACATATTATTCGTTAATCTTATTATTCGTTAAACCTATTTATCCGTTAATCTTATTATTCGTTAAACTCAATATTCATTATACTTTGTAAAAGTCTAATGTATGTACGTAAGTCTTGTATATACGCGTAAATATAATCTCTGTTTTGTAAAACGATGGCTAATTCAAACGAAAAATCGCTACGCGCCCTCAATTCTAATGTTAACCCGACATGTAGTTCATAATTATATCAATAAAGACAACTGATGTTTATAATGATTCCTTATGATGTTTAGAATGATATTTATAATGATGCTTGTTGATAAATCATAATTATTTCGTACATTATAACAAAAGTATATGATATATTAAAGTTATTCGTTTGAAAGTAGAATTAATAAAAAAAATCATGATAGTGTCACGTAAAAATAGTGGGAAAATAATAATGAAAAAAATGTTGGGTTCTTGAACCAGAGTTCGAGATACCTTTATTCTATAATAAAATTACAAGTGTTCGATTAGACCATTACCGAAAGACTGAAGCTTCGATCAAGACCCAGCCCTTCTAGATGTTCATTTATCTTATGTCTGCGTGCCGAATTCATATTCCTTTGTTTTGGTAGTTGGTGTCGTGTGCCAGGCGGTTCAGGTTTCCTGAGTCGGTTGGAGATATTTGTCGACGTTACAATAGTGTCACTACCAGCTCAGTTCAAGACCGGAGATAAAGATGTGGCGACACTTGGCAACAATGTATATCGCCGAGTGCCCAATGAACCATCAATATCCCAACGGTGCTTCAATCGAATGTTCGAGAGGAGGGCGTGCGTGGCAACAGTCGCGGACACCTAACAAACGCGTGGATAGTGGGGATATTGAGAGGTGACAAAGGAGAAAGAAACAGATCCAATCGAAAGTCAAATTGTAAGAGCTTTAGTCTTGGAAAGTCACGGCTGGAGTTCAGAAGTAAATCGTAATTAGTGTAAACCTAGTGTTAAAACATAAATTCTCTTTTTATTTTTTTTTTATATTTTATTTTCCTTTTCATCCTCGATTTCCTTCTTTTTTATTTTACGTGACATGACCATGGCCGAGGACGGTTGCAGAACATGTACGTGGTGGGGCTATGACAAAAGACAAAGGGATGCTTAAGGGAGAAAGACGAATTAAGAGGTCGTCGTCAGTTGAGAAGTGTGTTGTCAGCGTTGTCGAAGGGGGTGAATAAAGAGCATTGGAACCGTTGAGAATGAGAAGAATGAGTGACGAATAGTGACTGCGTGCATATAGACTACCGGAGCATCATACTTGATTTTGTGTTGGCGTGAACGATATTGAAACAAATCATGCCGTTACCAAACCTACTAGCACTATACTTTCCCACAGATATGATACAAAAAATAAGATCAGTGGTAATACCTACTTATTTGTGAACATGTAACGTCGATTAGTTCAGTTCTCAAAGTGTTTTTATTTATGCTAAAGTCAGATATGGAATAGATCGAGTCTGTCAATGCAGCCCTGATTCAATCTCTGGGTCATGATGAGAGTATTCTTATACGCCATAATTTTGGCATACCGGTGTTTAAGAATGTTGCGGCTAAAAAAACTGCTCTCATCCGTAAACCAAATATCTTGAAAACAGTGTGGATTGTGTTTTAGTTTCCTTAACGTCCAGCAACAAAATTTTCATCGAATGAAGTAATCTACCGTTCAAAGTTCTTGCACTATATGAACAATATAAAAACATAGACCTTCTTCACGTATTATTTTTCTTGCTTCTTCTTGTGAAATTCCTACTCGACAAGCTATTCTTCGCAAATACATCAATAGATATATATGTCGGAGATGAAAGGACATCGGAGCCTTCCCTTTGGAACTTCGGAAAAATCCCTCAACACCGTAATCTAGATTCTATCATAGGCGTAATTAAACAATTGTCGTCATTCGATCCGATTGTATTTACTCGAGATTTGTGATAGTGAGCTTGGGCTCGAGGTGACAGCCAGTCGCCGAACGTAGCCGCGGTCACGGGATGAACGCTTTGTCTAGCAAAGGCAAGGAGTAATTCTATAGCTCTCCTTAAAAGAAATATTTGTGGCGGCACGTGACAGTAAACATTCCAACAGTTTCTGCCCCGTGGCTCGCCACACGCAGACCCTATTCTTCGAGTAAGATGATTGCCAGATGTCGATGCGTCTCCCCAGTACATGTCCAGCTAGCCTGAGGGCCCGCTATAAATCTTAAGATTTAGTTGACTAAAGTTCTTCAAACAAACAGTCTTTGTCCCAACTACGGGAAGATAGGGGAGACCTATTTTTCAACGAACGGCGTCTCCCACTAGCAACTTTCCTTTGAGGGCGACGAGCATCTTTCTCTAACCACCGATATGGAGATTGACCAATTAGCAGCAACGCCAATTTCCCTTACTTTCTGAACGAAGGCTACCCTCGACGAATCCGATGATCTCGTGCCCTTAGACACACCCCATGATAGTTTTCCTCTGTGGCATCATCGGGACGGAAATTCATTCTTCCTTGTGGTCCCATCGACACATAAAGTAACTCCTTACGGTCAGTGGATATTACACGTCCGACTTAGATTTTGTGAGCACGTTCATCTATCATCCCGACGACCGCGGATTCGTTATTGAACCTAGGATCATTGTCATCAGTTTCTCGAATATCTAATTACCACGGTTACTTGTCCAGTTCTATGATAATCGTATCTGCACTAGTCAATGTCTTCTCTATTGCATAACGACACGTGTAATCCAAACGAAGATTCGTTTCACGCCCCTAACCCTAATTCTAATGTAAACCCGACATATACGTGCACTGCACAAACGACATTTGCTCCTTCTTACGTCAATGTACACAACGAGCGACAAGTAGAAATCAACCTAACCCCAATCGACGATCTGAAACTTCTACTTCACGCTATGATCTTCCATTAGGTCTTGAACAAAGAACAATTCCCAGCACGCTTTCTGAACTTCACTACTTATTATTATATTCAAAATATTTTTATATTTATAATATATTTATTTTTGTGCTTGTATCGTCTTTTATTCGTAATATATTATCGCAATATAATAACAAAATTAGTTTAAGAGCTAATAGAACCTTAAAGATTTTTTTCAAATGAACGGGTCGTTTGCAAGCCATGATTCCTTTGAGACATTTGTTCCTCGTGATAAGTACTATATGATGCAGTAAAAAAATTTGATCTTGAAAATCATGCCCAAAATCAGTTTTGCGAATCATTTTTTTAGCAGATCTCCGCAGATTTGAAAATGTAGAATCACACCCCCCTCCCAAAAGCAATGACAAGTAATTTTTTGATACCTTGTACATTATATTCTGTTGAGAAATGTTAAGTTGGCATGATCGCTAGTTACTACAAGCTAAGTTGGTACGACTTCTAACGACGCCCTTTTGTCTTAGGAGTCGACCACGTTGTTCTATTGACTAAGAGATTCCTGTGTGGTAAGACGTGTTGTATAAGACTGAAATATACTGGAGAAAACGAATCTGAGTGAATCGTTAATTAATAAACCCAAAACCCATATTAAATAACATATTCTGCCTATATGTAAATATATGTGACTGTGAATTGCAGACACGGACGTATGTGTTTATTTCCTAGTTTTTGTTTTAAAGGAACATCACATATGTTGGTCGTTCCACTCGGTCGCGAACTCTGCGAGCTCATAAAAATCTATTCCAACCTAATGTTCCATATGCGAGCGAAGTGGCTTCTCTAACTTTCGGCCAAAAAAACTTTTCTAAAAATTTCTTGTTCGCTCGCATATGAAATTGGTATTAGGTTTGACTACCTTTTTTACGAGCGAGTAGAGCGAGTAACGAGAATAGTGTTTCTATACTATACGTAAATACATACTATACATTGTTTTTTATGAATATTTCTTTATTGATAATTTCTTAAGGAATAACGGACGATGGCTAAATTCTTCTAGAAATTGCTCAAGAAAATGTTCTTGACAACATATGTCAAAGTGAACATCATTAGCAAATGTTCTGACGGATCATATCCCTTTTAACAAGTACTTTAAGATAAAATATGGAAGAGAGAATTATTTTTTAATTAGCATTATTTAAAGAATTGAAAGAAGGGTAAGTATGAGAGAGAAAGCAGGATGTGACTTTTATTGATATAACTGTTTTACTATACTAACAATAAGAGGAAAATTGAACAAAACAAAAGCTAATTAATTACATATATATGTATGCTCAGATTTCAGAGCTTAGTTTTAGGAGTAATATATTGTATAATATTTCCCAGATTACTTTCATTAATATTCTCCTTAAGATCATTAATAACACTCAATTTTAATTTTATCAAAGCAAAGTAAATATTCTTGCTTAATTAAAACTCTACTTCTAAAAAAATAAAACATTTCTATTTATGCAAAATTGCATGGAATAAAACTTTCAATAAATACACTTCGGTTTGTAACTGTTTTTTTCAAACAGAAAAGGTAACGGCCAAAAAATTATTATTATTCCACAACTAACTGAAAATTTTGACAGTTTCATCCGATCGTTGGATCGATTACACGTACGGTGATTTTTCAATTTCGGAATCAGTTACAGACCTGACTGAAGAGTTAAACCCTGCGACGTGTAGTTGGTCCAGAGACAGTGTGGCAAATCTATTCGTTCAACGCTGATTGGTTCCGCCATTTATAAAAGAGCTTCCTGCAGCAGTTATGTATAGATTGGTATAGATATAAATGTATAAAGTATGCATTTACAAAGTTGTCTGTAAACAAAGTGTGATAATATTTACCGTGTATTAGAGTGTGTATAACGAAGGAAATAAAGAATAATAAGAAAAAGTAAGATATTATTAAGAGTCGCTATTATTGATAGATATAAATAATAGTTGAATAACCTTTTCATAAGATTGCTAAAGATAACCTCAAAAGAAAATACAACTTTTTTGCAAAGTTTAACAATAAATTATATTACAATTTTAAATTAACATCAAATTTTGAGCTACACACATCTTAGTAATTAAATCTATATGGTGTTATCCGTTTTTACTTTAAGGTGATTTATACTTCGTGTTTATTACAAATCTTTGAAGTCATCATAAAGAACATACAGAATTAGCATTTAAGTTTGAAATGTTATTTCAAATGCCTAATTACTCAGCCAAGAGATGCAGAAACAAGTCAAAGAGTGGTATGAAAATGTATTATCATCCAAACGATTCTAAACGAAGAGAGTAATTGTGAATTAACTGCGTAACTCTTGGTGGAAAACAAAATGTAATTGTATATAAATCCAATTTTTTAATATATTATGTTTAACAAAGTATTTGCATTACATTATTCCAGTCATACGGTATCTTAAAAAAATATATAATAAAATGTATTTGTTTTCATTAATAAAATTAGACACTAATTTATACCTTCACGTCACTATATGAAGCATGACTTTATGCTTTTAATTTCACTAATATGCCACACTGTCCCTAGGTCACAATTGTACACACAGGTCTGTTAACTGCTGTAAAGGAGATGAGGTTCTTAATGTCGCAAGATGTACTTTACAAATCGGCCACCATTGAACAATGCGATCGAGTAGCTAGGATTTTGTGTTTGGCGCCATTCTTTGGTGAAAGCACTAAAGGTAAAGAATATAAACTAAAGCAGTAAGCTTATTTAATAACTAATACTATATTATGTATTTATTACAATTTCTCACCATTTATTTCAAGCAGATACATCGACAATACCCCATTTAGTACAGAAAGCATTGTTTAAATGAATATTAATTATGAACCATTATTAAACATGCATTATTATTATCAACAAAAAAGTTTAACAGGACTACAATTTTCAAATTAAATATGTACACATATCTTTAATGCTTTTATATTTGACGCATATATTGGAAAATAAGCTTGTTTTTAGTTTTTTCTTAATTCATTAAAAAATTGTATAACTATTAACTCTACCTATAATATACGTAAACAGTGTCATATTTAAAATATTAACCATGATTAAAAATTTTCAATGTTATTAAATTTTTTATTGAGCAAGCTAAATTATAATCTAATTATAGAGTTTAGAAAGGATTTTAATAATGAAAAAAATATTTATTTTATATAACATTTATTAGACATTAGTTAAATACAAAATAAGAATAATATATTAATAATAATCATATATGTAAGACAAAAGTTGATCTCTATGATCATTAACATGGTGTTGCTTTTTCCTCACACCCTCCTGCTACTCGCTTCGAAGCAGAACATAGAGCAACTAGATATTACGGAATCAAATCCGACACCAAACAATACAATACGTATAGAACACTAATCATGGAAACACCAACACCTTTGGTAGCCGAAGTTATTCACAAGTAACTAACCAACCGCCACCCTTAACACCAACATAGCCAAATCCATCAGGAACATGCTCAAGCAACCACCGTTACAAATACAAACTAATGGCAATTACTTTCAGATGTCAGCAGCATATGCACCACTGCGAAGAGGCAGAACATTGACAGAAATTATAGATGGGCAACTACTACTTATGAACCAAATAACAGGCAAACAAAAATAATTCCACAAGACATTCTCGACAAAATCAGAGAAAAAAGGAAAGCAAAAGAAAAATGGCAAAAACATAGAACACGTGAAAGCAAAAAAACATCTAAACAAACTTGCAAGGAAATAGTAAGTAAAATAAAAGATCATAATAATAACGAATTCTCAAAATGCATAGATTCACTTTCTGCGTACGAAAATTCCAATTATTTCCTATGGAAAGCCACGAACAAAATAAAGAAGCCAATAAAACTAATCCAAGCAATCAAATTAATGGACAACACATGAGCCAGAAGCAACGAAGGGCAAGCTAAAGAATTTTCTAACCATCTTTGTTGAAGTTATCTGTTCGAGGCATGTGTGATGAATGTGTAACAGAAATATATTTGAGTATAAGTGTAACTGTAAGTATAAGTATAAATATAAGTATAAGTACAGGGTATACTAATCCAGATCCACACTCTGGCAGCGTTACATTACAACAGAGCTTCGAAGCCATGAGTCTATGAGTATGTATATGTCGGAGATGAAAGGACATCGGAGCCTCCCCTTTAGAACTTCGGGATAATCCCCTAACACCGTAATCTAGGTCATTGTCATCAGTTTGTCGAGTATCTAATTATCACGGTTACTTGTCCAATTCTATAATAATCGTATTTGCACTAGTCAATGTCTTCTCTATTGCATAACGACAATGTGTAATCCAAGAGAAGATTCGTTTCACGTCCCTAACCCTAATTTTAATGGAAACCCGACATATATAATTACGAAAACTGGCCCGTCTATATATACCCGGTTGTACCATCTGTGCATGGCATATTCCTAGAAAAGGCTATGAGGCTGGGAGGCCCATCAAATTTATTTAGAGCTAAACAATACTCAACGGCTTTGAGGACTAAGAAAACTAAACACTAAAGAAGATGTAGAGTTTTCCTAGAAGTGAGCATCGCTTCAGCAAAAGCAAATAACAAAACCATTTATTTCAGCCAACGCTCAAACCGCGTTGCGTGCACTCGTTCTCGTCACTTAAAAAAAACCGTAGACACTAGGTGGAGATACAACATGGTCCTTCCCCAAAAAGACACAGAAGACAATCACAGAAAAAAACATAAAAAAATATTGGTGGATACCGAAACCATAATAAAAAAAAAAATAACAAGGGAAAGAGCCACAAAACGGCAACGCTCAAATCTCCCTCTGTGTAAAATAGTGTAAATATTGTAAACTTTGTAAATGTAAATTTGTAAATATTGTAAATATTTCTACAGGACACCCCTCCCTTCTCCTCCCCGTCCACCCTCCCCCGCCCCTTCTCAAAATCCCACAGCCCCTCCGAAACCAAATAGACTAACGAACTATCCAGTTTTTGCGACCAGGTTTTCAAGACAGAGATAGAAAGAAAAAAACAATATCGTATATAGGCACCGCTCCACAACGACTTAAATATAATTTATATATTGTAAAGCTAAAAAAATGAAATTCCGACACACAAAATATTGTATGGCTGTCGTACCGTCATGTATCGGTACTTTTGCCTAAACCACCCCACAACCGAAGTTCATTGTTTATTGTGAACAACATACCAATGTAACATTCATCTACTGGTCAGTAAACATTATAAGTAAAAAAAAGAGCACTCGTTCTCGTCCGATCACGAAAGTTTAGCAACGCTTGGCACGGATAGTACTTAGATGAGTGACCGCTTGGGAACTCTGTGTGGTGTTAGTCTTTTTATTTTTCCAATCTTTTTTACTTTCCTTAACAATATATCTTCAATAATCTATAATTTAAGCATCGAAAAAAAAATAATGTTTTAGTATTACACTATTACCATACATTATATCATTCTTATTTTTACACTCTTTTATGTGTTTCTAAATGTTCTTTTTTTTTGTACATTAAAAGCTGTCGAGGCTTATCTCGGAATAAAGAGTGAAAATGCATGGATGAATGTATAATAGAAATATATTTAAGTAAACATAAGTACAAGTACAGTGTATGCTAATCCAGATCCGCACGTTGGCAGCGTTATTTTACTATGGAGCTTCGAAGCCATGTGCCTATGTGTATTTATATAATTACGAGAAACTGGCCTGTTTATACTCTGCTGCACCATCAGTGCATAGCATGTTCTAAAAAAGGCTATGAGGCTGAGTTCCAATTGATTTAGAGCTAAATACTCAATAGCTTCAAGGACTAAGAAAACTAAATGCTAGAGAAGATGTAGTTTTCCTAGAAGTGAGTATTACTTCAACACCGCCCCCCCCCCTGAAACTCGAAATCTTTACAATTACTTTTTAATATCATTTTTGTATTTCTGTATTTGTCATCAATATCATTACTGTATCATTTGCATTTGTAGCTTTATTTATGTAGTATATTTCACCTTTGTTTATTTGATTGGCGGTATTTGTTGTTGCATCTTGGAACTTTTACCAGATGACAGTGTTCGTTAACGTTTTAACCTCCTAAATTCACCATTTGTCGCACTTGCACTGGAGCACAGTTACTCGCATCTGTTTATCTCGACTGCTCCGGCAGAATTGTCATTACAATGCAGTTGTCTATATTCTTACAAACATCAAGGCCGGTTTTCTATTTTGTCCGGTAATTTTCATTTTTAACGTGTTGAACATTTTCTTCTACATCATATTTCAAAATCCCTTAACGATCACCTTTTACAAATTGACTGCTAATACCTGATTTTGGATCATGTGTTGTATATACATCGAATATAACAGTAAGGAACAAAGAAAGCATTTGAAATACAACAAGATATTAAAATTAGAAACTAATTACACTCTCGTAGCGGTGCCTGGATCCGCTTGGACTAATTTGCAAACGGTGGAAGTTGTATATGTCAGAGATGAGAGGACACCGGGGCCTCCCCTCCGAAACTTCGGGAAAATCCATAAAAATTGTAATTAAACAATTTGCCGTTATTCTACAAAATTGTATTTATTTGAGATTTGTGACAATGAGCTTGGGCTCAAGGTTTTTTTTTTTTGTTTATTGAAATTACAATCAATTCTCGCATTGAGAATTTTCAGTAATATTTTCTGGCGTGGCGCAGTGACGTGGCTAAATATTTATAATAAGTTAGTGCTTATTATAGATATGTATAACTTATCATTAGGTATTTTAAATGGGTAAACATTAATTCGTTTGGATCATTAATTGAATCTAGTGTTTAGGTCTAGCGGGTAGTGTCTCTTCAGTCTGCGGATCTGGTCCGATGTATCAAGTAGTCCAGTGATTAGGGCATTTCGGTGTTTGTTGACTCTTTTGCTATATCCGTCGCTGTATTTTGCTATTTCCTCTTTGACTGTGGGTATCTTGAGGTCCTGATGAATTGTTTCGTTGGTAACATACCACGGTGCATCTATTAAGGATCTTAGCGTTTTCGATTGGAAGCGTAGAAGTATTTCGATGTTGGAGTTACTTGCTGTTCCCCAGTTCCCCATAGTTGGATTCCGTAGGTCCAGACAGGTTTTATTACGGTCTTGTAGAGGGTAATTTTGTTCTGTAGGTTTAGTTTGGAGCGTCGGCCTGTGAGCCAATAGAATTTTTAAAATTTTTCCTTTAGTTGCTTCGTTTTGTCTGAAATGTGGTTTTTCCATGTTAGTCTCCTGTCCAGGGCCATGCCCAGGTATTTGACTGAGTCCTTGCTAGGAATTATTGTGTTGTTGATGGTGATCTGGGGGCAGGTTTGTTTACGGAGCGTGAAGGTTACATGTGAGGATTTTTTTTCATTAATTTTGAAGCCCCATTTATGAAACCACTTTTCCATAGAGTCAAGACACCGCTGGAGAGTGGATGAGGCAATTACCGGGTCTGCGTGGGAAGCTAATAGCGCTGTGTTGTCAGCAAATGTTGCTACTGTTATCTCAGTTGATATAGGTAAGTCGGCGGTGTAGATAGAGAATAGCAGGGGTCCGAGGACACTACCTTGGGGTATGCCAGATTCTATTGGAAATGTTGCGGAAGTGGCGTCTGGGCATTTAACCATGAATTGCCTGTTGGTTAGGTAGGACTTTAGGATGGAGTAGTAGCGGTGTGGTAGTATTTTTTTGAGTTTGTATAGTAGTCCTTCGTGCCATACTTTGTCGAATGCCTGCTGTACGTCTAGGAATACCGCTGAGCAATATTTTTTCCTTTCAAGAGTTTGGCTGATCATGTGGGTTATGCGGTGGATTTGCTCTACTGTTGAATGTTGTTTCCGAAAGCCGAATTGATGATCTGGGAGTGTTTTCAAATCCTCTAGGAGTGGAAGGAGTCGATTCGTTAATATCTTCTCGAACAGTTTAGACAGGGTAGGTAGGAGACTGATTGGGCGATAGGAGCTTGTTTCATGTATCGGTTTACCGGGTTTAGGGATGAGGGTAATCAGTGAGGTTTTCCAGGCCTTGGGAAAGTATTCAAGGCGAAGAATAGCGTTGAAGATTGATGTGATAAGTGCTATCCCTTTTTGGGGGAGTTCCTTGATTGCTTTGTTGCCTATTAGGTCGTGCCCTGCTGCCTTCTTAGGGTTTAGGCTATTGATTGAGTCTATGATCTCTGCAGAAGTGAAGGGTTCAATTGGAGGAGACATTTAGAAGGGAGAGTGCAGGTATTCAGTGATGTCCGCGGCAGCTTTGGAGGGATGGGGTTTAAATACTTTAGACAGGTGTTTAGCAAACAGGTTGGCTTTTTCTATAGGGCTACGCGCCCATCCACCTTGTGGACGGCGGAGCGGAGGGATTATTTGCGGGGGGCGCGTGAGTTTCCTGGAAGCCTTCCATAGTGAGTAGTTGGTGTCAGCTGTGGGGGACAAATTGGCGAGATATTTATGAAAACAGTCACCTTTGTAGTTTTTGATGATTTTGGTTAGCCTTCTAGTTGCGTTGTTTAATTTGCGTTTGTCGTCCGGTGTTCTATGGGTCTGCCAAACCCTTCTTAGTCTACGTTTTTCTGCTATTTTTTTTAATATGTAGTTGGGATATTCGTGTTTGCAGATAGACGTCTCAGTCGGTGTGGAGGAGCGGATAGCGTTTATTATGCTCATGTTTAAGTATTCCGCGGCTGCTTCGATTTCTTCGTTAGTTTTTAGTGAAGTTAGGGCTGAAGTTGAGTGATTAAAGACTTCTCTAAAGAGCTGCCAGTTGGTGAGTTGGTTATGTATAGAGCCGTTGGGTGTATTCTCGATAATTGTTGAACTGACTGTTGCTATCACGGGGGAATGATCAGAAAAGAGATCAGCCGAGGAGTTGATTTGGACGTATCTTGGCGAGATATTTTTAGTTATGAAGAAGTCTAGACGGTCAGGTGTTTTCTTAGTGTCAGTGGGCCAGTATGTGGGTTCGTATGTGGTGAGGTAGTTGAGATTGTTGGTTATTATGCTGCTTAAGAGATTTTTGCCTCTTACTGTAACTAGTCTGCTGCCCCATTGGGTATGTTTGGCGTTATAGTCTCCTCCAGCTATGAATCAATTGCCCAGAGCGTCAAGGAAGTTATGAAAGTCTTCTTTGGCGATGAAGTGTCAGGGAGGGCAGTATACTGCTGAAGTGGTGATTGTACCATAACAGTCTTCTATTGCTACGTTTGTTGCTTGGAGATAGTCTTTCTGAAATAATGGAAGCTCGTAGTGCTTAATGCTGGATTTGATTATAATTCCGGTGCCACCGTGGGCCTTTCGAATGGGATGTTGGGTATGGTAAAAGTTATAACCATTTATTTTCAGATAATTTTTGTCGATGAAGTGGGTTTCCGATACGAGCATTACGTCGATTTGCTGCTGTTTAAGGAAGAGTTCTAGTTCAAGTTTGTGTTGAGCTAGACCGTTGGCATTCTAAGGAGCTAAGCGTCTCGGTTTTATTTTGCGTCAGGGCGTATTAATTTATCCATGATGAGTGTTAATAGTGATAGCAAATTATTTATTTGCTCTGATCGTTTTTCTATTAGCTTTTCAAGTCTAGAAACGTTGTCTGTGTTTTGTGAATTGGGGACACTATTTTGAGAATGGCCCCTGTGGCTATTCGTATTATTTTGGTTTCCTTGTACTGCTTGGGCATAGAAGATTGAAGTAGTAGTGAATTTAGGAGGACTGGGTACTTCATTTGTTATCTTTTTTGCTCTGGGATTAGGGTACTTATTTGTGTACAAGGTTTTATAGGCAGAGCAACCTTTATAGTTCGCAGGGTGGTCTCCTTGACAGAGGATGCACTTTGCAAGGGTTTCTGGAGATTTCGTTCACTGCTCAGTAGGGTGTATACCTGCACATTTAACGCAGCGGAAATTACGGTTGCAGTATTTCTGTTTGTGACCGTACCACCTTTGGCATCTTTTACATTGCACTATCTCTTTTTTTATTAAAGGAGGTTCGATTTTTACTACCGAGTTCATTAGTCGAGTTACGTTATAGATTTGTTTGTTATTTGGTTTTTGTTTTAAGTCGACGAAGAATAGGGATAGGGGTTTTTTTTTGAGATTCTACGTCTTATGTTGCCTATGTTTGTTACTTCGTGGCCATGATTTAGGAGTTCGGACTTCAGTTCGTCCAAGTTCTTTGAGTGGTGGAAGTTGCGTAGTACCACTCGAAAAGGTCTTTCTTGCTTTAGTTGATACGTGTGGAAGTTTGTGTTAACGGTTTTTAGTAGCTTGGTTAGTTTCCTGTATGATTCTGGGTTGGTCGGCAGACTTTTGACTTGGTTATTGTTTATTTTCTTTGTTAATTTCTTTCTCAATGGACATTACAATTGTTTGAATGTCGATGACGTCGTCAATGGAGATAGGTGGGGGAGGGGGATTTTTACGCGTATTTTGGTTTGTTGGTGTTTTGGCTGTGTCCATGGAGTCATTAGTGGATTCTAATATTGCGTATCTATTATAGGTGGTTACACTACTTTTTGTCTGTTCGTTTTGGCTAGTGATTGCGGTTGTTTTAACTATTTCTAAGCTTACGCTTTTCGATGTTTTTCGTCTCGAATGTTAGGAGGGACATATTGTCCTTTTGCCACGGGGGAGGAAGAGCGGAGCAGTTGTGGTTTTGCTCAAGAGAGCCTGGTCGGGATACTTGGGCCATAATCGATCTAGTTAATTCAATTTGAAGCAACTAGTCGGGAGGCTATGATTCGGATCAGAGATTAGGAGCGTTGGATTTTCCACTGCTTAGTTACGAAACACTTGGATTATGTTTGCTTCGAATCACTTTCGACGGATGGGCGTCACACACACGTCTGCACGCTTCAGCACTCAACAGCGAACTGATTTCATTTATGTGCCATGGAAGAAAAATCAGACTACGAGCGCCGGGTCCGGAACGTTCGTAACCCAAGGCGCTAACCACTGCGCTACCGTCGTCCGGTGGAAGTTAGCGTGGAGTGGCGGTATTTATTGTCGAGTGCCGCCACACCGTAATGAACTACTTTGTTCATTCCTGGATGTATACTTATTATACTTTGAAAGCAATGCAATACAAATTACCAAGAGGCTTTGCCAGATGATTACTACGATGCAGCTGGTACAAATGGTAATTGGTTGGGTTGCAACTATTGCGACTTATTATTACCGAAAAAGTTGTGGACTTTAATGCTACACTACGCGTAAAAATTTTATGTTTGGTTTCCCATCCACTTCAGTTATTTAATCCTATTTGGAAAATTCTTCTTCATGGCTTATCTTTCCGACGAACGGAAAAACAAAGTCGGAGAGAACGTTCACGTCAATGGAAGAAAGTATGTCAAAGTTTTTGAAATCTTTTTCTATAAACGCTTTCTGATTACGTTTCGTGAAAACACTTATAACGTTTTTTAGAAGTCTGTATTAGTTCAGAATGATAGAAATTGGTTCTGATGTAATGCCAGTGATAAGGTATTTATTTATTGTAAAATATTTAGTGTTTTTGATGTTAAGGTATGGGATATGGAGGTTTTCAAAAGTGAAGAAGTGAGAGTAAACGGAAAATCAAGAGTGAAATTTCGTTACACGTATCTTTGAAATATTTTTAAGGAATATGCTAACAAGAGAAGAGGATTTACAAAAAATTCCTAGAAGAATTCCTTGTAGTGTAAGATTCGATATGTGATTCTGGTTGTATTTTTGTTTGCGAAATTCAAATGTGTAATAAATTTATGTTTATCATTCAAGATATTTTAATGACAAACAATTTAATATTTAGTAACATGCATATTTAGTAACATGACTTCGTGGAAGATTTGACTTAAGAAATATCCTGATTGAATTGTTCAGCAATATGTAGGACATGGAAGTGTCTAATTACAAAAATATATGATGGTGAATGCAAATATTCATCGTCAAAAAAGCTTTTGTTAACTAAAGAACAAACTGACGGTGTATATGTATGTGATGTAATCCTGATTCACGACCATGCAAGGAAAATAAATTAATAAAAGGAAAACGGAGATTTATATTTGAGACTTCTCTTTATTCTTGCTTTCCTGATGCGTACAGATTTCCAAAATACACACAATCTTACAATATTATTTATATATGTCGGGTTTGCATTAAAATTAGAGTTAGGGGCGTGAAACGAATCTTCGTTTGGATTACACGTGTCGTTATGCAATAGAGAAGACATTGACTAGTGCAGATACGATTATCATAGAACTGGACAAGTAACCGTGGTAATTAGCTATCCGAGAAACTAATGACAATGATCCTAGGTTCAATAACGAATCCGCGGTCGACGGGATGATAGATGAACGTGCTCACGTAATATCCGCTGATCGTAAGGAGTTACTTTATTCGTCGATGGGACCACAAGGAAGAATGCCTTTCCGTCCCGATGATGTCACAGAGGAAAAACTATGATGGGGTGTGTCTAAGGACACGAGATCATCGGATTCGTCGAGCATAGCCTTCGTTCGGAAAGTAAGGGAAATTGACATTGCTGCTAATTGGTCAATCTCCATATCGATGGTTAGAAAAGGGATGCTAGCCGCCCTCGAGGGAAAGTCGGTAGTGGGAGACGTCATTCGTTGAAAAATAGGTCTCCCCTATCTTCCCATAGTTGGGACAAAGACTGTTTGTCTGTTTGAAGGACTTTAGTCAACTAAATCTTAAGATTTATAACGGGCCCTCAGGCTAGCTGAATATGTACTGCGGAGACACATCGACATCTGGCAATCATCTTACTCGAAGAATAGGGTCTGCGTGTGGCGAGCTACGGGACAGAGACCGTAGGAATGTTTACTGTCGAGTGTTACAACTATTTCCTTTTTTTAAGGAGAGCTATAGAATTACTCCATGCCTTTGTTGCGTGAACAAAGCGTTCATCCCGTGACCGCGGCTACGTTCGGCGACTGGCTGTCGCCTCGAGCCCAAGCTCACTATCACAAATCTCGAGTAAATACAATCGGATCGAATGACGACAATTGTTTAATTACGCCTATGATAGAATCTAGATTACGGTGTTGAGGAATTTCTCCGAAGTTCCAAAGGGAAGGCTCCGATGTCCTTTCATCTCCGACACGGCCATCCTGACAATCACGCGTCCTCGCGTGTAACTAAAATATTGGATTTTCCTAACATTAGATTTGATACAATCGACATGATTTACAATTTAATCGAATGCCAAAGTAATCCAAGGGTCTAGTTCAATAACAGGATTTTGCTCGAGGTTTTGGTGGCAAAGAAAGAAAAAAGCAAAATTATTATCATTGTAATTAGTATTCGGAGTGCTGGCCGTAACCTGTGGTCTATCAGTCGGATCGTAGTGGCATGAAGGACTATTTGCGATTTTGTATCCCGATGAATCTCGGTTTTTCTAGACTGCACGACCGCCCATGGTTTTATTACATTGCCACCGGTAGTTCGTGCGATTATATAACCGATTTAAATCCCTGACATTAGCAGTTCGTGCGGATACACAACCGCATCGGATTCGTGGCATCGCCACTCGCGGTTCGCTCAAATACGGGACCGCGTTGGATTCGTGGCATCGCCACTCGCGGTTCGCTCAAATACGGGACCACGTTGGATTCATGGCATCGCCACTCGCGGTTCGCTCAAATACGGGACCGCGTTGGATTCGTGGCATCACCACTCGCGGTTCGCTCAAATACGGGACCGCGTTGGATTCGTGGTGTTAGTATTTAAGTGTTAAGGGCATAGGGCTAATGACCCTCAGGGGTCGGGGTTGTCATATCGCTCGGATCACTGTCCTCACCACTACTAACGACCTCCAAATCCGCCGGGATGCGGCCATCGGGCATTTTCCGCAACCTGTCGTGACTGTATTTGTAAGAGCGTTTGCCGTCTCGCGTTTTTAGAATATACCTGTCTCCCTCCAAAATCTCTGATATTATAAATGGACCCTTAAATTTCGGATCTAGTTTACATTGGTTTCTTTCTCAATTCTCCGTAACACAAAATCACCGAGGTTAAACCTATAATCACTTTCGCTTTAGTTTTGTCAAATTTGTCCTTGTCGTATTTGGCACTAGTCTCTATATCCTTCATCGCCTGCAGTCTTACGCTGGAGATATCTACTTCTCTTTTTTCGGTATTGTCGGGTAGGGACAAGCCGTAGGGTCTTGCTGTTTTACCGATTAGCAGTTCCGATGGACTCGATTTAGTCACGCGGTTGGTGGTACAATTTAAAGCCAGTTGTACTTCTCCGATCGCGTCTTACCAAGACCGCCCGGTCGTTTCTATTGTTGTGAACGTACTTTTTAGCGTACCCATAATACGCTCTACCTGTCTATCGGCCCTACTAGCACTGGTTGCTATTAAGGGGAGTTTAATGTGTCTATTTAGACAAAAATCTTGAAATTCTTTGCCCGTAGAACACCTTTCATGATCCGCTATTATCCGGCAAGGACTGCCGAATAAAAATATAGGATACTTAAGTGCTTTAACGGTACTAAGGGAATCTATTTTACGAGTATGATACAAATATGCGAATTTAGTGAAGCTGTCGACCAAAACAATGACGCATTCTTTCGAATCACTTTTACCGCTTAGTTTGCCCGTTATGTCCACGTGAACTGTATGCCAAGGTATGCTGGTCTTAGGTATAGGATGTAATTCAGCTTGTATTTTACCTGAACTTGCCTTTGAAACTGGACAAGCATGACAGTTCTTTACGAATTTGCGAACATACTTCGCTATTCCTTCGAACCAGTAATACTCGCACAGTTTCTTGAGCGTTTTATCCCAACATAAGTGCATAATGGACTGCTGCACACGGTTAATAACGGACCACCTAAAATCTCTTGGGACAATGGGCAAGCAGAGAGTTCTGCCTGTCTCCGTATTTTGCGATGAAGGGTACCGGACCGTAATTCACACGTATTCGCGACGTCTCCCGCGGGCTCTTCGTTCTACAATTTGTTGACGATCTCAGAAATTCGTGGGTCGCGACGTTGTTCCGCTAGTAGCCAATCGTCGGAGGTTTCGGTCAGGTTAATTTCTTTCTCTACAATTATGTTGATGGTACGGTGATCCAAGTTTACGGGATTTCGCGAGAAGGAATCTACGTGGCCCATTCGTTTACCTTATCGATACACAGTGTCAAAATTAAAAGTTTGTAAATAAGTAAGTTTCACCTTATCGTTAGATGCCTTCGAGGAATTGCAACCAGTGGCGACAAGAAATTCTTGCCCGCGTAGATAATGACGGAAATGTTTGACGGCGTTTACAACTGCTAACGTCTCTAGTCCATAGGAATGATACCTAGATTCCGCAGGACTACTTCTTACACCGTAATATTCTATTACTCTATTTTTACCTTCAATCTTGTGCATTAAAATAGTCTCACATCCATCCGAACTAGCGCCAGTATGAAGTTCTATCGGATAGTTCGGGTCAAGTAACATTAACACCGGCGCGTCGGTCAGGACGAAATTACCTTTTGCCTTATGTTTTTTTTTTTTTTTTTTTTTTTTTTTTTTTTTTTTTTCTTCTTCTTCTCATGTCTATCCGTCCAAGCTACGCTTCTATTACCGGAAGTAAGTGCGTACAAGGGATTCATTATCTGTGAGAATTTAGGGACGAATTTTCGAAAGTAAGAGGCTAAACCTATGAATTGCCTGAGCTGTGTGACGGTCGTTGACGCAGGTAAAGAACTCAAGGCGTGTATTTTACCCGGACTGAGACGAACCTCTCCGTTGTGAGTTACATATCCCAAATAGAGTACCGATGTCGTTAGGAAAGAACATTTCGAAAAGTTAAAAGAGAATCCGGCTTTTACGAGGGTATCTAACACGGTGTGCAATCCTTTTAGAGCTTGATCTATCGAGTCGACAATAATTAGGACGTCGTCCAAGTAAACAACAACGTACGAATACGCGAGGTCGCCTAAGGCATTGAGAATGGCTCTCTGAAAAACGAAGGGTGCATTTTTTTTTTTTTTTTTTTTTCTTTTTCTTCAATCCAAACGGCATCGTTATGTATTCGTATTGTCCGTCGGGGGTAACGAACGCTGTATACCCTGTCAAATTAGGATTGATGGGAATTTGGTGAAACCCGCTGGCCATGTCTAGACTAGTAAAGTATCTCGCGTTTTGCAATATCGCGATTTGATCAGCAATAAGAGGTAAGGGATACCGATCCGCGGCCGTGTTTTTGTTTAGTGCTCGGAAATCTACACACGATCTATCTGAGCCGTTCTTTCTCTCCACAAGTAACATAGGGCTCGCGAACGGTGAATTACTAGGCCTTATGGTATTTGGCTCTAATTTATTCGCTTATTCTCTCATGTACTATTCTGCGCTCTTTCTCGCGAAGTCTATTAGGTCTTCTTTGTACGGCGATGTTAGGATCAATTAATTGTATCTCTAACTGGCCTGTATTTACGCGAGTACGTAGGAAACCCGTGACGAATGGATCTTTGAATTTTCGAAAAGAAGGATTAATCGATTTTTATCGCTACCACGTACATCAGCGTCAATTTCATTAACATCGATCTCGTTCTCGGCGGTTTTATTACCGGCGTTAATTATTTTTGCTTTACACATAGCGAGGCTAGTTTGTGTAATATTATGTCAAAACCTTAGTTTAAAATTTAACGAGCAATCGCGATATCATATTTTTAAATAATTATCAGCGAGGACATAAACATTTATCTCTAATCACTAACACCTGCAACGGACAAGATTTGAGATGCACGTTTAGTACAAGTATTTCTTATTCCTCGCATTACTACTATATCAATCGTTCTTTTGCCAGAAATTCTCAAGACTACGGATTCTTTAATTAGTGAACGCTCGGCTCCAAAATCGGAGTAAAATGGAAACGACTCACCCGGATGACTTGATCTACCAGTTGGTGCCTCCACTACGTAGAAGTCGATTCGACACTCGTTATTGAAATTATATTCAGGGCGCTGCTTTGTAAAGGATTTTCTTCCATAATCAGATTGATAGCTGCGCGCCATGCAGCGGAGTCGAAGCCCGCGATTTCAGAATTAAAACACGGTGGCGAAAAATCGTTAGGTTCCACACTCGATTTTGCACTAGCGACGGAATTAATTCGCGCACGATGGTCGTAAGCTCTTACACTGTTATAACCGGCACTGATCCCACTTCTGATGTCGGGTTTGCATTAAAATTAGAGTTAGGGGCGTGAAACGAATCTTCGTTTGGATTACACGTGTCGTTATGCAATAGAGAAGACATTGACTAGTGCAGATACGATTATCATAGAACTGGACAAGTAACCGTGGTAATTAGCTATCCGAGAAACTAATGACAATGATCCTAGGTTCAATAACGAATCCGCGGTCGACGGGATGATAGATGAACGTGCTCACGTAATATCCGCTGATCGTAAGGAGTTACTTTATTCGTCGATGGGACCACAAGGAAGAATGCCTTTCCGTCCCGATGATGTCACAGAGGAAAAACTATGATGGGGTGTGTCTAAGGACACGAGATCATCGGATTCGTCGAGCATAGCCTTCGTTCGGAAAGTAAGGGAAATTGACATTGCTGCTAATTGGTCAATCTCCATATCGATGGTTAGAAAAGGGATGCTAGCCGCCCTCGAGGGAAAGTCGGTAGTGGGAGACGTCATTCGTTGAAAAATAGGTCTCCCCTATCTTCCCATAGTTGGGACAAAGACTGTTTGTCTGTTTGAAGGACTTTAGTCAACTAAATCTTAAGATTTATAACGGGCCCTCAGGCTAGCTGAATATGTACTGCGGAGACACATCGACATCTGGCAATCATCTTACTCGAAGAATAGGGTCTGCGTGTGGCGAGCTACGGGACAGAGACCGTAGGAATGTTTACTGTCGAGTGTTACAACTATTTCCTTTTTTTAAGGAGAGCTATAGAATTACTCCATGCCTTTGTTGCGTGAACAAAGCGTTCATCCCGTGACCGCGGCTACGTTCGGCGACTGGCTGTCGCCTCGAGCCCAAGCTCACTATCACAAATCTCGAGTAAATACAATCGGATCGAATGACGACAATTGTTTAATTACGCCTATGATAGAATCTAGATTACGGTGTTGAGGAATTTCTCCGAAGTTCCAAAGGGAAGGCTCCGATGTCCTTTCATCTCCGACATATATTTTGTTCATTTCCGAACAATTTTATCGCATAATTTGTTCCTAGACAATATTTCTTGTCAATTCTTACACACTAGCTGTATTTTCGACCAATCACGGGGAGACGCAATCGCGAGGAGAGACGTCAACGGGAGTCGTAAATTCCCGTTACGATTATGATAATCGACACCACGAATTGATCGATCCCCTGATTTACGTTAAGATAATAGGGGTGATTCAGTTTATATAACACTGTGATTCACAGAATTATAAATTATATATTTCCAACACTTAAATTACACTGTCGAGTAGTTACAAATAGATAACAACTTGTCGCACGAAGATAATATAGATATGCACACTAGAGCAGGGCTCTTATAATTGAAATTCGTATGTTAGTGGACGCAGCACGATATGATACTTAATAGCGTATGTGATGTTCGATAATACCGAGAACCGACTTTTTGCTGCGCTTATACGTAAACGTTAGGCGTTCGATTTTGTACTAGTAACTTTAGTGAACCTCCTGATGTCGCAGGAGCAGTAGTTGACTTTCCCGAGGTCTTAGGAGATGAGTTACAGTGACGATGATGTGCTATAACTAACTGATTTGTCGCTCTAATGTTAATACGGAAGAAAGCTCGGTGTGGGTGTGCCCCTTTGCCTGAGGAACGCGGATTCGTTGTTCACACTTTTCGTTAGAAAAGTGACGGTAACGATCTGCGATGTCGATTGGTTATAACCTACGCTGATGTTTTAAGGGATGAGTACGAAACCTCCTACCATCGTGGTTCGTGTACATGGGAAAAACCAGCTTGTTTGTTAGCTAGCTACTCGGTTTTTCCTAATAGATGCGTATCCGCTTTCTCCGTATTTTTTAAGTGCGCCTAATAAACCCAAGGACCTCTCTAAAAGCCAGATGTGCGTCGAAAATATTTTTAGACTTGAGAAATTCTTCAGGACAAACGAATTGACTGAAGACACACGTCGATACAAGACAATGAAAGAGAAAGTCTATGGTGGGTGCTTAGGTTTATTGAGGGTCGAAATGACGTTACGCAGGCCGCTGGCTGTCCGGTCGCGACGGCTGGAATGCAGATGTTTTAGGCGGCGTAACATTCTGTGTTTTTGATTGATTGTTTTAGTAATTCTTTGATTTCCGTAGCATCTTCGGCGTTGTTGCTTTGTCTTTGAATGTTTATGGGCGTTACTTGTCTAATGTTTTGTGTTGCTTGCGCGTAGCTTCGGTTTCCTTGGAGTTCTGTGTTTCTGCTTATATCTTTTATTTCCTTTTGTGCTTTCGCCTTTGCTTCGTTGTCTGTTGTACTGTGCTGTAGTTGGTAGTTGTCGACTGTTCTATTGCGGAGTGGTGGAAACAGTTTACGTTGTAGTTGTTTCCTGATTTCGCATCCTTTATAGCTGGCTGGGTGATTTCCGTTACAATTGTAACATCTAACTTCTTCTCTTTTCCCTGTATATGGGCAGTGTATTGTTAAGTGGTTCTTTGCACATTATACACATGCCGGGCTTCTATTGCAATAATTTTTTGTATGGCCGTATTGCTGGCACTTGCCGCACTTTTCTGAAGCACTGTTTTTCACGTCCGCTTAGCTCGGCTGCTCAGGCAAGACTGTTGAGGTCCAACGTGTTCACTTTTTAGTCTTTTTCTCTTATTTCTTATCTGTTCGACCGTTCTGGTGGTTAAATATTTACGTATTTCCACGTTGGGGTATTTATAATCTTTGACTCTTTGCTCGAGCTCCCTCAGAAGAGTAATCTCTTCAATTGTCCACACTCTACTATTGATTTCTTGTATAGGGGGGTCCATTGTTTCCATTGTCTCCACATTTCTGACGGCAGGGTGAGCAAGCCGCTCATGCGGTGATAACCCTCTCTGGAACATGAAGCTCATGGGGCAAGCTCGCATCTAAATTAACCCTCACGATATTGCGTGGGGCCGCTACATTTTGGCGTATGTCATCTCGCCACATGGTGCTTTGGGAAGTTTCTACCACAACTTATGCGTCCCTATTGAATGGGGATATCCACATGTTGCAAACTAAGGTGTTTGTCCAGGTCCCCTGACGTCATAAAAAGACGGTGGGCTTCCCTTTTCTCGCAGACCGGACATGCAACCTTGTCCCCCTCCAGCGGCACCATTATTTTTGAGCTCAAGGCCAGGGACACAGCCGAGTCGTCAACCATGATCCCCTCCAAAGCGAATAAATTCGCCACAGCGCTTCCGGAACCCAGGCTCGATCTTTCTACCAATCTTAAAAAATTTTTAATTCTCTCTTCTCAAAGCAATTGTTCCAATCGTGTCCATGTCATGCCCATTTCAGCCATGTCGCCAACAATATCCATCCAAAGGAATGGATTCCTTCTTAACCAGTTGTTGTTATCCCTCTTTCCCTACGGTAATTCCTGTAGTTCGGCAAGCCGACTATTAATTTAATTATATTTGTCTTCCGCTCCTTTGTCGTCACACTCCGTTTAGCCATGAACGCCGCGTCCGGAGGACAAATCTCCACGCCGACGCGGCGCATATGTTACCGGCGATACCACAGAGAGGTAGGAGCGCGACTTGAGCAAGCGAGACCGAAGTCTCTCCTGCCCCGAGCAACCATGACTTTCGAAGGGACCCACAGCACGACCGTTAAATAGCGGCGTGCTGCTTACACCGAACACTGGAACTCCGAGAACGAGGTTGATAAATCAATTATCAAGGCAAATAGACAATAAATAAATAAATAAATAGATTAAAATAAATAAAGTAAATAGATAATTTAGGACTAGTCAACAAATAAAACTAATCGATAAAGTTGTGTCAATAGATAAAATATAAATAAATAAATAGTCAAATCATAATAAAATAAAAAGAAATAAGTTTTTAATTCCATTGCCATCCATCTAAAAATATGTTAGACATCTCTATAGAGTTTCTCAGGACATTCATCACCATAGTTTTAATTTCGCTATCTGTGATGCCGATTAATTTTAAGTTTTTTCTAGTATTCGGCGTTATTGCCCCTCTACTGCCCAAGACCACGGATGAAACCTCTCCATCGTCGACGTTGTACTTCTGTCTTAAATGATTGTGACATGGAATGTATTCGTCGATCCGTTCCTCCTTTTTAACTACGAGGTCCGGCTTAAACAGATTACCCCCTACCTTTAATGTAGGTTCGACAAATACTTCGTTGTCATTTATCAATTTGTCGGCGAAGAGTGATTTCACCTCGTCGTGCCTCTTAATTCTCAGACCTTTGGTGTATTGGCACGACCCTAGAATGTGTCCGAATGTGTTTCTGGTTGTGCACTACATCTTCTACAAGTTACGTATACTTTTTTGTCGGCCGGTGCCAATATGGTCCTTGTCCCAAAGGTGTTCGTTCTTAGCTTTATGGCATCGATGAATCTCGCCTGAGCCTCCTCTAGCCACACGTTGCCAGTTTTATCCCTTGAGAAGTCTTCAATTCGTTGGCCCTGACTTCTTAATTCTGACCATTGTTTAACACGTGCGTACTTCAACCTTTTCTGGGCCTTCTTTATGTCTTTGGAAGTGGTCAGCCAATTGATCGAATTCTTTAGTTTCATTGCGCTTTTTAGGATACCGAGTTTAACGATATGCTCGATCCTCGGTAATCCTAGACCCCCATTAGCTTTTGGAGTGTAGAAGAATGTATGGGATTGATCTCTTGCCTGACTTCGCTGTCCATCAATTTCAAAACACTGTTGCTTGGTGGATTTACTAGTAGGTGGTAGACATAACGAGGAAAGATGTAATTCATTAACAAATCAATTTTCTTTCACAGTTTCAGAGAGAGCTATCTGGCTTTTCTCGCCACGCTCAGAATTTCTGGTACTATAATGCCACAGTGGATACCCCCCCAAGGCACCATTTTGGCGCCTAAATACATAAAGGCCTCGTCTGAGTCAATGGCTGGTATTATTACACCTTCGATCCTTATTCTCGGTTCTTTGATGAACCAGGTGTCCTTCCTAGCGACCACCTGGGGCGTTTGGCTGTTCTCCCCTGCGATGGTCATTCCAAGGCCCTTCAGGTATTCATGTAGGATATCTACTTGGCGTTGTGCCTTCCTCTCATCTTCACCAAGTAGGTCAATGTTGTCAGCGAAAGCCAGGATTGGAACTTTTCTTCGTTACTGACATTTATACCACTGGTTTGCTCTTCTATTACGTCCAGCAGCGGGTCTAGACATAAATTAAGTAACAGCGGTGACAAAGGGTCACCCTGCTTGACTCCCATAAGTGTCTTGATCTCCACTCCTATATTGTCTTTTGCTTTTATCGTCTTGCTCTCACAGTACAGTTCATTTATTAATTCAATTATAGGGGTCAGCTCACCCTTCCTCGTCAGGCAAGGTTTTAATGCCGAATGGGCTATCGTGTCGAACGCTTTAGAGATATCGACAATTGTGGATGCCCCCTCCCCCCCCCCCCCCCCCCGTTATTTCTTTTGCTGTAACTTAAGGCAACTTTAAACAGTTCCATATTTACTTTACACCCGTTCTCGTTCTTATCCTTCCGTCGACGATGGAGGAGATGATTCGGCCGAGAACAGGGCCTATCGTTATTGGCCTCCAGTTTTCGACCCGGCTGCATTGCTTGTTAGCCTTTGGTATTGATATAATCCTATTTTCCTTCCATACGGTCGGAAAATAGGAGCTATAGCATAAAATTATAAACTTTGGCCAATATTGCGGGCAGGCCAGGTATCATTATGTGCTTCTTCTGATTATTATCCGGTCCTGCCGCAGCCTTTTTCCTCGTCTTACTCAATCCCTCGCTCACATCCTCAACGGTTATTGACGAGAGTAATTCATTTATTAATAGCTCAGCGACTCTATTTCCTGGGATTGGAAGATTGGATGGTCCTGCTCGACTTCATAAATTCTCGTAGAGCCTCTTCACTTCTGGTGCTTCAGGTGGTTGCCTGGCCGACTCCAGGTATGCGCGATCGTCGTTCACAACAACGTCGGCCAGTTGGCGAGGAAGTTTCCTTGGACATTCTTTAAAGGTTTCCTGGCAACGTGCGTAGGAGTATCTTTTTCTACGATTTCAATTGCTGTTACTGTTTTTGCTTGATTTCCTTTGGGGCTTTGCCTTCTTTGTACGCTCATCGCTCTTGTCTTTCTCTATCGCTCCACATAGAGATGTCTTTATGAATCTATCGATGTCCTTTATTGGGACTTTCCTGTTCCCCTTATCTTTAGTCCATATCTGGAGTAACCGAGTGTTTACCTCCCTTAACGAGGGGGCATCTCGGTAAGTCTTTCCATTTCTCTTGCTAGATCGAGTCTCCACTGATGCGTAGACTCTTCGCAATTCATTTCACCGCTAATTTCAGTCTCTTCGCGTATCCGCGCATTGCCCGAATTAACGGGATCGCACCCTCCCTCTGTCTCGTGGGCAACCTCCTTAGCGCTCGTATCCTGACTAGCTATCTTTAACTTTTTCCTCTTATTTTTTATCTGAGGATTTTGCTTATCTCTAAATTTTGATATCTATAATCTTTATAGATTTCCTCGAGCTCCTTCAGGAGAGTTACCTCGTCTACCGTCCATTTCCTAGTATTTGGGGGGTCCGTTCCCCTTCTTTTCTCATTTCTTATAGCAGGGTGCGTATACCATTCGTGGGTGGATAGTCCTCTTTGAGTCCCGCTACACTTAGGTATGTGGCACCTAACCCCATGGAACTTCGAGAAGCTTCTCTCACAATACAAGCATCTCCGCTGGACGCGGGCCTCCATATGATGATGATCAGGGTGCCTATCCAGGTCCGACAACGTCATAAAGAAAAGGTAGATTTCCCTTTTTTCTCAGACCGGACAGGCAACCTGATTCCCCACGAGTGGCACCGTAATCATCATACTCATATCCGTGGACAAAGCCGTGTTATCAACTATGGTCCCCTCCAAAGTGGAAGAATCCGCCACCGACCGAGAGGTGCCGCGTCCGAGGCTATACTCTTATTACTCATTTTGCAATTATTTAGTTGTATTGATACACCTGTGGAACCTCAAAAGAGGCTCCATACATCTGAGGTACCCCCTCGTAGGGAATTAAAATTGTAAATTATTAACAAAAGTCAATTTCAATAAATAATTTTAATAAGTTCTCATATACAATTTAGAATAAATAATAAAATGTGTATATATAATAAATAAATAAATAGATAAAATCCTTATTGATCTAAATATATGTTCCCCATTTCCATGGACCTCCTTATGACATTCATGATTCTCGTTTCAATTTCATTTTTATTCAATCCCAAATCGTATAAAATTTCTTTTGTTTTTGTGGGGATAGCCCCTCTGCTGCCGAGCACAACGGGCAATATTGCACCTTCTCCCTGGCCATATGTAGACTTCAAAAAAATCTGGCATGGTGGGTATTTGTCGACCTTTTCTTTATAAGCTCTTTGGAGGTAATCTCTGTTCTCATAGCGGACTGTGACGTCGACTATGAGAATCCGCTCCTCGCTTTTAACGACGAGGTCCGGCTTATATGGATTACCCCCTACCTTAATTGTAAACACCTCAAACAAACACCTCATTTAGTTCCCTGAGTTTATTCGCCAGGAACATCTTTACTTCGTCGTGTCTCATGATTCTGAGGCCCTTAGTAAATTGGCATAACCCTAGGACATGTCCTAAGGTCTCTGGTTGGGCATGGCACCTTCTGCGCGTTACGCCTGTGTCTTTCTTGGTTCGTGCTAAGGTGGTTTTGGTGCCAAAGGTGTTAGTGCGGAATCGCAAGGCATCGATAAATGTAGAAGGTTTCAGTAAGTTGTGCTCTTTCAGCCACACGTTGCCAAGCTTTTCTTTTGCGAAGTCAGAAACTCCTTGTCCTTGACTTCTAAGCTCAGCCCATTGCTTCACGTGTTTAATTCTCTCGTTGGCTTTCTCAAAGTCCTCTAAAGTGGCCGGCCAATTAATCCTCAGTGAGTTGACAATTTTCTTTAACTTCTTATCTGTGTCCTCGCCGATCAAGCTTGCTGCCGCTGGATCTATTGATTCTTTTATTTTTAACGCGCTCCTTAGGGTACCCAGTTTTACTATATGCTCGAATCTCGGTAACCTCCATAATTTCTAGGAGCATAAAAGAACCCGTGGCAGTTGATGGAACTAGATGCAGAATTGATTTAAGCTCCTGCCTGACTTCGCTATCCATAAGTTTTAGAACACTGTCTCCTGGTGGATTTATTAGAAGCTGGTAAATAAATCGAGGGAAAATGTATTTTGTTAATAATTCTAGTTTCTGGCATGGTTTCAAGGAGAGTTTGCGGACTCTCCTCACCATGCTCAGAATTTCAGGCACAACTATGCCACAGTGGACGCCTTTCCAAGGCCCAATATTTGCGCCCAGATACCTGAATGCTTCCTCTGGGTTGACCTCTGGTATTTTTGTTGAGATATGTATAATTTTCTGTGCTGGACTGGTTTAAGTGCGTAGTAGAGATACTTATATATATATATATATATATATATATATATATATATATATATATATATATATATATATATATATGTCAGTGTGTGGAAGTATGTGTGTGTGCACGGCGTCCCAAAAAAAAACAGATGACTGTAAACTAGTCAGTCGGTTAAGCGTCGGGTATGGAAGAAAGTGCTAAGACGCGTGCAAGTGTGTATCGATGAATATATAAGGAATCGTCCGTGAAATAAATAGATTACTATTTTAATATGAATTCTCAGTGTAAATTTAGTGTTCCTATAACATTGTTTCGGCTTCAAAGATCCACAATTCTCAACAATTTTATTCGAGCCAATTATAATTTCTGGGTCCTTAATGAACCAGGTGTCCTTTTTCATTACCACCTGGAACGTTTGACTCTTTTCAATTGATAATTTCATACCCAGGCTCTCCAGGTACCTGTGAAGCTCGTCCACTTGACACTGTGCTTCCCTCTCATCTTTAGCGAGTAAGACGATGTCATCGGCGAAGGCCAATACAGGAATTTTATTTCTCTCATTAAACTTAACGACACCGGTCTTTGTATTTATTATTTCAATGTGCGGCTGGAGGCACACATTAAATAGCAGTGGTGATAACGGGTCACCCTGCTTAACCCCCCTGAGGATTTCAACCTCAACCCCTATATTGTTCTTCGCTTTTATGATTGTTTTACATCTTGTGTACATCTCGACAATTATGTCGATTACAGGGGTCGGTACGCCTTCCCGCGCCATGCAAGGTCTTACTACCGAATGTGGTATTGAATCGAATTCTTTTGAGATGTCCACAATTGTGAACACCCCTCCTCTTTTACAATGATCTCTTTTACAATGATCTAGAGCTGCACTCATCAACTCAATATTTAATTTACATCCGCTTTCGGATGTAAACCCTTTTTGCCTCAGGTTCTGGGTGATACCACTCCTGAGCCGTCCATCGTGGATCGACGAGAACATTCTACTTAGGATAGAACCGATGGTAATTGGTCGCCAATTTTCAACATTGCTGGAACTTTCATTGGGCTTTGGAATTAACGTAGTCCTATTCTCCTTCCATAAGGTCGGAAAATAGGAACTAAACCATAGCGTGTTGAAAAATTTAGCGAGTATAGCGGGCAGGCCTGGTATTAATAGATTCTCCTTTAGTAGCCGATCTGGCCCTGCCGCAGACTTCTTCCTAAGTTTCTTAATTCTGTCCTCGACTTCCCCGACAGTGATCGGCCTGAGGTAGTCACCCAGTGGCAGCTCTGGGTCGCTCTTGTCCAATACTTCAATATTCGCAGGGCCAGTTATCTCCCATAGATTATTGTATAGCCTTCTCACTTCCTCTGCCTCTGGTGGTTGGTTGGCTGGTTCTAAGTTAGTCATGTCATTGTTAGCAATGGCATCGGGTAACTTCTTTGGTCATTCGTTGTATAGTTCTTGGCAACGTGCATAAGAAAATTTCTTTCTATAATTTCTGGCTGCTTTCTTTGATTTCTTAGTTATTTTGGCTGCTTTTTCATTTTACTTTTGGCTGCTTTGGGGTTTTCCCCTTTTGTCTTTTAGAGCTCCATAGAGATGCTCAATTAAAAATTCATCCAAGCATGCTTTTAGTGCTTCCTTATCTTTTTCCTCTCCTCCCAAATTCTCCTCAACCGAGATTACACTTCCTTTAATATCAGAGGCACCTCGTATGGCTTTTCGATCTCGTTAATAAGGCATTGCTGCCATTCGCGAACCATTTCAGAACTATATTTTCTTGGCTTCAGGACGCCATAAATGGTTAAACGAAATCGCACCCACCCTCTGTCGCAGAGGCTTCCTCCTTAAGGTCCCCTTCTATTTCAATAGTTCTTAACTTTTTACGTTTGCTTCTAATTTGATCAGCAGTTTTGGTGATCAATATCTTGCTGATTTCAATATTGGGGAATTTATAGTCCTTGTAAATCGCGTCAAGCTCCTTCAGGAAGGCAACCTCCTCTGCTTTCCATGCTCCTCCACTTGCCAGGTTAGTTGGGGGGTACGTTCCTCTTCTTTTAATATTCCTAACGGCAGGGAGCGCATGTCGTTCGTGGGTTGATAGACCCACTTTGGGATTCAAAACTCATGGAGCAAGCGCCACACCTAAAGCGACCTTCACTGATTTGCGTATTGCCGCTGCACTTAGGAATGTGACACCTTACCCCATGGAGCTTTCGGAAGCACCTATTGCATTGCCGACAACCCTAATTAATGGGGACTTCCAAGTGATGTTCGTTAAGGTGCTATTCCAGGTCAGTTAAATTCATTAAAAAGAGGTGCACTTCCCTGCTTTCACAGACCGGACAATCAATTTTATTCTCCATTAATGGGACCAAAATTGCATCCGGGGACGTGTTTTGGTTGTCATCTATGGTCAGCTCCGGAGGGGATAAATCCGCCGCAGCGCTTTCGGGACCGAGAAGCGCTGCGTCCGAGGCTTCAATATTTCTATCGAATTTACAAATTTTTATTTGTTATCTGTACAATATTCTATACGTTACCAAATCATTAGTCTTAGTCATGCCAGTCGTTAACAACACATTATAGGAACAAGTTCCTATCATAAGGTCTTATTTCTATATTCGCGGTAAAATACCATTGATCGGCAAGCCGATAAATAATGTGTCTTTCTCTGCTTTTGCGCCACACTCCGTTTAGACATGGACGCCGCGTCCGGGGGACTATTCCCCACGCCGACGCGGCGCACATGTTGCCGGCGGCACCACGAGGAGGTAGGAGTGTGACTTGGGCAGACGAGACCAAGGTCCCCCTGCCCCCGAGCAACTATGAAACCCCAGGGATCCACAGCACAACCGTTTAATTGCGGCATGCTAGCTATCCCTTAAAAGAGTCATAGTTACTTCCGCCTGGTCCTTCGATTCGGACAGTTATAGTGTCATGGTTACTCCCATTTACCCGCGCCATTCTGAATTTCTTCACGTTGACATTCAGAGCACTGGGCAGAAATCGCATCGCTTCAACACCCTTGGCGGCCATCGTAATGCTTTGTTTTAATTAGAGAGTCGGATTCCCCTAGTCCGTGCCAGTTCTAAGCTGAGCGTTGAACGGCGACCGAAGAGAACGACCGCGACGGTGGAGCCGCCGCGGAAGCCTCGCAACAAAGAAGATCAGCAGGAGGCCAAGGCACGGGACCGAGCTCGAATCCGGGGTGCGCGACGATCCCCCGAGTGAGATACGCCGCGCACTGTTCAGCTCGACGTTACGGATCCAATTTGCCGACTTCCCTTGCCTACAATAACATATCGACTAGAGGCTCTTTACCTTGGAGACCTGCCGCGGATATGGGTACGAACCGGTGCGACACCTCCACGTGGTTCTCTCCTGGATTTTCAAGGTCGCAGGGGAAGATCCGGATACCGCTGCAACTGAGTTGCTCTTCGCGTTCCAAACCCTATCTCCCTGCTAGAAGTTTCCAGGGAACTCGAACGATTATACAGAAAAGAAAACTCTTCCCGGATCTCCCGACGCGTACACTCCAGGTGCGCCTCTCCTCGCAATGAGTACGAGACGCTCCGGAGCGCGGGGCTGTTTAGTTTCGCTGCTCATCCTTTTCCACTTTCATTTAGATTTCACTTAATACTTATTAAGTCAGCACTAGCCACATATTTAACACGTTCGTTGCTTCAAGACGCTCTATTTGCCCTTGCTCTTATAATAAAAAGTTTACGTTCTACGGAATAGGTAAATCCTTCGCAAACAGGCACTCTGTTTCTCTTCCTCATGAAATAATATTTTGATATGTAACAGGATGCCGCGTTATGAATGATATAATATTAAGGACATATTTAAATTATCCACAACCTCATAACTTGAAATATACCTTTCTGCATATCTGCACGGGTACGCGCAACTATTTTGTATCACCTGTAAAAACAAAAATAAAAAAGATTATTAAGTTCAGCATTCATCCTCTAAAAATAATATAAGTATCGTGTGTTTCAGTAAAGTACTTCTTAAATTAATATTATTTATTATATCATTACATGCTTATCAATATTAATTATATAAGCTTTCGTCCACTCTTACGTTTAGTTAATGAATTATTTGATTAATGAATTCCGGCAATAGGAAAATTTTACCCTGTACACCCTTTCATTCTTTCCTTATTAAATAAGATACTTCGAGATAGGATAAACGAATTATAATCAATAATGTTCAGATAATATACTTCTGAATACGCACAGAAGTAATTTAACAACTTTAGCAGAATCGATGCAAATAATTATCAATGAAGTGACGGATAGTATAAACACATAAATTGATAAAAGACAAAACAATCTTGACAGTTCGTTACAGTGTTTATATGCAACTTCAGTGCTCATATAATAGTTACACCTTCCATGATTGCCTACACATACAAGTCTGTCTATTACAATGGTGCAGTCTGTCCCTCATATTTGGAGAATAAGAGTGACTTTAGTGGGTTGTACTGCCAAAATACAGTTGCGTTACTTTATCCACAAAAGTATCATCACTACCACATAATGATATACATACTGATATAATAATATCAAACGACTTTTATAAGAACATTGTTTTTATAATTTCAATCCCTTGTGAGTTCTTCCACGGTACTTACTTAAACCGAGCACTCTGTACATACAAATATGTTAGGTGTGTACACATGTGTATTTGTGTGTGTAGTTACAAATTTTGACTTCGTTCAGTTCTCCTTTCTTAGTTTTCATTTCTCGTAGTATATTTTACTCTACACTTTATTCCATTTAAGACAGCATATTTATTTATTTTTTTGCTTATTCCTCTAAATAACAGATTCTATTTTACTTCTCGTTGGTAAGTGCAAAAACGCTTTAAGATTTACTGTATGAATTTTTTTGTAATATTTCTTTCTTTCCTATCTAGATTTTATTTATTTTGATTATATTTTGAGAACATGCCAGATTTTCGTAAAAAGAAAGATCTACAATCAATATTGAAAAATTTAATGTCAAAAGAAATACGAACGACTGCGTATTTTTCTATGAAAGAATATGGGAACAAATGCATATTTTTTCCCAAAAATTTAGGTCATCTTAAAATGTCATTTGCAAAAGATCAATCTTGGCTATACAGAAAACAGATTTCTTGAAAATAATTATGAATGCATATGAATGAATGAAGAAGATTGCATTTATTAAAAAAAAGAAAAAAGAAATGAAGAAAAGGAGCCTGATATCTCCTTTCATCAACAATCGTTATTTTTTTTAAATAAAAGTTTTGTCTCAAATGAATCATTAAATTCAAATAAAACGAGTCTGCATTAGAAAGCACGCTTACATCAGTGCTTAGAACGTAATGAATATAATAAAAACATTGAAACCTTTTGTAAGAAAAGCTGTTCGTGAAATAAACAACAAATTACACTGTATTGAGCATTAAGTGTGTTTATTGTGACTGACCTTCTAAAATTTCAACATGGCATAATCAGAAATGGGACAAAAAAGTGCGTGATTAATTATATAGTAATAACGGTCATAATACGATAATAATTTTAATACCATAATAATATTAATAGGAAAGAAGGTACAGTGGAAATACAGTAGATGCAATGGAAGCAATTGCCAAAGCAGACCTATATTGTAGAGATGGTGTGAACGTAACCTGCGAATAACAAAGTGATTCGATCACGTTCGGTCCAAATCAAGACGATTTTTCATAGACCCTTGTGATATTTCATGGTCATTTCTAATTGATGGAGAGCATAACTGTTCTTTGCACATATCACATGATCTGTAGCTGTCATTATACTTTTTATATTAACGACATCAAAACAAAAATGCGAGTTACATAGTATAAAGGAATGACGAAGAATAGTGAAAGATAACGCAGAAATTAATGATTTTCAATTTTGCAAACGTAAGTTCAATTTCAAATTTTTTTAGACTAAATTCTACCAAATGTAAATATAACTCTATTACAAAATAATATGTCGGAGATAAAAGGACACCGGAGCCTCCCCTTTGGAATTTTGGGAAAATCCCTTAACACGATAATCTAGATTCTACCATAGCCGTAATTAAGCAAATGTCGTCATTCAATCCGATTGTATTTGTTCGGGATTTGTGATAGTGAGCTTGAGCTCGAGGCGACAGCCAGTCGCCGAACGTAGACGCGGTCAAGGGATGAATACTTTGCCTAACAAAGCTATGGAGTAATAGTATAGATCTCCTTAAAAAGAAATAGTTGTAGCGGCACTCGACAATAAACATTCCAACGGTTTCTGTCCTGTGGCTCGCCACACGCAGACACTATTCTTAGGGTAAGATGATTACCAGATATCGACGCATCTCCACAGTACATGTTCAGCTAGCCTGAGGACCCGTTACAAATCTTAAGATTTAATTAACTAAAGTCCTTAAAACAGACAAACAGTCTTTGTCCGAACTATGGGAAGATAGGGAAATCTATTTTTCTCACGAACGACGCTTCTCGTTAGCAACTTTCCCTCAAGGGCGGCTAGCATCCTTCTCTAACTACGTACCATGGAAACTGACCCATTAACAACAACGTCAATTTCCGAGACTTTCCGAACGAAGGCGTTCTTCCACGAATCCGATGATCTCGCGTCTCGTAGTTTTCTCCTGCAGCATCATCGCGACGGAAAGTCATTCTCTCGTGAGGTCTCATTAGCGAGTTACATAGCGTCTTTACGCTTGGTGAATATTCTACATTTTAACAAAGAGCTAGTTTAGTAATACTTCCACCGTAGCCAAGCAAGTCGAGTACGTCTTGGGCTTTGGATGAAGGCGCATTCTGTTATTCCGTTGACCGGTGATTCGTTATTGAACCTAGGATCATTATCATTAGCTTCTCGAGTATCTAATTAGTCCGGTTGCTTGTCAAACAGCCAAAAAATTCTACCAAATGTCCAAATCGGACAAACTGTGAATGTAAACAACTGGACAAACGATGGGAGGAGGGTCGATCCCAGGGTCATCTCTCGCTCGGGTAAAGCTACCGGCGATCAGATTCAGCGAATTTTGAAATTCTTCCAAAACTGTGCCTCAGTCTTCTTAGGAAGATATAGTGAAAAAAGCTTCATCTGCTTCAGAAGCTGCTCGTTAAAAAATTCAATGATTACAGGGCGGTTTCATCGGAAACCCAAGAAAAAGTGTTAGTAAATTACATGCTATTCTCAGAAGAAACATTATTTGGCGTCACTTTAACGGATCTACAGCAACTAACTTCTCAAATAGCAGAGAAAAGTAACATTTCGCGTAACTTTAATAGAGGGAAGAGGAGGCAAAACTGATCGTACGCTTCCCTTCAGATGCTTACATTAGCCCATCAGAAGATTACATTATCATTAAAAACATCTGAGAAGACGTTCGTTAGTCGTGCAATTGGCTTCAACGCGTTGTTGCAGGGCAGCTCTTCGATTCATTACAGTCGATTTATGTATAGTACAAGACTCAACCTGGTATCCACAACGCTGACGGAAGCAGGATTATGCAAGTGCCTAATAAACCATTGAAAATATATTATAATTTTTATCCTTTTTTTATCCTTTGGTTTAGGGGATTCATAAAATTCTCAAGTCGCATGCTTGAGGAACCAGTGCTTTCGATGCTTGATGGTCACGTATCGGCAATACACTAAAATCGTAGAATTAATTAATCTCGCTCAGAAAATAATATTATTACTTTATGTCTTCCACCATAGTGCGCCCATCATTTGCAACCACCTCCACTAAATACTTCAAACGCTGTGTAACAAATTACGAACTTACGCAATTATATAAAGCAACATTTTTTCGAAGCAGTTATCATTGAAACTGTCATTCAAGGGTCCCAAGAATCTGCAATATTTCCTTTTAATGTGTATCCTGATTACTTGTGTGCTCCTTTGAGAACTACAAATAGAGACCACAAAATATCAACAGCAGGATACAAGAGGATCCAACAGACCAACAGGCGATCAACATTGTGCAGCAAGTTCTGTTATCAAAAGACGTAGAGACGCTACTATCCACATCGAAGGACGTAGGAACGCTATCAGTGACGTCTAAGGATGCAAAGCCTTCAGCATTTATATTTTCCCCCAAAATAATCAAATCTATCTGCCAAGTAAAGGAAAGAGTTGTGGCGGATCGGTATCAGCGGGACGCCGCCAGGTCGAGGCATCAACGCGGCGCAACACCTCCCGGGCGATCCGCGGGTACCGACCGCCAACACCAGAGGGCTACGACGACAACGAGTCTGTCTATCTCGCTAGCGGTCGAATATTCGGGTATTTCATACAAATACCGCACCTAGCCAGACTCCTTCTACGTCTAAGGCAGGGACTACCGGGCATAGCCTTACCGACGAGTCCACCGGTAGTTCCGGGACGAAACGCTCATTCTTCAGTAAAGAGAAAAGCAAAGAAAAGAGGGAACACTGTAACAGTTATCTCGGAACAATATAAAAACCAGCTCGAACAAGAAATTATTCAGGCTAGAAAAAAGACCGAACGAAAAAAATCTTTCAAAACCAGGAACGCACTTAGCAGAAATAAAGAAAATGTAGCAGTGGAAAATGGAAGGTGCAAAATTCTTCGCTCGGGCTCGCATATTTTGTGATGAACTCTTTATATCACCAAAATCTAAGAAAAAAATGGATTCAATGTATTATATGGCATAGACGCGTACACGAAATTTACATAAATGTTGAGGACTGATGGTTTAACTAACTAGTACTGCTTATTAGATTAATTATATGACCTCTTACGTCGTCGCGCAACTTATTCCGATTATGTCCATGAAGCGTGAGTTATCTGTAAAATTTAACCGTAGCGTTTAGCTTCGCTTCATAGACTTAGCTTATTATAGTTCGTATCGTTGTCGTCTGACTTGAAGCCTACATATTCATGCACACCATCAACAGAATGTTTGGATCTCTCGTAAAGCGTCTTTTAACTGTTTGCCAACCGATGCACTGATAAGGCGTCTTTCTCCAACACTCACTGCTGAAGTCATCAGGACATACATTGCCTTGGGTGATCGACAGAACGACGAGTTTTTGATATTGCATGGTCGTCCCGCGGCCTACTCTAAGAGAGCGTCGAACAATGATATCGAGCTCCTTTGTATCTGGCTAGTCGTCGAATCGCTTCAAGTCCGTTCGAATCTATCAGTTTAGAGAATCGGTGCCAGTGCACTTCGCTGGACGTGTGTTTTCACGCGCTTTCGTGGGATCTCTCTATTCTCTTTATATTCTCTTTATATTATTCTTCTGATTCTCTTTATATTAAACTTTGTAGAAGCATTGGGTCGCTAAGGGTCCGCTGACCGTTATTTAGACCCTCAACAAACCTAAGGACCCACCATAAACTTAGACGTTTTAAGCTGGTAATTATATAGTGGGAAAAACCGGACATTTACCTAATGGAAATGTCTGGATTTTCCCATGAACAAGGTCATCCATGAGCCACGTTGGTAGGATGCTTACTCCTCCTGTCTTCACTCATCAACGCAGGTCATAGCCAATGGGTATCGCGGATACTTGTCCTCACTTTTCATAACGAAAAGTGTAAACAACGAATCAGATTCCTTCGTTCAAAAATTAACCTACATACCGAGCTTTCCTCCGTAAGTATATAAGAGCGGACGGGCAGTTATATCTCAGTTCAGTTCGAATACTCTCAACCCTCAGGACTTCTTCGAAGACAACTTAACTACCCGTACTCAATATCGGTCTTCAGATCAGTCAACATATCTATATCTATATCCTATACCTACACCTATTTTTTAAGCAGCGGAGTTACTAACTTGTGTTGTTGTACGAAGTTGTTGGAAATACATATTTTATAACATTGTTAATCGCAGCGTTATACCATCTAAATCATCCCTATTGTCTTAACGGAAATCAGGGGATCGATCAATTCACTGTGTTGATTCTTGGAATCGTAACGGGAATTTACGACTCCCGTTGACGCGCTTCTTCGCGATCGCGTCTCCCCACGATCTGTCGAATTTACATATACCTTCTAGAGAAAAAGAGGAAAGAATAGGATAATCTACCTATCGTGAAGTATATAAATATGATAAAAGTATAGAAAAAATAATTAATGTTACTTATTAGTTGCATGGGAAAATAAAATGGCCACAGAACAGTACAATAATTAGTATGAAGGCGACAAAGATAATTGCACTATACACCATATCAATGTTGGTAAAATGGAAATTGATGTCATCACAGAAATGTTTATGAGATCAGGAAAAAAACATCATGCCAAGTATAGTACATGTATTGGAGATGGAGATAGCGAAACGCATAAAGATATTGATACATACGAAGACATTGCTGTTTAAAAGAAAGAATATGTCAGTCATGTATAAAAACGAATAGGCACAAGGCTAAAGGATGCCAAATAATGTTGAACAAACTATTTTCGAATAATTACAATAATGTTTTCGCACAAAGTGGAATTTCTAACTTGAGAAGGACAGAAATAATTTGTAAATGTCCTAGGAATAGCGAGTAGTTAGTTAGAGTAGCTGGGAGACAAGAACGATCAGTGAATGCAGAAAATAGCATAAAATACAAAACAGATGAAAACAAAATGTATAATGTGTGTAAGAAAAATAAATTGGATGCAGTATTCAGAATTTACAACAAAATTTATTAAAAAAAACAGCAATAGGATGGTCATTTTTTTTCTGACAAAGAAGGATAGTTATGAGGACTGCCAAATTTTATTAAAAAGCAAAAGCAGTGTAGCGGCACATGAGTCATAGGACAAGGCGGATCGAGAGCGTCTCATGTTGGTGTTGTGTCTCGGAACACGAACTACATCCTTGACGCTCGAAACATATCGATAGACAAAACAAAGTCACCTTTATGGGCAACCGTCGATCTTAGACAAATTCAAATTTTGGCCCCCTGCCAGTATAAATAAACAGACTCTATCGCGGGCAAGACAGTATATACCAAGTGACACAATTTAGCGATCAATATCTACGAGTCGGGTTTTCCGCGAGCGAAAATACACTATTGTTTCGAACACAGTGAATGAGCGTCTTTTGTACTTTTATTAATTTATTTGTTTAACTTATTCGAAATATATTTGACGGGTTGCGACAGCAATCTTTCGCTCTCGTTATTTTACATTATCTATTCAAAACCAATCCTCCACAGCAGCATTAAACTAATATCGTTTCACCATAGAAGAATAGCAATTCAGACAAAGTCACAAATTATAATAATTTAAGATCAACTTAAAAATTTTGTTATGTTTGTTTTGTAGTAAGCACCAAATTTGACTTTAAACCTAAGAATATATATACCACAAATAATTTTATGTAGAAATAAACATAAATAATATTAAATAAATAGAATTTTTCTTATTGAAATATGACAGTCTGTAATAAAAGACGAAGTAACAAAGAAAAAATAACTTTAACAAAGAAGAAATTTATAAAAATTTATTCCTAAAAAATTTTGGCCGATCAGTTAAGTGAAGTAAAAGTACAAAAAACAACTAATATTAGATGAAACGTAATGTATTCTCTCAACGTACATTTGCGAAGCGGTTTATTTTATATTCATTTCCGAGATTCTTCATTTCCACCCAATCATGGCAGTTCAGAACTATTTTATGAAAATTAAGAATTTTCTAATTAAAGAAAATTAAGAAATTTCATTTGAAAGACCTCATATATCTCTAAATTATTCACACAAAATTAGTACAGCGCGCAAACATATATGAAAATCAAAAATGTAATGAAAATGCAAAAAACATAAAAGAAGAAAACTGTATTTTATATTACGACTTACTTTTACATATAGAATAATTTCCTTTCCAATTACTGTACTACCCCATCCATCCTAGAACAAATTTTTAGGTTAAAATTATTTATACAAAACTAATATGTATACGAATCTTTTCATTTTATAAAATTGTATGTATAAAATATTTACCTTCGCTAAATCTCTTTTTACAGAAACTTTGCAGATCATGTTTCTAATCAAATTTAATTCTCCACTCAGTACTCAGTACTCATTACCAAGTAATGCTTGGTAAATTCAAAACTTATAACGTTCAGTAAATTTGTATACGATGTACACTCTACCTTGGCTCGAATACGAAAGACGATTGAACAGCACCGATTTCTAGGATAATAGTGACGACAAAGGAGTAGTGCTGCTTGTTGATTGGCTACGCTTCAGGACTAGAAGTGGAACATGTACACAATCATTGCGCAGTCACCTTGTGCCATACTTGTAAAATCTAGATGTGATTCTTTTGTTAATTTTCCATGGTTGTACTTCAATTTGAAGATTAATTAAATAGATGTTTAATAACGATTTTAATACCGAAAATAACGATTATTATACTCCGAATTTATATATGGTTATAGTATAGTAAAATATGTAAAATATGTAAAATATTTGCACTTGATATTTCAAAGTATTTTCATAACTACAGTAAGATACAGATATCAAGATTATGTGTGTAAAATTTGTATTGGATAATATTTGTAGAAGTTGATTTTAATAGAAACATGATTATTTTTTAAGAGTATAGTATTTAACTATAGAAGTATTGTACATGTCATGTATTTTCATCACGTTCATTACTGATGCAATAAATGATATTTATCTTTTTTATTGAAATAGGACATTTAGTAACAAAAGAAAAAAGACAGACTTACCATATTAGTATAGAAAAGAATTTATGAAGATTTATGCTGCAATAAGCTTTTGAATATGATAATATGCATCTATCATAAATTGTACATATTTTTGAAAATATTTCTTACAAAATTCTGGTCAATCAGATAACTAGAACAAAAAATCCAAGAAGCAAATAATATTAAAAGAAAACACGACTGTATTAGAGTTATTAAAGAATATTAATTTTTAAGCATTCTGGATATATGAATAACTGTTACAAAAGATTTTATCGGTTATTATTAACAATTATCGATGACACAATTTGCTTTTGGATACAAATAATCACTCTACGATAAAAACACTTCTTTGCAGAAACAAATAAATTTATGGAAAGGACAATAGAACCGACATATGAAATTCTTACCTGAATATAAATGTTAGCAAGTATCTAACCAAAGAAAATATTATTAAGAAAAGTGACTATAAATCAAATATAATAAAGACCAAAAACATAATGGAAATAAGCAAGACAGTATAAGAAAACTGCATTTGTTTTTATGACTTACTTTTACACGTAGAATAATTTATTTGGTTATTGTAGAATCCATTGTAGAGAGAGAACAAAGTTTTCCGATTACAATAATTCGCACGAAGTATTCAATTTATAAATATTCAGTTATAAAATATTTCACAAACTTCACAAGCCAACCTTCCAATAATCAAATTCTATTCGTCATTTAGCACTTGCAACCAATTAATACTTGTTAGACACAACCACGTGTCATGTGAATTCTATTACCATACTACGTTCATTAGCTACGCTTCAATGCTATTAGCGGATCCTGCGTACAACTGTGCAAAATATTTCAATTTTAAGACTAATATTTAGAAACGATTTTATTATCCTGAAGATTATCATTATTATACTACGGATTTTTACATAGATATCTGTTGGAACTTGAGCTGATTCACGTAGTACAAGCCATGTGGAAGCCGGAAACGAGGAAAGTGGACTACGAGAGAATGTGGCCAATATGAACGCCAAATCTGTGAAAAACATGCAGACTGCTAGGCTTATATGTAATTGTTTCAATTTACTAAATATATTATATATGTCGGAGATGGAAGGACACCGGAGCCTTCCCTTTGGAACTTCGGGAAAATCCCTCAACACCGTAATCTAGATTCTATCATAGGCGTAATTAAACAATTGTCGTCATTCGATCCGATTGTATTTACTCGAGATTTGTGATAATGAGCTTGGGCTCGAGGCAACAGCCAGTCGCCGAACGTAGCCGCGGTCACGGGATGAACGCTTTGTCTAGCAAAGGCATGGAGTAATTCTATAGCTCTCCTTAAAAGAAATATTTGTGGCGGCACGTGACAGTAAACATTCCAACAGTTTCTGCCCCGCGGCTCGCCACACGCAGACCCTATTCTTCGAGTAAGATGATTGCGAGATGTCGATGCGTCTCCGCAGTACATGTCCAGCTAGCCTGAGGGCCCGTTATAAATCTTAAGATTTAGTTGACTAAAGTTCTTCAAACAAACAGTCTTTGTCCCAACTACGGGAAGATAGGGGAGACCTATTTTTCAACGAACGGCGTCTCCCGCTAGCAACTTTCCTTCAAGGGCGGCGAGCATCTTTTTCTAACCACCGATATGGAGATTTACCAATTAGCAGCAACGTCAATTTCCCTTACTTTCTGAACGAAGGCTGCCCTCGACGAATCCGATGATTTCGTGTCCTTAGACACACCCCATTATAGTTTTCCTCTGTGGCATCATCGGGACGGAAATTCATTCTTTCTTGCGATCTCACCGAGGAAAAGAGTAACACCTTACGACCAGTGAATATTACGCGTCCGTCATAGACTTTGTGAGCACGTTCATCCATCATCCCGTCGACCGCGGATTCGTTATTGAACCTAGGATCATTGTCATTAGTTTCTCGAATATCTAATTACCACGGTTACTTGTCCAGTTCTATGATAATCGTATCTGCACTAGTCAATGTCTTCACTATTACATAACGACACGTGTAATCCAAACGAATATTCGTTTCACGCCCCTAACCCTAACTCTAATGGAAACCCGACATATATATTATATTATATATTTTTATAATTGTATGTCGGAGATGAAAGAACACCGGAGCCTTTGGATACTCCCGCAACATTGTAATCTAAACTTTACTATAGCTGTAATTCAACAATTGTAGTTATTCAACCCGATTGTAATTGTCAGAGATTTGTGACGGTGAGCTTGGGCTCGAGGCGACAGTCAGTCGCCAACGTATTCGCGGTCAAGGGATGAACGCTTTGTCTAACAAAGGTATAGAGTAATTCTATAGCTCTCCTTAAAAGAAATATTTGTAGCGGCACGCAACAGTAAACATTCCAACGGTCTCTGTCCCGTGGCGCGCCACACGCAGATTCTATTCTTCGGGCATGATGGTTACCAGATGTCGACGCGTCTCCACAGTACGTGATCAGCTAGCCCGAGGGCCATTATAAACACTAAGATCTAGTTACCCAAAGTCCTTCAAACCGACAAACAGTCTTTGTCCCAACTACGGGAAGATAGGGGAGATCTATCTTTTCAACGAATGACATCTCCCACTACCAACTTTCCCTCGAGGGCGGCTAGCATCTTTTTCTAACCATCGATATGGAGATTGACCAATTAGCAGCAACGTCAATTTCCCTTACTTTCCGAACGAAGGGTATCCCCGACGAATGATCTCGTGTCCTTAGACACACCCCATGATAGTTTTCCTCTGTGGCATCATCGGGACGGAAATGCATTCTTTCTTACGATCTCATCGACGAAAAGAGTAACACCTTACGACCAGGGAATATTACGCGTCCGACTTAGATTTTGTGAGCACGTTCATCTATCATCCCGTCGATCGCGGATTCGTTATTGAACCTAGGATCATTGTCATTAGTTTCTCGAGTATGTAATTACCACGGTTACTTGTCCAGTTCCATTGATAATCGTATTTGCACTATTCAATGTCTTCTCTATTGCATAACGACAACGTGTAATCCAAACGAAGATTCGTTTCACGCCCCTAACCCTAATTCTAATGTAAACCCGACATCAGAAGTGGGATCAGTGCAGGTTATAACAGTGCAAGAGCTTACGACCATCGTGCACGAGTTAATTCCGTCGCTAGTGCAAAAATCAAGTGTGGAACCTAACAATTTTTCGCCACCGCGTTTTAACCCTGAAACCGCGGGCTTCGACTCCACTGCATGGCGCGCAGCTATCAATCTGATTATGGAGGAAAATCCTTTACAAAGCAGTGCCCTGAATATAATTTCAATAACGAGTGTCGAATCGACTTCTACGTAGTGGAGGCACCAACTGGTAGATCAAGCCATCCGGGTGAGTCGTTTCCATTTTACCCCAAGTTTGGAGCCGAGTGTTCGCTAATTAAAGAATCCGTAGCCTTGAGAATTTCTCCCGGAACGACGTGGCGCTGGCGGTTTCCCTGGACATCGTCAACGCCTTTAACTCCATTCCATGGGACAAGATAGTGACGGCCCTGGAGCACTTCGAGGTTCCCAGCTACCTCGTCCGGCTGATCCGAGCCTACCTCGACGGCAGATGGATATGCTACACCAGCAAGGAAGGGGAGGAAAGGCGACCCGTCGAGCGTGGAGTCCCGCAGGGTTCGGTGTTGGGACCGATCCTGTGGAATATTGCGTACGACGAGGTACTGCGATACCCGCTGCCCCCAGGCGCGGCCATGGTGTGCTATGCGAACGACACACTGGTCCTGGTCGGGGATCGTGGCTGGCACGAGACGCTGCGCATCGGCGAAATCGCAACGGCCTGCACGACCCGTGCTGTGCGCAGACTGGGCCTGAGAGTCTCCCCTGCGAAATCAGAGGCCATTTGGTTTTATGACAAGAGGAGACGAGGGACCCCACCGCCCGGCCTATACATAAACATGGCTGGCGAAACCGTCCGGGTGGGATCGCAGATGAAATATCTGGGTCTCATCATTGACAGCCAGTGGACGTTCGAACCGCACTTCGACGCCCTGATCCCGAAAGTGTCGGCGACTGCTAATGCCCTGTGCGGCCGGTTACCGAACATCGGCGGGGCGGGAGACGCGGTGCGCCGACTCTACGAGGGCGTCGTTCGGTCCCGAGTGATGTACGGGGCCCCGGTATCGGAGGACAAGCTGATGGCGAGTCGCGGCAGCACCCTGCTCCTGAGAAGGCTACACAGAGTGACCGCCACCAGAATCATTAGAGGATACCGGACGGTGTCCCACGCGTCGGCGACCGCTCTAGCGCCCCCCCCCCCCCGTGGGAACTCCGGGCGCTAGCGCTCAAAAGGTGATACATCCACCGGAGAGTATGACTTCCGGGAGAAGATCAGACCGAGCAGACGGCTCCAAACGGCCCAGGAGCCGCTGAGGAGGACACGTGGGACCTGTGGCGATCCCAGCTGATCAACGAGGGAGGCGAACATCAAGGCGTGGAGGCGGTCCTCCCAAACTGGGAGGCATGGAGAAGACGCGTGGCCTCCCGCTCCCATTCAGAATGACCAAGGTGCTCACCGGACACGGCGTGTTCGGCGAGTTCCTGAAGAGAATCGGGCGAGAAAAGACAGACATCTGCCACCATTGCGGAGAGGGCAGGGACACAGCGCAGCACACCCTGGAGCTCTGCCCGGCGTGGGAGCTGCCCCGCTACACCCTGCGGTACGTCATAGGAGAAGCACTGACCCCCCCCCCCCCCAGCGATTGTAGAAGCGATGCTGAGAGGGCCACAGGAATACGAGGTCGTCCGCCTCTTCTGCGAGCGAGTTATGCTCGCGAAGGAGCGCGCGGAAAGGGAGAGAAAGAGAAACTCTCACCCTTGCAGGATAAGACGATGGAGAAGGATGTCAGTCAGACGAGCCAGAGCCGTCCCATCGCCGCCCCAACGGACCATGACCAGAAGAAGCGACAGCGCTAGGGGCAATGACCCCCCCCCCCCTAACGCCAACCCAATAGTCGGGAGGCACTAGGACTGGCTCTAACAAGAGGACGCGAGAAGGGGGTGCAATTGAAGTAATTCATACGAGGTTCCTGGAGCCTCCCTGTCATACGCGTAGGACGGTCATCGTGGAGTTTTAGTCGGTAGGAGTCCGACACTACTCTGCTGTTACGCGCTTACGCAGCAGCGGAGTGTCCATGAGGATTTCTCCACGTACAAAAAAAAAAAAAAAGTAGAAGGGCCCACCCACACCGAACTTTCTTCCATATTCATACAAGAGCGATTAGTCAGTCCAACATTGAACGTTTAACGTAAAGTTTCATACCGTGCTGCGTCCATATTAAATTCCATTATAAGAGCCTTGCTCTAGAGTCTATATATGTCTTAGCTTCGTACGACAAATTGTTATCTGCGAATTATAGCTGCTCAAGAGTGTAACTTAAGCGTTGAAAATATATGTCGGGTTTACATTAGAATTAGGGTTAGGGGCGTGAAAACGAATCTTCGTTTGGATTACACGTGTCGTTATGCAATAGAGAAGACATTGACTAGTGCAGATACGATTATCATAGAACTGGACAAGTAACCGTGGTAATTAGATATTCGAGAAACTAATGACAATGATCCTAGGTTCAATAACGAATCCGCGGTCGACGGGATGATAGATGAACGTGCTCGCAAAATCTAAGTCGGACGCGTAATATCCACTGATCGTAAGGAGTTACTTTATGCGTCGATGGGACCACAAGGAAGAATGCCTTTCCGTCCCGATGATGTCACAGAGAAAAACTATGATGGGGTGTGTCTAAGGACACGAGATCATCGGATTCGTCGAGGATAGCCTTCGTTCGGAAAGTAAGGGAAATTGACATTGCTGCTAATTGGTCAATCTCCATATCGATGGTTAGAAAAGGGATGCTATCCGTCCTCGAGGGAAAGTCGGTAGTGGGAGACGTCATTCGTTGAAAAAATAGGTCTCCCCTATCTTCCCATAGTTGGGACAAAGACTGTTTGTCTGTTTGAAGGACTTTAGTCAACTAAATCTTAAGATTTATAACGGGCCCTCAGGCTAGCTGAACATGTACTGCGGAGACGCATCGACATCTGGCAATCATCTTACTCGAAGAATAGGGTCTGCGTGTGGCGAGCTACGGGACAGAGACCGTAGGAATGTTTACTGTCGAGTGTTACAACTATTTCCTTTTTTAAGGAGAGCTATAGAATTGCTCCATGCCTTTGTTAGACAAAGCATTCATCCCGTGACCGCGGCTACGTTCGGCGACTGGCTGTCGCCTCGAGCCCAAGCTCATTATCACAAATCTCTGACAATTACAATCGGGTTGAATAACTACAATTGTTTAATTACAGCTATAGTAAACTTTAGATTACAATGTTGCGGGATTATCCAAAGGCTCCGGTGTTCTTTCATCTCCGACATATATATAATTTATAATTCTGTGAACCACAGTGTTATACAAACTCAATCACCCCCAATTATCTCAACAGAAATTAGGGGATCGATCAATTCGTGGTGTCGGTCATTATCGTAACGGAAATTTACGACTCCCGTTGACGTCTCTCCTCGCGATTGCGTCTCCCCGCGATTGGTCGAAAATACAGGTGAGACCCATTTTTTCAACGAACGACGCTTCCCGCTAGCAACCTTCCCTGAAGGGCGGCTAGCATCCTTCTCTAACCACCAACATGGAAATTGACCAATTAACAGCAACGTCAATTTCCCTCACTTTCCGAACGAAGGCTTTCCTCGACGTATCCGATCATCTCGCTTCCTTAGACACACCCCATCATAGTTTTCCTCTGCAGCATCATCGCGACGGAAAGTCATTCTCTCGTGAGGTCTCATTAGCGAGTTACATAGCGTCATTACGCTCGGTGAATATTTTTACGTTTTAACAAAGAGCTAATTTAGTAATACTTGTACCGTAGACAAGTACATTTGCTATCCCGTTGACCGCGGATTCGTTATCGAACCTAGGCCCATTGTTATTAGTGTCTAATCACCGCGGTTACCTGTCAATTCTGTAATATCCACACTTGTACTAATAATCATATTTGTACTAATAAATATCTTCTCTATTGCATAACAACAATGTCTAATCCAGGTGAAGGTTCGTTACCCGTCCCTAACCCTAATCATGAATCTGCTTTCTACGGTACATAAAAATTAATTCAACGATTCCGCATGACCAGATTAAGTAAATTTGTTGTGTATTCAAGAATGTAAAACACATATAAAATATATTCAAAGCGTACGGAATGTAGATCTAGTTTCCCATATTTCTGTATATTTTTGCATGCGTTTAAATATTTTTGCATATTTTGTTATATTTAAGTATAAATTAATATTACAAAACATAAGGAAAGCTAATAATAAGTGAGTTATCGTGCGCCCATTTGTTTCATAACAAAATAACTCTGATTCTTAGATACTTGTTGACACGTTTTCAAACTTTACTGCTAGTTATATCTTTCTTGCCTTTAGACATCTTTTTATACTTGTATTAGTTACCACATATACCGCTGCGATTAATTATAAACTCAACCCTATTTTCAGATTTTTTATGAAACTAAAACAAAAATTGAAAGATTCGTTTGTATAATTTCATATCATAATATAAAACAAAACTGAAGATTTGAAAGATTCGTTTGTATAATTTCATATCATAATATAAAACAAAACTGAAGATAGAACAAACAAAAATTGTCTCCTTTCGAACTCTGGAAAAAATTAAATTTTTTCTTAAAATTACGTTTTTGGCTGTGAAACAATATAAATTCAATATTAATTTTGCTATCCTTTTATTTAATATTTAGTGGATTTTCCCTTATTTTTTATTGCTTCTATCAATCTGTGAGATACACTATTCACTGATTTATTTAAAAAACAGGAGAGATATTATCCAAAGAAGTTATTGCTTTTCTTTAGAGTTTAATGTATATATTAATTTATAAGTTAATATATGTATTAAAGAATGACATTATCGTACTCAAATGGAGAGATTCGTGAGATTTATCAACAAAGCACACTCCCATCATGGTACCAAGTACAAGAAATATTCGTAACATTCATGCTGCTTTTACAATCCAACAGTCATCTGGAAATTGAAACCACTAGCTGTTCTTGAATACAATAAAGTGTAGTATAGATTATTCGGATCAAATGGTTTCTAATGCCGCTACAGTTAGAAAAGGATTGCAACGGTACCGGAAACTTGGCATTCAGTTTCTTCTGGAAATTACAGATAAACGATTTAATAGTTCACAAGATTACGACAAAGAAAAATACAAATAGAAAATTTAGAGAATTATTAGTTATGAAATTATTAGGGCTGACTGATAATGTAATGAAATCTTCCGTTTAACGTAGATATTATAATATTGTCATCCGAAAAAGTGCTTCTGGGCTGTTGAGGTTACTTGATAGAGGAACGCGTGGATAAATTTCTAATAGAAATATATATTAAAGTAAGGATAAGTACAGATATAGTATATACTGATACAGATGATGAATTTAGCAGTTTTACATTATAATAAAATATGATAGGGAGCATGTTGATTCATTGACAGCAAAGGACATTACGAAAAAATTAATCTTGGTGTGTAACTCTAGCTGTAAGTTACAAGAAACAACAATAAAAACGTACTTATAGCTCTTTTGTTTCTAGATCTTTTGATCCAAAAACAACATTCACATTCAAGGACACAATAATATGGACCTCTCCTTTTCTTTAACTTTTTTTCTTCACTAAGTTCTATTTTCTTCGTATCAGCAGTACCTAGGTCACGGTATATAAAAGAGAAAGATGTAGAGATTTTCTAGAAGTAAATACTTCAACATGGACAAAGCATTACATTGTAAATAATTTTTTTAATAAACCATGTTTCTGTATTACTTTTATGGCAGTTTAATAGTCTCATTATTGTTGAGAATTGTGGATTTTAGTCGCGGAAATAAACGTATAGCAATACTCACATTGCACGTAGAAATGATATTAAAATTGTTTCATATTTATTTAACATGTGATTTACAAGATATTCGTAGATACACATTGAACGTGTCTCGGCACTCTTTTTGTCTCACCATCATTTTCTCCGTTCTTCTGTTCTAAGGAACGCTGCGCACGCACATACTCCCACGCACACTCATACTCACATATGTGTGTTACTACTACACGGCTAATCCAGTGTAGCACGCAAAATTACACATATCTCAATAATTATATCCCGTGAAATATCCTGCCAAATAACATTCCTATTAACTTACCTCGTGTATTTTCGACCAATCACGGGGAGACGCAATCGCGAGGAGAGACGTTAACGGGAATCGTAAATTCCCGTTACGATTATGATAATCGACACCACGAGTTGATCGATCCCCTAATTTCGGTTGAGATAATTAGGGGTGATTGAGTTTGTATAACACTGTGGTTCACAGAATTATAAATTATATATTTTCAACGCTTAAGTTACACTGTTGAGTAGATATAAATCGCACTTGTAACAACTAACAACTTGTCACCCGAAGGTACTACAGATACGCACACTAGAGCAAGGCTCTTATAAATAACAACTTGTCTCTTATAATTGAATTTAATCTGTTAGGCGTTAGATTTTATACTTTGTTGTTGACTCTTCCAGCGGTGTAGAAGAAGTCGTTGACTTGACCCTTCTGAAGTCGTAGGAGAAGTAAGGTACAGACGTGATGCTGTGTCGAAGGAAAGCTAGCGATGGGTGTGTCTAGCGCACGGGACCATCGGATTTGTTCATGACATTTTTGGTCAGGAGAGTGAGGGCAATATACATTGCCTTGATTGGATAAGCGAAGGTTGGTGGACTAGGAAGGGTCTTAGCCGCCCTCGATAGGAAGTTGCTAGTAGGAGGAAGGTTGCATCGTACGTGGGAAAAACTAACTTTCCCTTGTCAAGCAGTAGTAAATAGACAATAGTCTTTAGAAAATGACTCGGAAAAAGATATTTGTTGGGTCTTATGACCTTAGCTAGCAAATTACTGGGATTTATGACGGGTCCTTAAGAATATTGAGGACACGCCGTAAGGATGAGCGAACATCTGGTGTCCGGCTGGCCCGCGGTGTATGGCCTGGTCTAGGTAGAGGGACGCCCGACGTAACACCTCGTAAGTACTCAAATAAGCGTTATTCGAAATTTTGATAGTAGGAAACACGTCACTCGCATACGAAGAATTATCCACTAAACTGATAGCAATTGAGGCGAGTTTGTCCGTATGGCAAGAAATACGACCACGGAGACAGTACTGGTGGAGCAGATGGGATAAAGAATATCTCAACCAACTAATGATTAGGAAAAAATGGCATCAGCATGGCACAATAAATTCCAAGGAAAGCAGGGTGGTTGTATCAAGGGACGGCAACACGACAATGCCAGTATTTGTCCTAAGTAACCTCCTATCTACTCATAACAGTAAACGAAGTAATTCGTCATTCGGCTTGCCGATATTTCTGACACCGCGATTTATTTTCCGACTAGACTTAATACATTGTTCAATTTCATTTTATAAAGTACAGAAATTCATGATCAAGTACGAGATACAATCGGATAATTCTAACTGTTACGTCGCGTGGGATAGTCCGTGCGCCGTCCTTTATTGTCTGACCGTCAAAGGCCCACGCACCGTTATACAGACCCTCAATAAACCTAAGGAACCACCATAACCAGAATCTTTTTAATGGAATTTTTAATCCTGCAAGTATTTTCGGTTTATGGCTGGTCCTTAGAACAGTCCTTAGGCTTATTATTCGCTCTTAAAAATTACGGAGAAAGCGGGTAGTTATCTAACGGAAAAAACGAGTATTTACCTAACGGGAAAAGCTGGTTTTTCCCATGAACAATGTCACAGACGAGCCACGTTGGAAGGAGCCTTCCTCCTCCTATCTTCATTCATTAACGACCTAAACATTACCTAAAACACACCCACACCGAGCTATCCTCCGTAATGACACGAAAGCGAAGAGTTAGTTAAAAAACAGTTCGAGTCGCCAGAGTCGCCAGACTCATCAGAGTCGCCAAGTCGAAGACAATCAATCGACAGAGTAACAAACAGTCAATCGAGTCAAAATCATTCATCATAGTCACAAACACGAAACGAGTCTCGAGCCGTACTCACTCGTAGTTTGGCAGTCAACATACGCACAATTGAATCAAAAATTGAAGTTATTGGATTGTTGAAAAAATATATATATGTCGGATTCGCATTATGATTAGGGTTAGGGGCGTGAAACAAATCTTCACCTTGATTACACATTGTTGTTATGCAATAGAGAAGATATTTGCTAGTACAAATATGATTATTAGTACAAGTGAGGATATTACAGAATTGACAGGTAACCGCGGTGATTAGACACTAATAACAATGGTCCTAGGTTCGCTAACGAATCCGCGGTCAACGGGATAACAAATGTACTTTCTTCCAAAGTCTAAGTCGGACACGATCTACTTGTCTACAGTACAAGTATTACTAAATTAGCTCTTTGTTAAAACGTAAAAATATTCACCGAGCGTAATGACGCTATGTAACTCGCTAATGAGACCTCACGAGAGAATGACTTTCCGTCGCGATGATGCTGCAGAGGAAAACTATGATGGGGTGTGTCTAAGGAAGCGCGATGATCGGATACGTCGAGGAAAGCCTTCGTTCGGAAAGTGAGGGAAATTGACGTTGCTGTTAATTGGTCAATTTCCATGTTGGTGGTTAGAGAAGGATGCTAGCCGCCCTTCAGGGAAGGTTGCTAGCGGGAAGCGTCGTTCGTTGAAAAAATGGGTCTCATCTATCTTCCCATATTTGGGACAAAGACTGTTTGTCTGTTTGAAGGACTTTAGTTAACTAAATTCTACGGTTTATAGCGGTTCCTCAGGCTAGCCGAACATGTACTGTGAAGATGCATCGACATCTGGTAATCATCTTGCCCGAAGAATAGGGTCTGTGTGTGGCGAGCCACGGGACAGAACCCGTTGGAATGTTTACTGTCGCGTGCCGCTACAAATATTTCTTTTAAGGAGAGCTATAGAATTACTTCATACCTCTGTTAGGTACACGTTCCTCCCGTGACCGTGGCTACGTTCAGCCACCCGTTATGTCACTTCGAGCCCAAGCCCACTGCCATAAACCTCGGGCACCCATACTCGGATTAGAACATAATCAACTGTTCCTCAGGTTTATTATTGTGGCATGGTGTGACGTTAGGAAAGGACGTGGCGTGAAGGATGATTGTTTATAAACGTTTTCAAGATATGTTAATGTTGTCAAGGAGTGTTGTGAGCGTTTCCAAGGTTTGTTAAGGGAAAAACGAGTGTGGTGAATGCTGTCAGAGTTGAATCTATCGTGGTCGAGAGAAGTTCATCGTGTTGTTGTGACGAAGAGTTAGCGGGAAACAAATACGCGAAACGCGATATTATATTTGATTTTGTGAGTGCAACGTTATTGTGTTTATCATACTGTTCTTTCTGTTAATTTATAATATAATATAATATAATATTCCTACATTATTTAAGTGTAGCTATAATAAAAAGTCTGGAATAAAGTGTTGGGGACCTTCCTAAACGTTCCAAAAGAAAGGCCCCGATGTCCTTTCATCTCCGACATATGGCCCTAGTTAGATTACTGAGATTCGTGCGATCAAAATGATATTAAAATATGGCTATATTTCACCAACAGTCTTTAACTAAATTAAAGAATTGCGTAATACGTGACTGAGACCCTATCTTATATAGTATCTTATTGCAATTTAGCTATTCTATCTCATTCGCACTTACCTTTGATACGCGCATGGTTACGTACCGTAGAGCACGACAGAGTGAATAGGAGTCGGGTAATTTGGTTCTATCCTTAAACAGTCACCTCCTCGGATATATGGTCACGCGCAGATCCGATCGTTGGCTATATATGCAGGCATTACGCTGGGGGAAAAGTAATTCTTAGAGGAATCAAAATTTCAGGATTTAGCAAGTTCCTAAGTAGCTGTACGTATATAAGAAATGCGTAAACAATATAGAGCAGTCCCTCCCTTGCCTCTGAGCCGTTCTGTTAGTCTTCTTTCCAGTAAGGTATAGTACTTGGTAACGCTGGTAAATGTACAGATAGTACTCGATCTCTGCGATTTCGGTTATTTTTAAATTTGTTGTGAGGGGAGAGAGAGCACGATTCTGAACAACTCTTTCCTTTTCCTAAATACATCTAACCGACTAAGCGGTATCGTTTAGTTACCGCGATATTCGCAAGAAACTGTCGACAGCACACAGTAACTTCTGCCTATAGTTGTACGGCATCTATGACATCGTATGCATCAGTATTGGTTGTCGATCACTTACCTTTCGTTTATAAACGACAAGCGTGCGATGTTGATGGCCCCGTGCACAATCATAACTTGTAACACCTAATGAAAAGTGAATATCATCGACATGTTAGGTTTACGTTCGGGTTAGATTTTTCAATCAGGTGGCCGCAGCGAGGACGGCAACGTGTGCTCGCTGAGAGCGGCGTATTTCTGATTCCGTAACTTACATGCCAAACGGGAAATACGGCACACGAATTTCATTCGTGTGTAAGCAATCGTGCGCTCCAGTGAAGTGATTCAGAGAAGTGTTACGAATAGTGATAGTGAGGGGAAGTCAAACAATGCAGCAGCAGATACCAGCAATCAAGATTGCAACCAAAGGAGAAAAGTATTATATAAACGGGTCGGTAGATTTACCAGGCTTAAAGCAACAGCAGCAAAATAACAACAATTAAAACGATATGACTACAGAAAAAATAGAAGAGCAGCGGAGACAGGAGGAGTGTAGCCACGATAACGAATGATGTTACCAGGACGAAAACTGGAAGCTAGCAAAGACTAGCAAAAAACGTAAAATAATTCCAGGCACAAGTGCCGCAGGAAATCTAGATATAGAAAAGCAGCGATGGCTGCAAGAATTACCATTAAGAAACTCCTTCAGCTCACTAACGGAAGAAATAGACGACGACCCAACAACCAAAAACACAACTAAATCAACACACATTACAAAACCACCACCAATATTTGTTGAGGCGCAAATAATAGACCCACTTATTGATCGACTAAACGATATAGTTGGAAAGGACAATTACACAATAAGACAAATAAAATTAGAACAAGTAAAAATTGAAACAAACACCCCAGAAAATTATAGGAAAGTGATAAAAGAATTAAAGGAAAAAAATGCTATATACCACACGAACCAGCTCAAAACGGAAAGGAGCTACAAAATAGTTATAAGAGAATTACGTCCAAAAATTAACACAAAAAAATTAAGCGACGAATTAGCAAAAATTTTCCACCAAACAAGAGCAATAAACAATATGACAAAATACGAAGCAACCATTACCATTATTCTTAATAGAACTTGAACCCAGAACCAATAACAAGGAAATTTATGAAATCAGAAAAATCCTAAACACAATAGTAACAGTGGAACCACCACGCTACAAAAAGATATTCCACAATGCATGCGTTGCCAACAATACGGTCACACAAAAAATTATTGTAATAGAAGCCCGGCATGTGTTAAATGTGCAAAAAATCACTTAACAATACACTGCCCATACACAGAAAAAATAGAAGAAGTTAGATGTTATAATTGTAACGGAAACCACCCAGCCAGCTATAAAGAATGTGAAATCAGGAAACAATTACAACGTAAACTGTTTCCACCACTTCGCAATAGATCAATTAATAACTACCAACCACAACAAAGTATAACGGATAATGAAACAACATTGAAAGCACAATATGAACCAAAAGCTATAAACAGAAACATAGATCCCCAAGGTAACCGAAGCTATGCGCAAGTAACCCAAAACATTGGACAAGCAACGCTCCAAACAATCAGAATCAAAACAACAACATCGAAGACGATACAGAAATCAAAGAAATGCTCAAATAATCCATTAAAAGTACGGGGATATTAGGAAAAATAGTAAGTGAGCTAAACACAATACTAAGGCAACAAGTACAACAAACAACAGTCATGTTACAACTACTCACAAACTTGCTAAGTAAAAAATAGAAATGGACATGTTGAAAATAGCAGTCTGGAACTCCAATGGCTTGCAACAGCGAGCCCACGAAACTAAAACATTTTTGTATAAAAATAATAAAAATAATATTGATATACTACTTGTCTCAGAAACACATTTCACTCTAAAGAGTTACATGAAAATACCGTACTACACCATCTACGACACCAAACACCCCTCAGGTAAAGCACATGGAGGAACTGCAGTAATAATAAAAAATGACATCAAGCATCACTTACATAGTCAAACAAATCAAGAACACTTACAAGCAACCACTTACACAATACAAACTAATGACAATTACTTCCAGATATCAGCAGTATATGTACCTCCGAGACACAAAATGACACTTAAAAAATGGGAAGAGTACTTCCAATCCTTAGGCGACAAATATATAGCAGCAGGGGACTTTAATGCAATGCACACATTATGGGATTCGAGAATTAACACGCCGAGAGGTAGAACATTAGAAAAATACATTAGAAGCAGCAACCTCAACGTACTATCTACAGGAAAACCAACTTACTGGCCGACAGACCTCGATAAAACACCTGACCTGTTGGATTTTGCAGTAACAAAAGGACTAAACGTAAGCAAATTAAAAATAACAACCAACCTTGAGTTTAACTTCGACCATACACCAATTATATTAGAATATACAAGCAAACCATTACTTTATAACAAGTCAGAGTCGCTTTGCAATAAAAACTGGCAAAAATCTAAATTAAGCATAATGAATAAACTAAATATATACAAAACAATAATCAAACCAATCTGGACATATGGAGTCCCACCATGGGGGACGGCAGCAATGAGTCACATAAATAAAATAGAAACAGAGCAAGCAAAAATTTTAAGGACAATAGTTAACGCTCCATGGTACGTCAGAAATGAAAACTTACGAAAAGATTTAAAAATTCCAACAGTCAAAGAGGAAATCGCTAAATATGCAAAAAAGTATAAAGAAAGACTTGTACACACCCAAACCAGATGGTTGCTGAAACGAATAAAACCATGATAGAAAGAAGACTGAAGAAGAAGCATCCCGCAGACCTCACAATAGAAATAAAATAAACAACTTGGAAGATGGAACCCCGCTGGGGGTAACCATCCACATGTTATATTATTATACCACTAAGCTATAATATTTTACCAAATGTCCTACTGGGCAACTTGTAAAATTTAAATTAAATAAATAAAAAAAAAACGAATTTCATTCGGGGCCGAGGTAAAAATAGCGTGACTGAAGGACGACAAGATAACAGAGGCACGTTAGAGCACGCCATTGATATTATACCCGTGTCGTGTGTCACGTTATCAGGGAACGTGCTTGGAATGGGCTGGCACAAATACTCCGGATCTCCTCCGTTGAAATTCAATTCTCGTTAACTTACCGTGCCGCAATTGAAACGCAATACAATTCGTCGACCTGATAAATATGGCTAGCCTCTCTCTCGCCCTAATTTTGATCGGACACCTCTGAATTTTATCAAAATTTATTTTACCATAGGATATATATTGGGCAGAGATCCATTTTTCTTTAGAGTGCTTTCTATTTTGCCATTAAAATCTATAATGTAGAAAAATGTTTTTTCTACTTTTCGTTCGTGTTTTACTTTAGGTGATCTTCGGCAACATTGAACAACTTTGCGTAAGTTACCACACCGATGAAACTTTACTCGAGATTATAACTGGTAGAGTTCTCTTTGGAATTCCTCTAATTCGATGTACTTTTCTTTTCTTCTTTTCCACTCGAACGATCCATCTTAACATACTTCAAATTAAATTCGATAGGAGCTTCGGTTTAAATTTCAAAATCCAGGTTATTGGCAGAATTTGTAAAATTGCATTTCTTCTGACACAAAGACGCTTCGTGTCTCCATAAAGAGAATTTGTTTTAGCGCAGTCACTGCTGATTGATTATCGCGGTGAAAACAGGATGGAACAGCATAATCCGACAAATACGTCGTTATTTTCTAATTGATGGTTCAACAAAAACGTAGCTTCAATCTTCTAATTAACGTTGCTTGTACAAAACGTCTCGAATCAAAGTGCTGTATACAATGGTACCAGTTCACCCTATTTCGAGTCCCGAGTATACAAAGACATAATATTAACTTCATGTCGCGTCTTTTAATTAACGCGAGTCATACACAACGTTTCGAATGCGAGAGTGTTGGTTCATACAGCAACAAAGGTTGGACGAATGTCGCAGTTTACATGGGGAAAGAATTTACATTATTTTCTGGAAAATGTAATTTATTAAAGAATACCTACACTTTTAAAAACAGTACATATCGTACTACTAAAATCTACAAATTTCCCGAGCAATCTATTAAGTTTACCAGCTTTCTAATTTTTAGAAAATACAAATGTTAGCTCTTATAACTGCTCAACTGTTCGTTTCGTTGTATGGCAGAACCGGTGAAAGCTCGTAAAAATAGTTCATTTTCCCGCTGTGAAACAACCAATTTATTCGATTACACGCTGCAACTATTCTTTGATATAAACGTCAATTCTTATTTCTTTATAGAAATTCTAATACGACAATTTTCATTCGCGCTTTCATAGCAATACATATCGTTCTTGGTCTCATGTTGCTCTCGATTATCGTATTGTACGACCGGCACTGTGATGGAAATTGAAATATTTAGTTACTGAATATTTAACGTAATAGTTTAATTGCACATTACACAGCATTATCGTTCCCGTACAATTATCATTCGACGTCATTAATCAATAGCTGGGTAAGTAAATATATCATCTCATAATAAAAATTGTAATTACGATCCATATTTAAATTAGTCATCTGTCAAATATGAAACTTATCATATAAACATTCCACGCGTGATAAACGAAATGAATTTTTTTTAATCTGAATATCAGATTCAGTAATAGGTTTATCCATTTTTTAACGGATGTTATAATTGTTATATCGAGCGGACGTTTAAACGAATAATTATAGCGAATAAACATTGCAATAGAAGATAAATGACCAATATCAGACCAATTAAGAAAAGAAATTGCAACATTTACTTACCCTCGCTTCATTTATTTTCTAACTTCTTCAAACATTTACGCTGACCAAAAACAATTTATAAAATATGAAGGTCCGCAAACGCGCACGTCGAACGAAAAACTCCCTTTAACAAAAAATTTAACAATAATGAAATAGGGTAGTGATCAACGTACTTGATAAAATACACGCGCACGCACGCATGCACGCACGCACACACAGAAACATATACGTATATGAAAGCACATAAATATAACGTGTTCAAAGAAAAGCGGACAAATTTATTACTCGATCTATCATAATTTTCATTAAGCTGTTTCAAGCGGCACTTAATAAACGATACGATAACGCGATTAGATCTCTTTATCTCTTATGTGAACAAAACGATGTATATTAAATAAAGTTAGAGACAGTATGGAATATCTAGTTCACTCGTTTTCTGGCTGGTCGTCTAGCCTAGAATGCTTGATATATTCTGCTTCAACAAATTGAGACCATCGCAAACAATGAACAGGAAGCGCCTAAGGCTGACATCCAAACTTCACTCAATGCTCGATGTTTGAGTCGAGCGCAGTTTGTACTAGGTCAGAAGCGTTGATTTGTCTTGTAAAGTATATTTCAACAAATATCGATACATTTCATGCGTGTCATGGAAAATGCGAATACGTGACTTAAAGAACATTTTGTAATCATTTGCTTCGTATGTGTGTGTGTGTGTACTTGGCGTGCTTATTGTACGTCTTAATCTAGGCCGATTCTTCAGTATAGTACCGTGAAAATTGATTTTGAAACGACCTATAAATCGAAGAATTAAATGTTCTCTATGCTTTTATTTTATGATTATCTTCATTTATCCAAAGAATCATGAACACATGCGAAAAGTCTGATCCGATGTATCGCTGTCGCGCGCCTCGTCAGCGGGCGAATCGTGCGAATGAACGTGTAGCTTATGTGCGTGGAGATGTGACTCGTAGCTAAAGCCATCGTTACAAGTATCGCATTTGTAAGGGTACAATTTCCATGGTTCGTCCGGATAATGCTCCAACTTGTTGTAATGATAAAACTTGTACATTCCTTGAAACGACATACCACATATTGCGCATAAAAAATCATTGCCCTTGTAATAATACGTGTAATGCTCGACTAAACGTTCGTAGGATTCGAATAACAAATGGCATATACGACAGGTTTATCTTCCACAGCGCAATCGGAATTCAGCACCAGCCTAGAATCTTGCCCAATATGCAAGTGTCGTTCGTGAATTTGAAGACTCCGTTTCGTAATAAATCCTTGATTGCAGAACTTACAAAAAAATTTGTAGTTCACTGAACACGAATGCGCATGAGTAGCAAGCGTATGAAACTGTAAGACTCTTTTAGTGGAAAACATCGTGTTACAAACGTTACACTTTTCTGTGGCTATTCGGCGATAGGTGCGCTCGTGTATGCGCCAATTTTTAAATGTTCGGAATTGTGTTCCACAAGTAGTGCAAGGATACTTTCTTCTGTTCTTCTTGTCCGCTTGGCGACCCTTTACGCGAGCAATCCCATTAAGTTGTTTCTTGAATGCATTGCAATTTATTTCAACATCAACCGGTGGATCGTCCTTTTTTGATCTTATGGTCTTCAAACAATGCAAAATCATGTGCCGCTTCAACAATGCCGACGAGTCAAACTTCTCATAACACACGCAACATTTCCTTCGTTTAGACACAATATGCTGACGTATATAATGAGTTAGTAACTTATTCATGGACGTGTAACGCGCGTTGCATATGCTCGAAATATAAATCATATGGAACAATTTCATGTGCTCGTGCAGATTCTCTTTCGAAGAAAACGATTTTTTACAAATGTGACATTGAATTATTTTCTGCTGATAGACTTTAAAGTTCTTCTGAAATTCAACCGATTCTTGTTGAGGTACGATTAATCTATCAGCGAAAGATTTTACAAATTCATTGAATCGCTTTGACGCAATCGTGTCAGCTTTCAAAGGCAAGTTACATGTCGAGCTTGTTTCACGAAAACCTTCAAATTCCTCTTTCACATTTTTCGATACTGCTTGTTTGAAAGCGTTTTCGTTTTCGTTTTCCTTTTCGTCTTCGTCTTTGTTTGACACAAAACTAGTAGGCTCCAAGAATTTGTCGCATTTCTCCAAACGGACCACACATTCCTTACACTTTGCTTCAGGTGCAGATCTTCTACTTTGGTCAAATATATAGGGGAACTTGTTTCTTTTAAAAGATTGTCTTGATCTTCCAAAGGTCTCAAACTCCAATAAATCGTAAAAATCATATAAAGAAGAAGAACATCTTTTCACTGATCTAAGGTTGTAAGGCGTTTTGTGCGAGGTATTAGAGGATCCAGGTTCAGCTTTTATTTCGTTCCTTAATAAAGATATCATCGTTTTTAAATTCACATGAGTTTGAACAAATGATCGTTTCCTAACAGGAGACTCGATTCGCTCAACAGAAGTAGACATCTGAATAACTTCTGCAGCCGTTGATGTCTTGTTACTAAATGTCTCGAGCGTTGAAGTTGGAATAATAGTCGCAGTAACAGGAATATTCTTCGTATCGATAAAATTTTCCGGGCTAACGCTATTGTCATTCGGTTTGTCTTTGTACAACGATATAAAGTCTGTAAGGACGGTCTGCTTCGTCCTTTTCGAAGGTGTACCATGCGAATCGTTTAACCATTTCGGGTGCGTAGACTTGATATTGTTGCTCGAACCCTTGGTGGGCGTATTGTTTGAACTATTAGATAGTATCAAAGGTATATTTATTGAGCTATTTACGTTTTTTGGGCAGGGACTGTGTGAAGTATTTGATTCTGCCATGACTATACCATCCGAATGATTCGACTTTCCTAACGATTCAGGAAATGTTTTCGTGATTTTGCTTTCATCAGAAAATATTGCGTTCCCATGCGCATGGAATAAATGAGATTGGATATGTCTTTTATAGGAAAACCTTCGGCTACAAAAATTACATCCATATCTACACAATTGTTTCGTATAACATTGCTTCTTTAAATGACGTATCAAGGAAATATGCATAGTGAAAATCGCAGTGCAATTATTACACTTAAATACATTACAGGTATATAATTTGTTATGCTGATCAAATAAATGTTTAGTTTGAAAAGTTAACAAACAAACGTTGCAACTTCTTCTGTTGTTTGAAGGTACTTTATGTTTACTTTTTCGTTTATCAGGATCCAATTTCTTATTTTCTAGATACGTACTTTCTTGAAGAAACGCGGATTCTTCGTGTTTACAATAAACGTCATCCGAAGATTCACCTTCAAACGTCGCTGTTTCATTTTCATTCCCTGTATTCGTATCAACTGGCGACAAATCATCGCAGATCTCTGGATCGATTGGCTCTTCTTTTATTCTTATTGCATAGTCAGAAGGCTGAAAAAAATATACAAACCTAACGTAACATTCTAAAAAACGAAAAATCTATAAAACAGTCCTAGTCTAGCAATTGAAGCCAATCGTGCCATAAATATCATGGGTTGGATAGAAAGCTATGTATAGAGCTACAGAACTAGATACTAGAAAGATCGGTTTATGACGCCATGTTTATGAGTTAGCCAGGTTCTACCATTAAAACATGAAATACATATCTGCACAAATCCAGAATACTACATACATAAGAAAAGAGGTGTAAATTTTGTGTAAATTTACGGCTTCATTAGAATTGCTAAGAAACTTTTCCTCAACTCCTAACATTTACCATAGGACATAGCCGATCGATATTTTCAAACTATTGTGTAGTGAAGTCGACTATATTCAACTCTCAATTATATTCAAATGTAAGAAAAATCAGATTTGCAAACAATACTTTTAGCATGGTTGTTTAACGTTATTTCATGAATGTATTCTTCCAGGTAACAAATTGGTACAAAGCAACGAGCGGTTCTTCTACATGTTTAACAAATTGTATATTATAAATGAGAAATGAAATGTACGACAGAGTAACAAACACCATGCAAAACTCTAAAAATTCCATATCATTTGAAAATATAAAAAAAAACAGCTCAAAAAGTTTACAAAAATCACCATGAATTGTTTAAAGTAGAAATATTTGTATCCAATTCGATGGAAAATATTGTAGAATCAATTGCGATCAGTAATCGATGTGAAAAATAGTCAATGGTAGTAACTGATCAAACAGAAGGAAAACTTGACTGTCAACGGTGCTTAGATACGCCGAAACACTGATGCGATGAACGCATCAACGTTTTTTGTTCTTTTATGATATATATTGGCACATCGATGCAGAAAGTAATATATTTTCTTAATTGGTAGGCAAAGCCATTGGGTATATATTAAGTATATATTGATATACTGATGTCATTTCATGAGACTTTGGAGTCGATGCGTAGCGTCATTACGATACGCTTCAGCTTGTACAGGCTGCACAACGAATTTTCTACGCTAGACTATACTAGAACTACTGTCCCGATGCTGTTCGGGCAGTAAGGGACATATGCAAAATTCCTCCCTTTCACTATGTTGCCAATTTGTATAAGAATATATATACACGCGGGTACACGCACACGCGTATCTGTGCCTCGTTATAACTGTGTGCGGAAGTATTTTGTACATGAACTCACAGCAGCAATATCTTTCATAACGCATGCAGAAATTTAAACCTGGGCATAAGGATACACGAGCGTTAAAACGAACATACGTTTCACAGTCATTTGGCACGTACGTAGAAGTCACGACATACGAGCGTCGCCTGTTTTGCAGAGTTGGCGGAACAATTACTCACGTCCTATCAGAGTGCTGACACGCAGATGGTCGAAGCGCTAAATTTCTAGTTCTCAAAAATAGCGATTGTTCTTGACTGTGGCGTAAACCATGCTTAACGGAACGTTCGCGAAATTGTGTTGTAAAGCTCCAATAATATTTCTTTTTAATCTGAATCGATATCGAAGTGCGTTAAAAACTGTAAATAATTTGATTTATATAAATGATTTTTGCAATAACAAATGATTTATAATAAGCAAATCTAAAAATCTTTGCACAAAATAGAAAAGTTTTCATTCCGATAAAACTATTTGCTATAGAATAATCGCTGGACATACATACAAAATACGTACTCATCGAACTGATAACGAATAACTAACGATACGTTCGTGTGACCTAATCTATTTAAGGTTATACGATACAAAACATACCTCAGCTGAATCCAATGCCCGTATTTATATATATCGGGTTACATTAGAATTAGGGTTAGGGGCGTGAAACGATTACACATTGTCGTTATGCAATAGAGAAGACATTGACTAGTGCAAATACGATTATCATAGAGCTGGACAAGTAATCGTGGTAATTAGATACTCGAGAAACTAATAACAATGATCCTAGGTTCAATAACGAATCCGCGGGATGATAGATGAACGTGCTCACAAAATCTAAGTCGGACGCGTAATATTCACTGATCGTAAGGTGTTACTCTATTCGTCGATGGGATTGCAAGAAGGAATGAATTTCCGTGTCGATGATGCCACAGAGGAAAACTATATGGGGTGTGTCTAAAGGCGCGAGATCCTCGGATTTGATGAGAAAAGCCTTCGTTCAGAAAGTAAGGGAAATTAGTGTTGCTGCTAATTGGTCAATCTCCATATCGATGGTTAGAAAAAGATGCTAGCCGCCCTCGAGGGAAAGTTGCTAGTGGGAGACGCCGTTCGTTGAAAAGGTAGATCTCCCCTATCTTCCCGTAGTTGGGACAAAGTCTGTTTGTCTGTTTGAAGAACTTTAGACAACTAAATCTTAAGATTTATAACGGGCCCTCAGGCTAGCTAAACATGTACTGCGGAGACGCATCGACATCTGGCAATCATCTTACTCGAAGAATAGGGTCTGCGTGTGGCGAGCTACGGGACAGAGACCGTTGGAATGTTTACTGTCGCGTGTTACAACTATTTCCTTTTTTAAGGAGAGCTATAGAATTGCTCCATGCCTTTGTTAGACAAAGCGTTCATCCCGTGATCGCGGCTACGTTCGGCGACTGGCTGTCGCCTCGAGCCCAAGCTCGTTATCACAGATCTCGAACAATACAATCAGATCGAATGACGACAATTGTTTAATTACGCCTATGATAGAATCTAGATTACGGTGTTAAGGATTTTTCCCGAATTTTCAAAGGGATGGCTCCGATTTTCTTTCATCTCCGATATATAAATACATCAGTGAAAAGGTAACGCACGTTGCCAGTGATGAACGTTCCTGGTACATGTGTGAATATTAATCTATTATACGGCAATATATTTTTTACAACATACGTTGTTTCAACGCTCGTATGCTTCGACGACGTTTGTATGCTTCAACGCATTAATATGATAAAAATCTAATTTTTCTTATTAATTCTCTTGATATCGTCTGAATAAATAGATAACATTTCACGATACATCAGCGATTTACATTAATATTACATAAAATATATTTATATATGTATAAATATCAATTTTATATTCTACAAGCCGAGGAAAATTAATAACAAATAATAGTAACACAAATAGCAGTGTACTAAATATTAACATATTAATGAAAATCATTTGTAATTCAATATTTCCATTTTTATAAAATAAAATATGTAAATGAAATTTAATTGTAAAATAATCACATTCGTATAAACTCATTACTCTACAACGGAGCAATTAAATATTATATTGATAACAATAATAAGCAAGGTTGCATTGATGCTAGACATTCTGCATTACTTTAGTATTTTTAATCCATGTATTATTATTGAGCCATAATATATAAAGCATAGACGCAAGAGATCATAGCGCGTTGGCCAAAGTAGCCTTACAATTGACAGATACATTACACAAAATTTTATGTACCATGGTGGAAATTCCTTCTAATTCAACAATTAAATTTCATTTCTATTACAAATCACAAGTTTGCTTCACAACGGTTACAGAAGCAAATCTTACTTTGTCATATTGAAATAGTTAAAGAAAGTGGTACATAAGCATTAGCTTAATATGTTATATTAACCAAGATTTGTAGAAACAAAATATATTATTCAATACGGTCAAGGTTCTCTTATCGAATGATGTTTCAAAAGGTACTTACGTCCATTTTGTTGTCCAATTTTATATCCATGGAGATTGCATCAACGGGCCGCACGTAAACTAACACTCGAGCCATTTGCTTTATGAAATTATTATTATTATTAGACAAACCGTTTTCCTGTGCACAAGGAAAATCTATGATTAGTGAGTAGTAGACTTGAATAATATCATCAAAGAACAATTCGCGTTTTCCTTAAAATATGCCATGACTGCACCATAACAGTAGCAACTTGTAAATGAATATAGAAATTGTATGAAATACAGTTATCAAATATATTTAACAAACCTGTAATTATTTGATAAAAAGACGTGAAATCAATGAAAAGCAGAAGACAATGGAAGATATTTCAGGTTAGCGTGTCATACATGATCTTAAAAGTTGTTTACACTCTCTTATTATTCATTAATTATTCACTTGCATCCAGAACATGTTTTCCTTTGTTAATAGTTCGCGTGAAGATAGAATGTAAATTTTTTTTATACACATATAAACATGCACAGAGAGAGAAAATACCGTTCAAGCTCGGACGCCACCATGAGCAGCACTGTGGACACTAAAATGGCATCCTCCACTAGTAACAAACATGCCGCTCAGTTCAGACAGGTTCATGCGTGGCTACAGCGCATGCGTGTTACTGAGTAGATTTTCTGACTAACTTCACGATATGTCCAATACAATTTTTTTGTTCACGTTTCTATATAAACTCGCGTTATATATGTATGTATATCTGTGCATCTAAGAAGCAACACCAACACACGTCAATGAATATCTGATTATTCCTGCATCATAAGTATTGCAAGCATCGCATTCGTGTACAAAGGTTTGTAAACTTCAGTAGAGGGGGTAATGCTCTTAATATTCTGAAATGTGCCTTACAAATCGGTAGCAGCGCTGCCATCGATTTGTTAACACTTTTGTTTGCATTATCACTGAAGGTAGAGGATATAAATTAAACTGCTTTTCATAATTTTCATCAATATACTTAAAGTAGACATACAGTATTTCACGTGATACAAAAGAATGTTGTTTAAATAAATGTAGTTTTACATAATACTAATAATAGAGTTTAGTTATAGACACGATCGTGCTGCAAACACAAGAAGCGCTGCGCGGCAAAGTCTAACAAATCGATTCAAGTCCCTTACTCGAGAAATGCTTTCTGGTCCCTAGGAGTCTTACCCACTCTAATGGAATTCTTAAATTTGTGTATTCGTGTGTATTGTGTAACATGGCAAATATGTGCATACATACACAGGCGCGCGCGCGCACACACACACACATGCACATGTACTTACTGTTGACTCTGCCGTCAAAGACTTATGGGATACCACTGGTTCTTAAAATATTTTTCAAAATATCTGTTTTATACTCTAGCGTTAAGGATGAGAATCTTATTGCTCAAGAAATTAAAATGTGGTTAAAGAAATGATTATTTGAACCCTATGGACAGTTAACTTTTGCGGTCGGTAACTTACCGACAACATATTTATATGTGTCAGGTTATCACTAGAATTTAGGGCACGTAACAATTCTTCATTTGAATTAGCCATCGTTTTGTACAACAGAGATTATATTTACAGGTACAAAAAAAATGACTTTTACAAAGTTTAACGAACAACAGTGGTGTTTAGACACGCAAGATGCAATTGACAACGTTCTTGGGTTCGATAACGAATCCACGGTCAACGGGATAACTCTTTACTAAGCGTAGAATACTTTTTAAGCACAAAATACGATTGCTGGAGGCTCCGTATAAAGTCCCCGATGTGCAACTTTCCAAGGCGATCGCACTAATAATAGACTGATGATATATAATATACCTATATTAATAATAGGCTTTAAAATCGCGTTCGCTTGTTAAATACTCGTTAGAAGTATCGAGAAATTTCCAATCGCCGTTGCTAGGCAGTTTCTGCCTGGAGTTTTATTATTAATACAACGTGTGTCCCATTATATTGGCGCCTCCGAGGTAAAATCACACATAGCCAGGCCCGTTCTTGAGGCCGTATGCCGCCACAACCACATTTCTCGGAAAACACATACAACCACTCCAGACCTCCGTTAGACAAAACGTCTATCCGACGACCGTGGCTACCAGTTGTGTCACCTCGAGCCCAATCTCACTATCACAAATCTCGAACAATTACAATCAGATTGAATGACAGCAATTGCTTAATTACAGCTATGATAGAATCTAGGCTAAAGTATTAGAGGATTTTCCCAAAATTTCAAAGGAAAGGCTCCGGTTTCCTTTCATCACCGACATATGTAATATTATCCGAGATACAATGACACAGACCGAAGCATTTATTTACAGAATATATATTATTTTATATATTCTATTATATTATTATATTCTATATATTATATTATATATTCTATTATATTATTATATTCTATATATTACATTATATATCTATTATATTCTATATATTATTATTATATATTATTATATATATTATATAATATTTATTATTTACAGAATAAGCATTTATATCAGTATACATAGATAAGACGTAGAATAAACACGTTTATCGCACTTGTGGAGGCATTGGGAACCTTTAGCATTTTAGTATTATTCCAAATGTTACCCACTCAGCGTCTCGTTAATATTATCTCTTCTCTTCAGCACATTATTCAGTCCAGCACATTATTAAATACATAGGTATCTCCTTTCCATAACACATCTTGGATAACAAGCTTTTGTGGCAATCGCATATCCGGAGATATTTACTTGTACACCAATGATGTGGGGTTAATCGAGCTGAACACTCGATCGGCCTGCGGGCGTTCGCAGAGTGTTGTCCTAATAGTAATAAAAATAGAGGCATATAAAGGACTCTCTAAGAGGTGGTGCTCTATCTTTAAAACCATCTCAATTTCTGGCATGGATTTTTCTGGCAAAAATCATCCTGGTAACCAAGTGATTACAACCTAGCGAACCTACAAAAGTATGGATTGGAACACACAACAATACTCTATTGAAAGTGCAACAGGTTTTCTGTTGTTGAAGTGGTCACCACTTCTAAGAAAACTCTACATCTGGTCTTTTTAGTTTTCTCAAGCACTGAAGCCATCGACAGCGTGTAGACAAAAGACTACGACGAAGACAGACCATAAACAGTAGACAGGTGACGTTGGTGTCACGTAAAATAACAAAATAAAAAAGAAATTTGACGTGAAAAAAAATTTAAATATATTTTCTGCCTTACAATTTATCCACGAGTTTTCTCTGTTTACACATCGAATAACCTCAACATCTGTGCCAAGGAAAATCAAAACTGGTGTTTCCTCGATAATGCCTAGACTAACAATAGAGTTTTTTTCGATTTTGAACTTGAACATCTGATGACGAAGATGAGAACCTGCTGAACTATGCGTCTCATTTAAAAGATAGACAGAGCCACGTTACATTTCTTTAACCGGTAGGGAGTACCACGAATAATCTATACTGGATGGGGAAAATGCGACTCTGAATCTGCGTTTCATCAAATACTTAAAATAATAACTTAAAACAGTCTTGTTGCATTTAGACTTCTTCAGAACATGGTAATGGCAGTGAAATCTGAGCTGTTGTAGGGTTTTCGCGACAGTCTAGCGCGACTTACCTTGCACAACCACATAAATAAATTGGCGAAGGTGGGGATTTATAGCACCTAACTAGACTTCTTCTGCTAGATGAGATAACAAGCAGCAGGCCTTCTGTCACGACGTCCGACGGTGCCCCCGTAGAGGGTTATTAGTCCAGTCTAGTTCATCAACCAGTTTTGGATGATCTAGACTAGACTAAACTATTAAAGTAGTTTTTAGCTTGATATATCTCGGAATTATTAATATATGTTGTTTACCAATAGCAATCTAATCCTAATATTAAAATTAACGTTACACTTTCAGAATAGTACTTCATGTATTATTATTTGGGAAACGATGGCAATTACCTGGTCCCATTACGAGGAGGTAACTACGCAGGGGTTCTATTTACGTAAAGAGTTTTTAAGCATCGAAAGCAGAAGATGTAAAATTATTTGATGGCAAAGAAGTAGCGTGTGTGGAAATTTATTAATTAGAATAGGTATAGCATGTGGATCTACATAATCATATTTGAACATTGAACTTACGATCGAAGAAACCAAACCTCGTTGCCATCGATTAAATTGCATTTGCTTCTTCAGTTCCGTGAATGCGATTTGATTCCTTGGCTTTGAGCGAGTACGAAGAATTACATTTCATCCATAGACACTCTACAGTTACACTTTGCATTAGCACTGATTTTATATGAAATAGTTAAGTGAAAAATTAAATACTGTGTTTAAAATTAAAAGATAAAACTAAATGGAAACAAAATACCACTTCAAAGACTCGAAACATTTCGTTAATACTAAATAAAACAAAATAAATCATTAATTTAATCGCTACGAGTTGGTGGTATTGATTTAAGTGAATAGTAGAATTGCTTCCGATTAATGGTATAAATTAAGAGCATAATCATTTTAAATTAATGGGAGGATATTGATATAAATTATTATTATAATTGTTAAAAATTAATGGAGTAATTGTTTCAGATTAATAATATATTGGTATAAATTAATAGTTGGACTGTGAGGAATTAATAGATCAAACGTTGTAAGTTAATGGCTTAAATGTCGTAAATTATTAATTTAATTGTTACAAATTAATAATTAAATTATTAATAAGTGAGCAAAAGTTCTATTTCGATCTACACAATACGGCAGATCAAGGAAAAATGAGCTCCCGCGCGAGTCGGAGTTCCTTATACACCTCGTACAAGTCGTAGTGAAGAAGATTCAGAGACGTAAACGATCTCGCGCGACGTTGTGCAAAAGAATGTTGGATTGGATGGAAATCCATAAGAGCACATCGAAAATACCTCTATGAAATTTACGAGTGGAGAGAAGTAATGTTTCCTCTGAACCGTTGCCTCCATAATTCATATATGTCGGAGAGGAAAAGACACCGGAGACCTTCGCCCTGGAACGTGGGGGAAAACCCGAGAAAAGCTGTAACTAAAGTAGATAACTGTAACTAAACGATTTGCCGTCATTGTACTTGTTACAACTGTAATTAAACGATTTGCCGTCATTGTATTTGTTTGTAAATTGCGATAATGGGCTTAGGCTCAGGGCGACCTTTAGTCGCCGAACGTGGCCGCGGTCAACGGTAGTATGACCCTCATAAAAAAAGGAAATACCCGTAGAGGTACTTGGCAATAAAACATAAAAACGGGTCCTTCGGACAGAATGAATGCCAGCTAGCCTGAGAGCACGTTATAAAACTTAGGTTTTGTGAATTAAGCGGACGGGCAGTCTTTGTCTCAAAGTGACCAATTGACAGCAGCGTCAACTTCCCTTACTTTCGGGACGAGGGCTAGACTCGACGAATCGGATGTGCTCGTGTGCTTAGACGCGCTCCATCATAGTTTTCCTCGGTGGCATGATTGGGACGAACAGGCATTCTTAGTTGCGATTTCATCGAGGAAGAGAGGAACGTTTTGGGCTCCGTACGACACGTTTGAGTTAGCTTGTGAGCAAGTAGTTATATCATCCTGTTGGCCGCGGATTCGTTATCGAGCCTAAGACCAACGTCACTAGTGCCGCGGTTGATTGTCGAATCGGTAGTATCGTTACTCGTGTTAATTATCCGTGCCCTGGTTACAACACAACGATGGCCAGCTCCCAGGAAGAGTTATCAAACGCCCACAACCATAATTCCGGCCTTTCTCCGACATATATAAAAAAGCGTATTGTCAATGTTCATAAAAGGTTGGCACAGGCACCGTGATTGTCCCTACCGCGAGTGTCCACAAAAAATACAACGAATTACGACACATGTTCGATATTACCTCCGTTTTGTCATAAACAGAGCCTGACGCTTCTCTTAAAATTTTACCGTATCGAGAATGCAGTGTTGCAGTTCTATTGCAGTAGACACCGGCGATGCGTATACTAACCTCCTCGTGTGTCCCCAGAGGTAAAAATCGAGGGGATTCAAACTAAGGAGCGAGCAGACCAAAGCACAAGTCCCTTTCCACCGATCCATCAATTTCCTAAACAGTTAGACAAGTGCTCTCCTGCACTTCGTTGGTAGAATGTGATGTAATCAAAAATGTTCGTTACGTGTATTTGTTACTCCAGTGTCACATTTATTAAATGTTGCCTCATTAGTAAATAATATCCTCGCGGGGAAATTGGAATTGCGTTGGATTTTCCGACTCATCCACTTGAAAAAGTTTTCTTCTGTTTTTAACTCGTGAACTTTCTGAAACCTATACGGGTGTAGATTTTTCTCCTTCAATACAGACTATACGGTGCCGCTGCTGACACCTTTTTCAGCAACAATAACCCTCGTACTTAACCTGAGATTTTTTTCAATGCTTCCATGTACCTATATCCTGAAATCGATAATCTATTTTACAAAATATCCTTGTGCTAGGTATATAGTTCTATTGGTGTGGTAACAAAGGTGCATGTCCGAAAGTTCTCCAAATGTATACGATATTTTGTAACAGATATGGCGATTTAAATAATAAACAACGAATAGTAATGCTACACTGCATACAACACTCACTACGCGTACTGCACACCCAATACACCTAAGTGACACTCTAACTTTATATTTTCAGTTCTCTGAAAGTTTCTCATCGACTGTCGAAACGATTCTGTCCTTCCAAAACTGTTCTAGCCTTTTGCCTCAAAATGGCTAAAACATAGTAGCGACAGAGAGTTCATTCACGAAGAGGAATTTACGATACTCTTTGCCAATGCTTATGTAACTTAAATTTATGTAACTCGGATTTATCCAGGAACAGTCATAATATTTCAGAAGTTTCTTACGAAAACAAGGATGTGGTATCGAGAAAGCAAACAGGCTGTGCACCAAATGTGTTTAAAAAAGCGTAAATCTATTTTGTACAATCGTCAAATTTTACATAGCTGGAGATTTATCCATAATTCGTATTTACCAAATGGGTTTCGGAAATATGTCTATTTCTATTTTGTATATTCTTTCAAGCCTAGCTAATAGTCAATAAAACAATAAAAATATTGGTATATCGTCTTCAGTTTGTATTGTTTTATTGGCCATTATTTAAAGTTCTGTATTTAGTATCAAGTAGTCCGTAGTTGCATAACTGTGAAGTCACTGACAGTGTTCAATATGAACAGGCTGCAGCCAATGTAAAACTGCGAAGACGTACTGCGAACACGTATCCTCACCAGTTGGAGCGTTGAAAACGTTAGTAGTCCGGTTCGGACACATACACTTAGACATTATCGTGATGCAATATTCGCAGGGCTATCGATACTGTCTATCGTGTATCGATCGTTTTTCGCGTTAGCCCGCAGCCGTTCCCATTGCTGATATGGAAGCGCCAACCGTCCCCTCGGCCCTCCTTTCCACTTGGATTTCTCGTTTCGGCGTCCCTTTAAAAATAACGACCGGCCACGGACGCTAATTCGAATCGTGTCTGTTTAAAGAGTTATGCCGGTTGCTCGACGTCACGCACCTGCGCACATCGGCCTATCATCCCGTATCTAATGGGATGGTATAGACACCTTACAGCGACGATCAAGTGCCACGACACGAGCAACTGGGTCGAAATCCTACTGATTGTTTTGCTAGGCATTCGAACCGCGATAAAGGAGAACTTAAATGTGTGGCGGCACTCGACAACAAATACCGCCACTCGACACTAACTTCTATTTTTCTTCCACGCATCTAAATTAGAAGAAAAATAGCAGCACCCCAGCAGCGACATTTACAGCCAGCCGCTACAAGTATCACGGACAACACATACACCTCAAACGCAACGGCAGCTGAAATGATTTACGTTATCAGCATACGATTCCCGGCGGAATTTTTCTTAACAACCAAGCAGCGGACCAACTCGGAATACGCGAATTGGCTAAAACAACGGATGGAGCAGGTCAGGCCATATCCGGTTATGCGTCAAAGCGAAAAGGAAATTTTCGTCTTTAAAGAACTGGAAACATCGCCGCATGTTCTCTTGCGTCGTGACGCGATAGGGGGCCCCTTATACCATAGCCGCAGTACGACGGGCTGTTTAAAGTCGTAACGGGAAAAGAGAAAAATTACGTTGTTCAAATAAATGAACGCGACGTAACGGTTTCCATAAACCGTCTAAAACCTGCCTTCGTAGTTCCGAACGACCTAGAAAAAAAAATCCGAATCCCGTGACATACTGATTCCGAAAGGTCAAACGAACAGGTTTCGGATAAGAATCGTAAATTGTCGGACACAGGATGTATCGGTGACTTTTAAACTGACGACGACCAAAGGAGAACCGTGTAAATAATTTTAAAATTATAACTTAATAAAAGTGATATCACTGGTAGGGTGTGATGTAGCGGCACATCAGTCATAGGACAAGGCGGATCGAGAGCGTCTCATGTTGTTGTTGTGCCTCTACCAATCCCCCACAAACGATTCTAGGACTATATTTTTTAAACTCGCCATCACAATTCGCACTAAAACAGAATTCTTTAAAATTTACGTTAAATTATTCCATTCATAAAATATGCAATATGTAAAATGAATTTCATTACAATTGAAGATATTTTTGGTACATAAAGCTTTAATCGATAATGCATTCTATAATGTTATCAGTGCCTATGGCGTATTGCTGGTTTCCCTTTGAATCGAATCTCAAACGCGAGTGGATGATAGGAAACTGTAAACGACTGCTTTCTGCTCCACTGTTTCATTAAGCATAAGCGTTTTGAAATCGGAAATCGTAAATCGTAAATCGTAAATCCAATGGCATAATGTGTAGTAAACTGCTTTAAATTGCCGGTTACGTGTATTACTATCGCACCGAGTCTCTAAAAATTCCAGAAAAGGTTAGTGCAATTAGTGGAATACTCGATGAATATCTAGAGATTTTGCTTTATTATTTTGAAACAGATGAAAAACTTGGGATTAATTAATTTACCAATGAAAATAGAAGTAGATGTATTGTATATTCGTTAATTCTATTATTTAAAACGAAACTATTTGACAAATTTAATTAAAGACTGTAAAGAATCATGTGTCGCAACCATGAAGTTTAGACGTGCATTGTTTCAGGAGTGTTTCAAGTGAGATAAAATAATATAATATCGGAATATATTAAAGGTGTAATTTTGTCCGATTAATTATAATTTATTAATAATGGATTGAAAATACAGATATTAGTAAGACAGAAAAACGATGTTTGATTAACAGAAAACTAAATGCAGCGCTCGTATTTACATCAAATAACCTTACAACTATTTGGTAACTCTCTCTCTCTCTCTCTCTCTCTCTCTCTCTCTCTCTCTCTCTCTCTCTCTCTCTCTCTACGCTTCGACGTCTCGATCAACTCCGACTTTCGCAAATGCACTCCTGCTCGGTCGTGCTCGCTCTTCCTCTCGTCCTCTCTCACACACGCACACACACATACACACTTTTCGGCTCACATACTCTGGCCTCTCAGTCGCCACTCCTTGAAATACGAAACCGTACCTTTGTTTTGACGCTGTTTATCTTTTCTCGCATCACTGTTACTAGGCGATTTTAGTCACGTAGGCGCTCTTAGATGTAAACAAACCACAGAAAGACGACGTACACGGTGTTTTCTAATTTCAACCGATCTCCAATCAAAGCTATTCTACGATACTACAATAAGTACCAACAAAGTAGGCTAGCTTTATTCTCAGAATAATAGATTTTATAAATTTTTTCTATAACACATCATGGTTAACATATGTGTAATATCGCGAATATATTAAAGGTGTAGTTTTGTCCGATTAATTATAATTTATTAATAAAGGATTGAAAATACAGATAGTTAGACAGAAGAACGATGTTTGATTAACAGGAAAACTAAATGCAACGCTTGTATTTACATAAATAACTCGACAACTATTTGGTAACTCTCTCTCTCTCTCTCTCACTAGCAACTCTAACACTCGACAACACTCACAACTCTAACGACTCTATGCTTCGACGTCTCGATCAACTCTAACTGTCGCAAAATGCATTTCTGCTCGGTCGTGCTCGCTCTTGCTCTCGTCCTCTCTCTCTCTCTCACACACACACACACACACTTTTCGGCTCACACACTCTGACCTCTCGGTTGCCACTCCTTGAAATATGAAACCGTACTTTTGTTTTGACGCTGCTCATCTTTTCTCGCATCACTGTTACTAGGCGCTCTTGGATGTAAACAAACCACAAAAGACGGCGTACATGGTGTTTTCTAATTTCAGCCGATCTCCAATCAAAGCTATTCTACGATATTACATATGTGGTTCATTGTGCATTGTCGCTTTGAATTCGGCGAATCTCAAGCAATTTGGCTCTAAAAAGAAAGATTATAAATATCAAGTTGGGATTAATGTTTAATATCGACTCTCTAATCGAACAAAAGAAACTATCATAAAGAACGACATGCACGAATTTAGCTAATACATACGAATTTTCATTTGGCATCAAAAGTACATAGAATAAAATTCATCTGAAATCTGATTAAAGTCTTACATGCTCTATTAACACGATACTTGGAGTGAGTAATTTTACCCGGATATTTACTAGGTTGTAAAGGAGTGTATAGGGGGTGTGCATCAACGAGGTAAAGCATCCTGAACAGACGGACGAACTCGTACAATGGGCACTCGAATGTTCTTCCGAGCTACGAAAAGGATAGTTTAGGTTACCGCGGCTTGGTAGATAAGCTAGATTTATGCGGCGAATACAGAAGTTCGTCGTCAGATTACGATCGATTTGTCTGTACTCACGATCGCTTCGTAATCTCCAAGTTGACATTTGACGAGAACGAACAGCATGGTACTGCCGAGGATTAAAATAGCTTAACTTTCGATTGATTATATTGGTACAAAGAGTTGACCTGTACGTTCTATCGTTTCGGTCTTTAAAAAAAAAAGGGAATTCAATTGTTTGAACTATAATTTATATTACATGGTTAGTCTTCGATATAATATTCATCGTTACTAATTGCACGCGTATACACGAATTTTTATGAAATTACAAGAAAAATTCTAAATTGATATTCAAGTTTCCATATACATATGTATCTGTATTATTTGTTGAGAAAAGTTAAGTTGGCATGATCGCTAGTTACTACAAGCTAAGTTGGTACGACTTCTAACGAAGCTCTTTTGTCTTAGAAGTCGACCACGTGTTAATTGACAAAATGTATCCTGTGTGTTAAGACGTGTTGTACGAGACGGAGAAATATAGAGAGGAAAATCGAATTTGTGTGAATCGATTAATTATCAACCCCAAATCTACATGAATTAACATTATTGAAACAAATGAAATAGTTTCTTAAGTTTCTTAAATATTCTAAAACGTATATTTCTAATGTGAACGATCACAGATAGAATTCAGTATAAACGTGGATAAATCATTGCGTGTCAAATATTTTTACAAAGCTTTTGATTCTGGTCCATGTATGTTTCTTATCGCTGCAATTTTTTTAGTCAAACGATTCTGATAGCTAACGCACTGAAGTGAGTTATGAAACACAAGTTCGCGCACCGATTTTACATCAAACACAAAAAATCATCTGAACATCAGAAATATATCATGAATATTTACAAACGGAATAATTTATTCCTATCGTGAAACTCCCATCTATCTATAAATCAAGCGTAAGTAGTCGCTAAAAAATCAAAAGTATAAAAATCAAAAGTAGTAAGAACGAAAATAAACAGATGAGAAATGAATGGAAAATATCACAGTGATTACCGTAGTGTAGCGTGAACAAATAACAAGTAGCTAATATTTCACATTACGACTGCGACATTTCCTGGTCAACAAGACGTGTTTCTGCATGGTGCACGCGACTTGGTCACCTGCTGACTCGAAGCAAGCTCGCGCGACATTCGAATAATCATTCCAGGAATCGGCGTCGGTTCGCTCTAATTAACGAACGCGTTTGTTAATACAGGACTGAATAGCATCAGTGCCTACGTTCGTAGCAATATTTTAACGGGGCATTATCATATATCGTACAGGTTCATTCGTTACACCGGGCTGATCCCGTCACATGGCAGAAATGACATTCACCGATATGAGTACCTTCATTCTCAAAATGGTTTTGTCGGATAACGGAGCTTACGAGGCCAGTGTGCTGCCCGAAACGATAGATACAATGACTATCGAATAGCGGTATTATCGACGCGTTTTTGAAATTATAAACCGCGATCGTACAGCACGAGTATGTCTGACCATTTGACCATGTCTTGACCAAATCCTTAAATGCAATATGGAGATACAGGGATGATGAAGATCGTTGACAATGGGAACAAGATGACTCGAACGAGTGAAACTGGGTGAATTTATTTCACTAGCCTATGCGAGGATCGCACAGGCTGGATTTTGTTTAAAGAGAAAGTATGGAGCAAAATTAAAATAGGTTACATGGAATTGGATTAGAAGTGGTTCTGGGTGGAAGATGTGATATTTCACTATTATACAGCGATTTGTGAAACTGTTTGAATAGTTAAAAATGCCTGAAATTTCTATTGTATTTGCTAAAACATAATTAAAGCAAGCTAAATCAACATGATATACCTATCATAGCAAACAGTGAAGTACATCCTATAACAAAAAGTGATTTATAAAAAAGGAAAAAGTACTAAATTAGCAAAACTCGCGTGAATAACGTGCATCATAAGTGATGATGTATAATATATGTCGGAGATGAAAGGAAAGCCGAAGCCTTTCCTTGGAAATTTTGGGAACATCCTCTAGTACCTTAGCCTAGACTTTATTGTAGCTGTAATTGTTTAAGATTTGTGATAAGCGAGATTGGGTTCGAGGTGACAATCGGTCGCCGAACGTAGCCACGGTCACGGGATGGACGTTTTGTCTAACGGAGGTCTGGAGTGGTTGTATATGTTTTCCGAGAAATGTGGTTGTGGCGGCATGCGGCCTCGAGAGCGGGCCTAGCCACGTGTGATGTTGCCTCGGAGGTGCCGATGCAATGGGACATACATTGTATTAATAATCAAACTCCAGGCAGAAACTGCCTAGCAACGGCGTTTGGAACTTTCTCGATGCTTCCAACGAGTGTGTCTAGCAACGGCTTTTGGAACCTTCTCGATGTTTCCAAACGGGTATAGAAAACAAAATGCAATCGTACAGCGAGAAAAATCTCCACGAGGCTGGCACTCTTGCGGTTGCCTTGGAGAGTGACACATCGAGCATTTTCGACGATCGCATTTGCGCCTAAGATTAGTTTCGCTTAGTAAGGAGTTATCCCGGTGACCGTGGATTCGTTTGAACCCAAAACATTGCGAATAGTGTTATTTAATTTATTATTCGTAAATCCTATTATTCATTAGACTTATTATCTGTTAAACTTATTATTAGTTGTACTTATTATTTGTTAAGCTTAGTGATAGGCTTGTATATACGCGTGAATAAAATCTCGGCTTTGTGAAACTATGGCTAATCCACATGAAGAGTTGTCACGCGCTCAAAATTCGAATCCTGATCCGACATATATAATAATCGGAGTAACGGAAGAAAAATGAGAGGCACCGTTGAAACGGTGCTAATATCTGTCGCTTTGTTTTGCGCGGGGGAACGAGCGATCGGTGGAAAGTGCGTTGATGCGGCACAGAAAAAAATGCAAGAAACTATTCCATATAGGAAATCATGTTACAATACGTTCCGATCGCTGAGAGAATGGGGTGGCGATTGAAGTGCAACAGCGCAGAGGGCTATTGCCGATGTCAAAGGAAATGAAGGAGTGTCGTCGCTATAGGATCGCTCTGGAAATATTTTGCTTTTCATATTCTATTTATGCAGTGAAATGCTATCGTAAACCACGTTGCTGGTGATGGTTTTCGACCTCTCCCTGTTGCAGAGACATTGTCAAAGAGCCCATTCTTCGACCTGGAGATACCGTTTGCTTGATGATTAAACACGCCTAGGCTTTGTCTTCTAATTTGCATCATCTTTGACAACGATGAAACGTTGTATCGTGGCGAAACCCTTGTTAAACGATCTAGTGAATTTAGTTCACGTTGTACTATCTTGCGAGGAGATTTTATATATGTATGTCGGAGATTAAAGGACATCGGGGCCTTTTTTGGAACGTTTGGGAAGGTCCCCAATACTTTGATCCAGACCAAATACTTTGGTGCAGATAGCTGCACTTAAATAATAAAACTGAGGAATAGTTGTTTATGTTCTAATCCGAGTTTGAGTGCCCGAGGTATATGACAGTGGGCTATTTCCAAAGTTTAGACATTCAAGAATATGCCCTTAAAAGGATGTTTCAAAATTTTAATTATTTTATGAGTTACAGCCATTTTTGTGACGCGGCATCTGCTCCGATCCGACCGGAACAAATGAACAGTAGACGGTAGACGTTGTCCGAGTAAACTTGTCTCAAAACTTTAAACGCGTTTTTCTCGAAATTACTTTTTTTCGAGTTGACCTGCACGATATCTCAAGTTCTAATGAACCGATTTATTTGAAATTTGGTGTTCTTTATACATTCCTCTATCGCCTCAACCACGCTCAGATCAATATTTTTAAATTTACTATTGTTAAAAAATTCGGAATTGCCAAAAAAACATATCAAAAAGGAAATTTTTTTCAAATAACCGCCATTTTGTGAAAAAATATTATTTTGACTTTTCCAAGGTTCATGCTATAGCCGCATCTATGCTAATTTAGAATCCGTTCGGCTTTTTTTTTGGACCCCCCACTTTGCCAGTTCATAACTTCGTGAATTTTGAGTTTTTTCCGTTAATTTTTTATGTAATCTTAAAGTATCAATAAACAAATGATAAAAACATGGATAGTACAAATATTTTTTGTTTCGTTTGTACAGAGCTTCAAAAACTGCCCCCTTAAAAACAAAGATTGACCCGAGAGGTACGGAGAGGAGTTTATATGGGCAGTTCCACTTAGACTGCGATTCAGTTCATTTAGATAAATTCTACTTGTACGTTGAGTCATGCCTGGATCGTGTATCACATCACATTCGTTATCCCGTTGGCCATGCATTCGTTATCGAAGCTAAATTCATTGTCATCGACGTCTCGATCATCCAACCGCCGTTATTACTTGTCACACTCTTATTACTAATAATCACATTTGTATCAGTAAATATCATCTGTAGTACATCACAACGATGGCCAATTCACGGGAAGGTTCAGTATACGCCCCTAACTCTAATGATAACCCGACATGTAAATACATAAATATGTTGCAGGTCACAGAAAAGATAGATACGGGTTTGTGTGTTTTAAGTGTAGTGGTAGGATGACGTATACAACGTTATGATTCCATTTTGCATGAAAAATATCTACAATTTAAAGAAGTTATCGCAGAATTTATAGACTACTCATGCACGATCTCTTGATTTAAACAGAATGATTTGGAGCTACGAGAGGAAATCAATAAGTTAATGAGAAAAGATTATTTAAAATCGGAAGAATATATCTGGAAAGTGGAGATCATTGAAGAACTCCTATTCATTGAAGAACTATTTCTATAATATTAAAATTAGTAAGGTAGCTTTTAATTAAAAGATTCCTAATTAAAATTACATTATATTCGTTAGTTCCTTCAAGTACTTATATGGTGTTACGACAGTTCGCGGAGAGACGCGGTCGCGAGGAAAACGCGTCAGCGAGAGGCGTAAATTCTCGCTACGATTCTGCCAATCGACGCCGCGAAATAGTCGTTCTCCTGTTTCGATTAAGATAACAGAGGTAGTCCAATGAATTTAACACTGTATTAACAGGTTAATATAGCTTGTACATTTAACAATAATGAATGTAATAATATAAACGTCACAAATTATTTAGCGATGAATACAGTTAATATGCTACAGAAATTCGACCCGACTTTACGATATCTCTCGATGTGTGCGTTGGACTAAGTGATCTGGATTTTCTTCGTCTGAACCTCTCGACGTATAACGTTCGACTCTTCGGAAGAGACTGATTGCCTTTCGATCATTTCTTTGTCTTCTCTGGGAGACGACCCCACACACTCGGGTCACGCCACCGTTCGCGCCTATGATCACGTATGCCACCTTCTTTATGTGTACGACATAACGGACCGAAATCAACGTTTCCAGAACTCGCTACTTGGTGACAACTATGCGCTTGTCACGTAAAATAACAAAATAAAAAAAGAAATTTGAGGTGAAAAATAAAAAAAGGAAACTTTTTTTTCTAACAACAATCCACTTTACAATCCACTTCCAAACTCTAGGCGTGACTTTCCAAGACTGAAGCTCTTATAATTTGGCTTTCGATCGGATCCGATTACTTTCTTTTGTCATCCCTCAACATCCCCACCGTCCATGCATTTGCTCGGCGTCCGCGACCGTTGCCACGTGCTCTAGAACCTTCTTTCTAGGTTCTTAGGTTCTTCTAGAACCTTCGCTGGAAGGAACGTTGGGATGTTGATGGTTCATTAGGCACTTCAGCGATATACATAGTCGCCGAGTGCCGCCACATCTTTATCTCTGTCACGTAAAGTTGGTACTTGGATGATAATAAGAAGGCTGAGTCGTAACCCAACTACTAATTCTTCTTTATAAAACTTTATTATAAGATTTACCACTTGCAAGAGAAACACTGAACCGGAGAAAAAGGATTGTACAACAACTAGAAGGAGAACAAGTACTGTCCGAGCTGGGTGAAGTCTCGGTTTATATACGCTTTGGGTTTAGAATGTTGAGGGGCTAGGTGTAGGCTATGATGACAAGGTGGTGATGTGTCCAAAGCAGTCCGAAAGTCGGAGGTCGATGGCTCATCTATGATGTGGACTAAGGTGTGTCATAGCTTCAGTGTAGCCGGAGATGCGTCGAAGGTCAGGGGTCGAAGCCATTATCTATGATGTGGACTAAGGTGTGTCATAACTTCTGTGTAGGCTATGATAGGATGGTGCTGTCCAAAGGAGTCTAAAGCTCGGGGTTGATATCTTATGGTTGATATGAGGTTGATGTCACATCTCCATCGTCAGTCCATCGGATTTGAAGTATGCCGGTCGTGACAGAAGCACCTAGCAGAGAACGCTTGGTACTGCTGTACGCGTGGCCTGACGGAGATTTCTTCGAAAACACGCGTGGCAGTCAACGTGTTAAAGAAGCAAGAATAACGTTAACATTAAAATTAGGACATTTGAAGCAACAGGAAATTTGTTTAAATTTTCAATCTGTCGATCAAACATATTTGTTTGTAACTATTTTGTTGATATGAGACCGTTTCACGAAAACTGTTCGTGCAAATTTCTAAAGATCCAATGAGACGAAGAATAAACACGTCACATAATATACAATGTCTTGAACTTTTAAGGTTACGTAAAAATGATCGTAAAAGTAAACTGCAAGTTTTCCGCCTGTATGAAGTTAGCATCTAATTTTTTAAATCTCCTATTGTTCCAAACAAATAATGATTTATCTCAGAAGATTTCAGAGATAATTCCAAAAAAGTGAATGTCTTCATAGTGAATATTTTGATTTTATATAGAATAGTATTACAGTAAAAGGTTCTTCTTTGGAACACATACTTATATCACTAGAACAACCCAGAACAAAAATTTGAAAACTGGAACACGAGCCGACAAACGACATCGATGCAAGAGCAAAATCAGTCTTATATGCGCGTTCCACTTTTCATAGTTTTGTTCTGGGTTGTTCCAGTGTTGTTAAAGAAGAAGTAAGAAAAGAAGATTCTTTTATTATACGGTATTATTATCAAAATGAAGAGAAATATCCTTAATTTAAGGAATTTGTAATCTCATTAAATAAATTAGCTAAAAGGATTCTTGTTGTATACTTTTAATTATCGAACAATGAATGAACCTATTATTTAACACTAGCACTACCACACCAGTGAAATTGACTGGTTTTACAATTTTATTTTAAAATTCTACTACATGTTATATTTTTTCCGCAATGATGTAATGACTTTCGCAACGATAACTAAAAGAATAATATAATGAATTTTATTTTGCTTTTTATGTATTCAAAATAAAAATAATTTTCTATCAAGGTTATTTATACCAATACCAGTCAAAATGATTGGTACTTGTCAGAGTGTAAAAGAGCGCAGCAATCTCTTTATCGAACCCCAATTAACCAGTTTCCTCGTTTTCTACAACTTGCCACACGTTTTTCAAATTTTTACCAGGTATCATTCGATATGACAATATCAGTTATCAGGAAAATTCCACATCGATCGCTAGATCGCTAGATGCTAACGCTAGAAATACCACAGGAGTCAAAATGACTGGTTCTACAATTTTATAAATGTGTCAACTCTCGTTTAGGGATCATGGTCCCAGATGGATCAATAATACCAAAAATCTACTACATAACATGGAATTGCTTCTGTAAGAAAGTAATAAATCAATAAATATAACAGTATTCTATTATTACGTATCTTTTAAAGACCAACTATTGGTAGTTTTAGTGTTAATCAGCGATCGAACGTATCCTTAACGAATGTTTTCACAAAAAAACGCCAAATATAAAGATTTTATATTTCTAAATAAAATTCTAATATTTATTTATTCCTACGAATTATCCAATGCTCGGTATTGCTGTCATTAAACTAATTCTACTTCGATGCTATCAAGTATACTTCTACTATACTAGATAAGATAAATTCAGTATATGTAGTTAGTACGCCATTTCTTAATTCTCGAATTTTTTGTTGTTGATCCAAGTTGTGCTACATTTGTCTTAGATTGTTCCAAACAAATAATGATTTATCACGAAAAAAGTGATTTTTTACTAGGCCTATTTTTTTGAAAATCGAGCGTTTAAAGGTTATTTTAGATTGTTTTAGTTGTTGGAAACATTAAATCGAATAAAGAAATGCAAGAATCAGAGGAAGAAAATGTAAAAGCTCAGGTTTTTCAGTCTCCAAGTGCCAGATAGAATACTAAGTAACGATAGAAAAGACAGTATAAGCATCAGATGATAGCGTCTGATGTATGGCTCAGACCCATTTGCATATACTGAAACAATGAAGAAACACGCTTCTGTTTTCGAATAAGGCTCATCCCACATCAAGTCGATCATTTTTTGACGTACAAGTTAAAAATTTTCTCAGTGAAGTATCATATAATTTACGTGAATTGCTCGTTTTCATGAAAATGGAATTTGGAAACTATTTTTGTAATCGAGTTGCTCCTTTGCAGTTTTAATGTATATGGTTTAACGTATTTAAATAAAATTTTGTTCGCATTAAAAAATCAGTATTTTGTGATGTTGGAAAGAATAAACACACGTCTGTCTTTCAATTTTGAAAATTTTACTTCTAACTGATTCTCAAAAATTTTCAAATATTGAGTTCGCCTTAAACGTGTGTAAGTACATATCTGATAATCGTCTGTTTCAATAGCAAACTGCAGACGCAAGTATATTGCAATCAAAATCTTTCGTTTCTTTTCAAGCGAACGAAACTCTATTAGAATATATTGCGAGTAAATGTGTTTTGTGTTTTTGTGCAGCGTGCAAAGCTTAAAAGGATATATTAATCCCTTCTTGTTATTTATACAATTGATATACAAAGTAACACGTTTGAATATTGATTAAAAATTCATTTTTGATTGAAACCAATCACACTAACGCTTGGAATGCCCCTTTATATTTAACTTACTTTACTGGCCTTTTTTTGTTGTGAGGTGCTTCGCAATCTGAACACGCTTTTCCTGGGAAGAGTGCTAGACAAGGCCCTATTGTCGAAAGATGGAACTTCCTTAGCCGTACTGCCGCGCCTTACGCGGTTCAGTCTGAAATCCGCAGTCTCAGTCTTAAATCCGAATTGTATGGGTAACATTCATCACTTGTCTGCACCATTCACATAGCAACACCAGCTGATACACGCGTGCGATACACATAGCACACACAACTATGCTAATATCATTGACAGCAACGCAGCTATTTTTTGACAAGCAAGTTTTAAGTGTTGCGTCGGGTGTTTAGATACTACGTGACTTTGTAGTGATTTGGATAAACAACTGTATAATGTGTACCTTTTTTAGCGTGTATTCACAAAACAGTTTTAATTTAATAATAACCATATAATAATATAATATAATAATAATAATAACATAATGGTGTGATATTGACTGAAATGCCGCAGATCAATAAAATATTAGTTATAATGAATCCAATCCAATGGCTTTAAAATTAGAGTACTCGCAGAGTATAATTTCTTATATTTAATTACAATATTTGCATTGATTATTTTATGCTTTTTTAGGGCATACGAAAATTGTGTTGATGAAATAAAATAAATAAATGAAATAAAAAAACATAAGATAATATGAAAGGAAATGAAATAATATACGATAATATAAATAAAATATAACAAAATAATTAACGAACCAATTTACAAATAGAAAGTTTTTACAAGCTTGTAAGTAACATTATGCCTAATTACATTTTAAACTGTTTACGGTGTTATCGCTACTCGTATGACATTTTTAATTTCATCATTCAAAGAAATATGTTTACGGAAGTTGATCCAGAATGTCGGTAGGTGCCACTTTCTAACCACCAGTATGTATCCAAGTTTTGCCTATGATTATATTGTTCAAGTCTGGAATTTGGTAATTAATAGTGTAAATTTACTCAGTAATTCTGCTGTATATCTAATTTTTTTATCTATTCCGTTTTCGATTACATGATGTCAATGGATCAAACATCTAAATTCGCATCTAATGTATTGTTCGAAATCCAATGCTCAAAAGGAAAAATTATTAGCACCTGCGTTTTCTGGAAGAATAGCGGAAGCCCTCCGCGGTCCTTCCAAAAAGATCTGGTAAGTGCCGCCGACAGTGCCTTACCATTTATATGTCGGAGCGAGATTGGAACTTTGGGCGTTTAATGAACCTTTACTTATTTTACCGTCGCGAATGTCGCTAATACGTATCGGTACGAATGTGGACACTACAATAGGATATGAGTAATAGCGTCGATAATATTATAGAGCTGATGGTGACAATGAATCCAGGTTCGATAACGAATCAGCGGTCAACAGGATGATAGGTGAACGTTCTAAGTCCGAGTAATTACCGATCGTAAAGACGTTACTCTTTGATCAACGAAATCGCGAGAGAGAATGACTTTCCTGTCCCGACGATGCCACAGAGGAAAACTATAACGGGGTGTGTCTAAGGACACGAGATCATCGGATTCGTCGGGGATAGCCTTCGTTCGGAAAGTAAGGGAAATTGACGTTGCTGCTAATTGGTCAATCTCCATATCGATGGTTAGAAAAGGATACTAGCCGCCCTCGAGGGAAAGTTGATAGTGGGAGACGTCATTCGTTGAAAAGATGGATCTCCTCTATCTTCCCGGAGTTGGGGCAAAGACTGTTTGTCTGTTTGAAGGACTTTAGGTAACTAGATCTTAGTGTTTATAGCGGCACTCGGGCTAGCTGATCACGTACTGTGGAGACGCATCGACATCTGGCAATCATCTTACTCGAAGAATAGGGTCTGCGTGTGGCGAGCCACGGGGCAGAAACTGTTGGAATATTTACTGTCGCGTGCCGCCACAAATATTTCTTTTAAGGAGAGCTATAGAATTACTCCATGCCTTTGCTAGACAAAGCGTTCATCCCGTGACCGCGGCTACGTTCGGCGACTGGCTGTCGCCTCGAGCCCAAGCTCATTATCACAAATCTCGAGTAAATACAATCGGATCGAATGACGACAATTGTTTAATTACGCCTATGATAGAATCTAGATTACGGTGTTGAGGGATTTTCCCGAAGTTCCAAAGGGAAGGCTCCGGTGTCCTTCCATCTCCGACATATATATAATTCTTTACTTTGTATTGAATTATTCTATGTACTTTACTGCGGTCTGCTACAAGTAGTATACCAATAACTAATTTTTTCTACGTTAATTTTACTCATATTGTTAAGAATGATTTAAATGAAATGATAAGAAGATCCTATCACAAGGGACGTTCGAACGTGTACGCAAATGAGTGGTCAATAGCATGGAAATTCTTAATTAAACTCTTTGCATTAAATACTTTCACGTGTCATTTCTTTTCTATGAGAAAAATTTGAATTGATACTAAATAAATAAGGGTTTAGCGTGGATAATGATTCTGATGTAACTATTTTCATTCATACAACTCATATGTTATTTGTAATTGTTTTTAAAATGATTTCGAAAGTTAATAGAAAGTTGTATACTTTTTTATTTTATTTTCTGATTTGAATTTCTACAAAATTTGTTAAAAGAATTATTTTCTTGGTAGAAAACTGAAAGATATAATATAGCACCTGTTCATTTCTTAAAAATTAATTTACATACAAAATGTTACTCATACATACATGCCTGTATTTATCATATTTCTTAATTATTTTACTATGACGTTATATTACATTTCAATTTTTGTATTAGACATCTTTAAATTAATTGTAAAATGCTATTACTGAAATATTCATTGCTGTTCTGCAAATATATTCAATTGTAAAACGAATAAAGCACGACTTGATCTTGTCTAATCTTTTTTTCTCTCTTTCTTTCGACAAATTTGATTTTTTCCATTTCAGCTATCATCTGTACTGATTGTCAATTGCGATTCTACACGGGCGCATTCTAATCTCTACCTTTTCGTTCTCTTCAGGTATCTACATACCCTTTTCACAGCTGTCAAATGTATTGCTTTTGAGTTCTGATTATATTGTGACAGTTTACTTGCCGTGTAAAAAATATCAGGTCTCGTTCCGATCGCTATATATTGAGTTGGCAACTAAGTGATTGCGGATTTTGTCATTAGGTGGTATTGACAAAATCCGCAATCACTTAGTTGCCAATCCAGTAAAGCAGTGGTCTCAATAACTTTTAGTATACCGTCTTATTCGGTGTTACAAACGGCACACTTCAAAACCGATGGGCTAATGACGAACACCCACCAGACGACAAGGGAGTGCACGCGGCAGCAGGAGGTCCTCGACCCAACACCCGGGGGTCCTCCCTACTTCACAAGATAACCACTTGTGTAGGGATGCGGGCGAGTTGTAAAAGCTTCAGTCTTTGAAAGTCACAGCTGGAGATCGGAAGTAAACTGTCATTAGTGTAAACAAGGTGTTAGCAAATAAATTCTTTCCTTTTTTATTTTCATCTTCCATTTCTTTTTTTACTTTACGTGACACCGGATTCGGTGAACCTCATATGCATCTAAATCTTGTTTTAAATGCATTTAAATTTTCTTACTGGCTATTTTACTGGATTGCAACTTTCTAGGCGGTATTTTCTTAAAATTTGCTCTTTGTATAATATTTCCGATAATTATATCACATCCTTATTTTTTATAATTTTTATATTTAAGGAATTATTTTCTTCCGATTCCGTTAACTCAAAGTGCTATCTCAATTTTGATACGAGTTCTTTAACTATGTTATCATTTGTTGCCATAAAAAGTCAGCTACGTATATTCCAACGATCGGCTGCTTCGGTCCCTTAATTTATACGCACACGATTCTCCTTCAAATTGTGTTATATAATATCCAATGGTATCCAGATTAAGGCGATCCATATGTGCGTTTTTCTAGCTCGCATACTTTGTTACCGTCAGTTATAAATGCTAGTAGTTCTTCCACATATGCTATGTCCTTTATATTTCTGTATCAGTATGACGATTTGACGTTAGATTGCTTGATTTTCATTCGATTAATCGGTGTTAGAGCCAGCATAGCCCTTGCTGTACCCAATCGTTTGACAGGAGCGAATGATTCCCCGTAATTTATTCCGATTTCTAGTTACGTCCTACTGCGAGTAATCTTGCTTTGTACTTTATATTTCCCTCTTGCGAATGTCGAAATCCAATGCTCAAAAGGAAAAATTATTAGCACCTGCGTTATCCGGAAGGATAGCGGAAGCCCTCCGCGGTCCTTCCAAAAAGATCTAGTAAGTGCCGCCGAAAGGCGACAGTGCTTTACTACTTATATATGTGTTCCACCCTTGTCTAGGGGAGTGCTAAGCATCTCTGCTTTCATACTATAAAAAAAAATTTTTTTTTTTTTTTTACGTGGAGGAAATCTTCATAGACACCTTTACCAGCCCTGTGGTCCGGGGTGCACAGGGCGGCAGAAGGTAGTGCCGGATTCTTACCGGCTAAAACCTCCACGGGCGGAACGATGGTAGACCAGTGTTGTGCGAGTTGATCGTCAGGTCCATGTGTGCTTAACACCAAGCACGTTTTACCAAGTACTCCCAGAAAGTACATCCACAGCACACGCAAGGGAGGGGCTTGTCGGCTTGCCGGTTGTAAAGAGAAATTTTATGTTTTCTGCCATTTTTTATCATTGTCATGCCGAGGATTCGAACTCGCGACGCGTCGTCTTCAATTCTGGGCCTTAACGAGCACAGCTGGCTGCCCCGCCGAGCTTCTAGCTGATTGGAAAGTATTTGATTCTTAATGTGGCAATGTGTATCATAGAAAGTATCCTAATTAGCCTCTTGAGGGAGATGTACATTTTTCATAGCCCTCTCAAAATACAAGGGGTAAAGGTAAATAATTTCCTTAATTAAATCATTATTATTAAATCTATTATGAAGCTCTTAGTAATATATTTTTGCTACTATTATAATTCTTGTAGTAAGAGATGGCCGTTCTAAAAGAATTCCTGCCTCTTCTAATGCACTTATTTTCAAGATGCCTAGCTTTGCGTTTTCCATCGCACTGGCAGAGATTTTATAACGTATGGGATTAGCATGAGTTATAAATAGGTCTAATTAATAATTTGTAACAGAAGATTTAGATTTAACCTCAGATTGAACCTCAAGATTTAGATTTAGATTATCAGGAAAATATATAATAATTTAATCCTTTTTTAGTTTTCTGTTATGGTCAAGAATTACGAGGTGGATAATTTTTCTTTTTACTTTGAAAAAAATTTGTTTGTATTCGTTAAATATATATAAAATTATACCTCAACGTTCAACAAATTCGTTTCTTTCTTTCCCTTCTAAAAAAAAAATCACAAAAAGACGCTGTTTTAGAACATTCTAATTCAGGACACTCCCTTAATCGTTTTATTTACTTGTCATATCGTATCCCGGTGCTTTTTGGTGGTTAAAATGGAAATGGACCATTACATTGACCTCTGAGGTTGTAAATGGTTTTATAGGAAAAGATATCTAGAAAGGTGATTTACAAAAACTTCATGTATTATCGCAAATAGGATTTATAGATATACAAATATTTCTGTTTCATTGGTAGAAGAAAGTGTTTTTTTTTAGTATTATTTAATTTGTACTTTACAATTTGTCCAGCTGAACATTTGGTTAATTTTTCTAACCTAATTGCTAAATAACATGTGGATGGCTACTCCCAGCGGGATACAATCTCCGAGTTTGACTATTTTATTTCTTTAGTGAGGTCAGTGTGGTGTTTTCTTCTTAGTCTTCTTTCTATCAGAGTTTTGCTCGCTTCGGCAGCCACCTGGTTTGGATGTGTTGCCGTTCTTTCCTTGTATTTTTCTGCGTACCTGCCGATTTTAATAGAAGAAAGTGACTTAAATACTTGGGCTAATGCACAACTAAGTTAGCTTTACCTGTGTGGGGTATCGTGTCCTCCTTGCGACAATTTTTGAATTTTTGCGACTTTTTGAATTTCTGAAGGATTGTTGTCACTTTTCTCGTTGCTTCGTTTAATCTACGTTTCCTCTTGCTTCTCTATTGCCTTGCGATATTCTTCTGAGCTTATGTCTTTCTGTAATTTTCCTTTTTACGGAATCTGGATGGTCCTGTTTGCTTACGGACTCTTCATCAGGTGTAGTAGAACGGATCGCATTTATTATGTTGCTATTCAAATATTCCATACCTGCGTCTAAATCTTCGTTCTTAGCGGTACTGAAGTTGATCTTGAGATGTTTAACCCTTTCGCTTCGGCAGTCCAGTCCGCCTAAGTGCTCTTCCTGTACGGAGGCGCGCGCCACAAATACGCACAGTGGCGTGATTGCTGTATAAATGTTTTCCTAAGTCTTAAATAACAATTGTGCTGTATAAAACAATAATAAAACTACACATGTTATTTTTCTTATTATTTCAATCTCTTGGCACTACATTTTTCTCTTTACTTCTCATATTTCTCTCTAATTTACTTCTCTAATTTATAGTTTCTCACTTTATCGAAGAACTTTCAATTACGTGAATATACACACATTTTATCGCTCAGGTAGGTTGCGCAGCTTATTGCTTAATGTACATGAAACAAATATGTACATCCCATAGAACGATTAGCTTAACTACTGCCCTATACGAGTAAATATTATTATAAATAATATTTATTTTTATATGCATATATTTAAAAGGTAAACTTTTCGGTTCTCTACATATAAAATGTAGTAATATACAGATCCAAAACTTACATGTAGTTCATAATTATACCAATAAAAAGAACTGAAGTTTATAATGATTTCTTACTATGTTTAGAATGATATTTATAATGATGCTTGTTGATAAATTATAATTATTTCGTAGATTATAACAAAAGTATATGATATACTAATGTTATTCGTTTGAAAGTAGAATTAATAAAAGAAACCATGATAATGTCACGACCGGCTCAGTTCAAAACCGGAGATAAAGATGTGGCGGCACTCGGCAACAATGTATGGTACATCGCCGAAGCTGAGTGCCTAATGAACCATTCATATCCCAACCTTCTGTGACATCAATCACATCTCAACCTACATCAGTGATAAGACATCGACCCCCGACCTTCGGACACTTTTCCACATCATAGCCAACACTTAGCCCCTCGACATCCTAAACCCAAAACGTATATAAACCGTGACTTCACCCAGCTCGGGCAGTACTTGTTCTTCTTCTAGTTGCTGTACTCATACAACCCCTTTTCTCCGGTTCGGTGTTTCTCTTGTAAGTGTTAAAATTTATAATAAAGTTTTATAAAGGAAAATTAGTAGTTGGGTTACGACTCAGCCTTCTTACTACAATCCAACTACCAACTTTACGTGACATTTTGGCGATTCTGCCAGGGTAGCGAAAATTGTTCGTTCGGAAACCAAAAGACATTCATCATCTACGGAAGATAGAATTACGTGGCACTACGGTCATCCGCGACAACGAAGTAACTATCAACGAAACCGGAAGAAACACTCATAAAGCATAAAGCATCTACGGACGCTAAATCCCAGGATTGTGAAACATCGCTTCGTCTGGAAAACAAGGACATCCATGCCTACGGGAAGGACTAACTTGGACTACGGTCATCCTCGACGACGAATTCTTAATCCACGAAACCAGAAGGCCTTTGGAACTGAAAGCATCTACGGAAGCTAACAAGTCAAGGTAAACGCTGGATTCATTTTTACATATAGAGGCAGACGATCTAACTTTGAACAAGACTCAGACAAAGAGTTAGAAACATTTAAAACGACGTCGAAACGAACAAATTATTGAAATGATAAACCAATTACGAGAAGAAATCGCGCAAATGCAAAGAAGCACGGATCTTTTCCAACAAGCAAAAGAAGAGGGTCAGCGCCTCGATAAAGAAATCGAATTACTACGAAAAACAATTGCCGAAATCAAGTTAAGAAGACAGGAGACTATTAAAGAAGCGACTAGTGGGAGTTGTCAGGATAGTTTAGTTTCTAATGGTTTGAACAAAAGCTTGGAGAAGAAAGACGTTACTGTAGAAAATGAAGAGATGGTCTTGAAAGAATTTCCAGAAGAATTGCAGTCTAATGTAGAGAATTCTTGTGAAAAGAAAGTATCAATAGACACCGATTCATAGGATTATATTTTCACTAAAACAGACTTAATGTTTGATGCCAATATCTCGACAGAATACCAGAAAGAGTCTTTGAAACGAAGAACAGAAGATATTGCAGTATTGTATAATGATTTGTCACCATCTTCGTCACAAGATACTCATAATTTACTAGAATGGCTTGATGATAAAAGTATAAGTTTAGGAGAAGCAGGAAAAGATCATAACAAGAAGGATAATATTTCGATGAGAAATATTTTGCACGACGATACAAATAAAGAAAACAAAGTTGAAATGAAGGAATTAAAAGCAGTTAGTAAATCAACTGCTGAAAATGGTACACAATCAATAGACGACGTTGAACAAAATATATCACTAGAATCCATGCAAAAATCAAAAGATAAGGCTTACAATAATGAACATTTGCTTATAGAAGAAGACCAAATGATGACAGCGGAAAATGCGTGTGACAGTACAGAACCAAAAACTTCAGCAGATCTTATGTCGAGAAATTTAGATGCTAATACACAAGAGAAGTCTTTAGAAAATAAAGATGACAAAAGTCTATCTCCATCCATGTTAGATAGTAGTAAACGGAGCAGTCGTTATAATGTTGCTGCAAAGCCTGCTACTTCGCCAAAATTTGAAGAAATTGTTTATAATCAAATAAAACTCTTTTTTAGACTCAAGCGAAGCGCTTTAAAGACGAAATGAATCGAAGACAAGTCTGAAATAATTAATAGACAAAAGGCATCGGAAAATGTAGAAAATAAATTTACCAAAGAAGAAAAAAGAGGTATTAAACAAAAATCAATTTCAGATAGTGAAAACGAAGCAACTGATGCTCGTCAACGAAGGGAAGTTCTTTTAACGAACACAACTAGTGATAGCGATAGGTGTAAATCTGTAGAAAATGGTAATGCAGTAACGAGTGTAATAGCACTTGATGAAGCGAATTCAAGCCAACGCACTAAGAATAAAATATCTTGTTTACTTATAAATATGGTATTTAATAGTCCCTTATCACGTAGTCGGCGATCGAAGAGTTGCGATGATAGGAAGCAACCAGAAGAAGACAAAGGTGCTAATATTGCAAAGAGAGAAGCGAAACATAGAGGCAGACCTAGGAGATCGGATAAAGTCGAAGTTAAAAAGGATGAAGATACAAGAAAGATCCTACAAAATGAAAAGAGTAGATTAGAAGAACAAAGAAAACTCGAAGAAAATACAAAAGAAGAAACTGCAGAGACAGAAGTCGATTCAAGAAGTATATTAAATAATAAGTGCGATTTTGTGAAATTAATGTTATGTGAAATTAAGTGAAATTAATGATACTGTTCAAAATATTAAATTTACGGAAGGTGGAAGCCACACTCAAAATGATATGGAAGATGTAGTAGAAGATTCACAAGAATTATCTAATAAAAGTAAGTTGTCAAAAATGAGAATTGCACTCAACAAAATTGAATATACAAAACCCATTTTACGGAATAAAAAGAATTCATTAGAAAGAGAAAGAGGAGTAAGGGAAAAGAAGAAAATGTACAGACAGAAGTTACCTCAAACAATATACCAGATGACAAATGTGATTTACTTTAGAAAAAAAAGAAAGAAAGAAAGAAAGAAAGAAAGAAAAAAAAAGTTATAATGGAAGGGTTTGATGACCCAGGAATATTCTTTTTCGATAACTTCTCGATGGGTGAATCTAATGAGACGCGAACTAATTTTCAACATTCGAAGAAGTAGTTTATGGAATTTATTACACAATTCCACGAGGGAAACTCCAATTACAAATATAGAGATATTTTAAAACGTAATTATAATTTGGGTCAATATTGGATAGAAATTAATTTAGAAGATCTGGCAGCTTTTGATGAATCACTCGCGGAAAAAGTTTACAAGCATCCAATTGAATATTTACCTATCTTGGAAGAAACGGCGAGAGATTTAGCGCATGAACTTACAGCTCCAAGACCACCAGAGGAAGAAAAAATTGAAGACATACAAATTTTATTATCTACAGATGCACATCCAAGTTCTTTAAGAGGAATCGAACCTGATGCAGTTTCTAAATTTATTAAAATACCTGGAATTATTGTTTCTGCATCCGGAATTAGGGCAAAAGCAACAAAAATTGCCATACAGTGTTGTTCTTGTAGAAGCATACAAACTAATATTCCAATTAAACCTGGTTTAGAAGGATATGTTTTGCCTAAGAAATGTGCAACAGAACAATTGGCGGAAGGAGAATGTTCTGATAAAATTAAATATTTTACAGAAAAGGATAGCCAGATACCAAAACTCGAAGAAGAACAGAATAAATGGAGAAGTTTAGGAAAAACGATTACAGGAAAACTTGAGGAAGAAAAATCCCGTCGAAAGACAACCTCAAGATGTAAATCATTCTCAAGACGTAAGAATTTTATATTTTACACGATGGAAGGTTGTCGATTTTTGCCAATAGATTTTTCGACCTAAAGCAACGAACCTGTTTTCGTTGCTACTGAGTGTTGAAAAAAAGAGAACACAGAAAGTACGACTACTTTTTATTTACTACAGGTTTCTATTTGATTCCTATGTGTATGTTTCAACTTTTATAAATTTGTTTATAATTTTGTAATAATCACAGCTTCTCTAGTATTTTTGTAGATTAAGTTTATTATTCTATCTAAAGTATATCGATTCAGTAATGAATTGAAAAGACACCTTCCAACGAGTGCAAAACCAGGCATTATGTACACTTAAGCCCTAAAAGGAACGTAAGCGTGAAATATCACCGTTCACCTCCTGTATATTTCCTGTAAAATCGGTTACTTGTACGCATATAAGTAGCAGTGTTATGTATTTTCTAGTTGATCAAGGCAAAGAAGAAAAGTACACTTTTAACTAATTAGCGTCCATAGAACAATCTTGAAAAAACTAAGATTTTGGAGGACCAAAATCAATCTTAGGAGGGGGGTATGTAACGTCCATTTTATCAGAGTCCACCGCGCACCCTCAATTACCCCAGGGACCCACCATAAACCTAAGCTTTTTAAGTTTATTATACATTCTCGCTAATTATACATTCTCGAAAGCCGGTTGTTACCTAATGGGAAAAATCCAATACTTTACCAACGAAAAAGCTGGTTTTTCCCATAAACAATATTACCTACTAGCCGCGTTGGTAGGAGGCTTTCTCCTCCTATCTTCATTTATTAACATAACCTATAACCAATTGGCATCGTGGATCGTTACCCTCACTTTTCCTAACGGAAGGTGCGAACAGCGAATCCGCGTTGTTAATTGAAAAGAGCACACCCATACCGAGCTTTCCTCCGTGATGAGACGAGGACACCTGAGGAGAAATAGACAAAACCATCAAACAGTGAACATCTCTCCGATCAATGTAAACCTGTGCTGTGCTAGAAAATAAAGACGATAGTTGTGTTACGACTCAGCTATTTTATTTCATCAACCAACCCTTAATTTTACGTGACAGGCACGTCGGTGTTGCGTTTTGACGGCGTTGTGCTTTGTATCCCGAAGCCGTTTGAAAGTTCCGTGACACGTGCCGCCACAGGTGTTAAAAACTTCTAAGTCGAAGTATGATCGCAATTATCGGGTCGATATTCGCAATTAAAAGTCGGAGCGTTAAAAGTTAAAAAATGAGAATAATTAACATTAAATTTGTATTTGTGTTCAAAATTTTAATCAACTTATTCTTTATACAGGGTGGTTGGTAACTGGTGGTACAAGCGGAAAGGGGGTGATTCTGCGCGAAAAAAGAAATCGAAAATATAGAATAAAAATTATTCGTTTGAGGCTTTGTTTTCGAGAAAATCGACTTTGAACTTTCGCTCCGTACGCGTGCACTTTATCACGTGTCGTTATAACGGGCCTCACTGTAAATCGTTGTCTCGATGGAAAAATAAAAAAAAAAAATATTTTTTAATTTTTATTCTATATTTTCGACTTCTTTTTTCGCGTAGAATCACTCCCTTTCCGCTTGTACCACAAGTTACCAACCACCCTGTATATTTTTTATATATACATATATACGTATGTAAGTATACATACGTATTGTTTTTTCGACCAATCGCGGGGAGACGCAATCGCGAGGAGAGACGTCAACGGGAGTCGTAAATTCCCGTTACGATAATGATCGACACCACGAATTGATCGATCCCCTAATTTCTGTTGAGATAATTGGGGGTGATTGAGTTTGTATAACACTGTGGTTCACAGAATTATAAATTATTTATATTTTCAACACTTAAAATACACTGTTGAGCAGATATAATTCGCAGATAGCAATTTGTCGTACAAGTTAATATAAATGTAGATTCTAGAGCAAGGCTCTTATAATTAAATTTAAGATGGACGCAGCACGGTATGACACTTTACGTTAGACGTTCGATGTTGGACTGACTTTAGTGAACCTCCTGATGTCGCAGGAGCAGTAGTTGACTTTCCCGAGGTCTTAGGAGAAGTGAGGTACAGTGACGATGCCACTTTCTCCGGATTTTTAAGTGCGTCTAATAAACCCAAGGACCTCTTTAACGACCAGATGTGCATCAAAAAATGTTTTTAAACTTAAGAAGTCTTCAGGACATACGACCTGACTAAAGGCACATATTGATACAAGACAATGAAAGTGAAGGTCTATGGTGGGTCCTTAGGTTTATTGAGGGTCGGAATACCGTTACGCCGGCCGTTGGTTGTCTGAGCGCTAGGGCTGGAATGCAGATATTGTAGGCGACGTAACACGTATACATATTATAATATCAATTACGATGCTTATAATTACAATAATACCACTTATAGTTTCTGTCTTCATTTCTAGTTATAAAATACGTTTCACTGTAAGTGTCAAAATTTGAATTATCATATTTGCATAATTTCTTACACTTCGATACAGGTAAGAAAAAATTGCCATCTCTACAGAAAAATTATTTTAGCTGTATTTTAAATAGCTAAATTCTATTTTTGATCTATATTTTTTATTTTTGTTTATTTTTTATTTCTATCATTTTTATTTATTGCTATGAAATTATCATACCAAACTATTTGTGAAAATTATATACAATGAAGATAATAGTATACACGACGAAATAGAAAATTTTGTTTACAATTTATCATCATGTCATGTTAGATTGTATGAATATGTATCGAAAAGATAACATTTTTCTTTTTTTTAATCTGGAAGAATTTTACAATCAATTCTCTTTGAGAATTATAAGTAAATTATTCTGGTGTGGTATAACTTGAATAATAAATGTTTATCGTATGTTTGATTCTGGTTGAATCTAATGCTTAATTGTAGAAAATATAACATGTATGTAGATTAATTATTTTTCAAAACGTACACTATAATTATCGGTGCATAATTTTTCATGATTTCCTATGAATTAATATATTTTGAAATCTGTCGGAATTAACTAAATATTTCTGCTTCTTTCGTAGATTCTGCAGATGTATTAAGGGAGTGCCCTGAATTAGAACGTTCTAAAACAGCGTCTCTTTGTGATTTTTTTAGAAGGGAAAGGAAGAAACGAATTTGTTGAATTTTGAGGTATGATTTTATATATATTTAAGGAATACAAACAAATTTTTTTTAAAGTAAAAAGAAAAATTATAACAGATTCCTAAGCCTATTTCATGGGCTGCAGTTTTCAATCGGCGGGAAAGATCCACCTCGTAATTCTTGACCGTAATTCTAATAATCTAAATCTAAATCTTGAGGTTAAAATCTTCTGTTACAAATTATTAACGAGACCTATTTATAACTTATGCTAGTCCCATACGTTATAAAATCTCTGCCAGTGCGATGAAAAACGCAAGGTTAAGCATCTTGAACATAAGTGCATTAGAAGAGGCAGGAATTCTTTTAGAACGGCCATCTCTTACTACAAGAATTATAATAGTAGCAAAAATATATTATTAAGAGCTTCATAATAGATTTAATAATAATAGTTTTAATTAAGGGAATTATTTACCTTTACCCCTTGTATGTTGAGAGGGCTATGAAAAATGTACATCTCCTTCAAGAGGCTAATTAGAATACTTTCTGATATACATTGTCACATTAAGAATCAAATACTTTCCAATCAACTAGAACCTCGGTGGGGCAGCCAGCTACGCTCGTTAAAGCCCAGAACTGAAGACGACGCGTGGCGAGTTCGAATCCTTGACATAAAGTACCTGAAAAATGGACAGAAAATACAAAACTTCTCTTTACAACAGGCAAGCGGCCCAGCCCCTCCCTTGCGTGTATTGTGGATGTACTTTCTGGGAGTACTTGGTTAAACGTGCTTGGTGTAACTAAGCACACAGGGGCCCGACGATCAACTCGCACACACTGGTGTACAGTGGCCCGCCCGTGGAGGTTTTAGCCGGTAAGAATCCGGCACTACCTTCTGCTCACCTGCAAAAGGGTGGTAGGTGTCTATGAAGATTTCCTCCACGTAAAAAAAAAAAAAAAAATTTTTTTGTAGTATGGAAGGAGAGACGTTTAACACTCCCGTAGAAAAGGGCGGAACACATATATAAATGGTTAGGTGAGATTATTTTGAATCAAAAAGGAATTTTTAATTAATATCCAAACGTGTTACTTTGTATATCAATTGTATAAATAGCAAGAAAGGATTAATATATCCTTTCAAACTTTGCACGCTGCACAAAAATACAGAACACAACTCGCAATATATTCTAATAGAGTTTCATTCGATTGACAAGAAACAAAAGATTTTGATTGCAATATACTTGCGTCTGCAGTTTGCTATTGCAAAAGACAATTATCAGACATGAACTTACATACGTTTAAGGCGGATTCAATATTTGAAAATTTTTGAGAATCAGTTAGAAGTAAAATTTTCAAAATTGAAAGACAGACGTGTGTTTATTATTTCCAACATCACAAAATACTGATTTTTTAATGCGAACAAAATTTTATTTAAATATGTTAAGCCATCTACATTACAACTGCAAAGGAGCAACTCGATTACAAAAATAGTTTCCAAATTCCATTTTCGCGAAAACGAGCAATTCACGTAAATTATATGATACTTTACTGAAAAAATTTTTAACTTGTACGTCAACAAATGATCGACTTTATGAGCCTTATTGGAAAACAGAAACGCGTTTCTTCATTGTATCAGTATATACAAATGGTCTGAGCCGTACTATCAGATCCTACCATCTGATGCTTATACTGTCTTTTCTATCATTACTTAGTATTCTATCTGGCACTTCGAGACTGAAAAAGCTGAAGATTTACATTTTCTTCCTGTGATTCTTGCTTTTCTTTATTCGATTTAATTTAGTCAGTTTTTCGTAACAGCCTATACCTACAATTATAACTAAGCGTACAGGTAGATAATGCATAGATAATAGCAATAGATAATGAAAAATAAGTAATAAAGAAATAGATAATAATGTATTCTTCAAATAGAACATTTCAATTGTATAAAAGAAGCGAAATAGGACATTTTTATCTAGAAACGACTTGAAATCGTATTATTGAGGTATGTATAATTTTATGTGCTGGACTAGGTTAGTTGCGTAGTAGTGATACTTGTATGTAGGCGTTGTTGATAAGCGAGAGAAAGAGGAGGGCCGTGACCTCCTTCTGCGAGCAAGTTATGCTTCGAAAAGAAGCCGTTAGTGAAGAACCCTTAGTGAATTGATCGGCGAGGGCGCGGCAGAGGCCACGGACGCGCTTCGGCGAGGCGCGCTAGGTCCGCGGCGCCCCCCTGTGGGGTGCAAACTTAGGCCCGGGCAACTCAGCGCCCCGGGGCCGCAAAGCAGCCCGGTAGGGGAACCGGACTGCCTGGCACGACGGCTCCGGAGACGAGGCGCGGTGTGACGTGGCCGCACACCGCTCTATTCGGTGACGTATTGAGCTGGGGGGGGGGGGGGGGGGTGCATCGCTTACACCGGTTCCCGGGCCCCTCTCGATCGCACCGGCGATGGTCATCGTGGAGGCTTTAGTCGGTTGGAGTCCGGCACTACCACGCCGCTTTTCCCCAGAAGCTGCCTGGTGTCCGTGCGGATTTCCTCCACGTTAATAATAAAAAAAAAAAAAGTGATACTTGCATGTGACTATCAGTGTGTGCTAGCATGAGTGAGCGCGGCGTCTTGAAAACAAAGGAATGTAAATTGTTGAGTTAATAATCTGGTATGGAAGAAAGTGCTGAGACGCGTGCAGCTGTGTATCGATGAATATTTTTTAATCGTTTATCAAATAAATATATAACTATTCTAATATAAATTCCAAGTGTAAATTTAGTGTTCCTATATCATTATTTCGGCTATCAAGATCCAAAATTCTCAACACATATTTAATTAATATTTTTAAATATACGTACAACTTATACGTAAACACAAACATAGTAAGGAGAAAATAAAGAATTGAAGTGAAAGCTAGAAAAATTTATTAAGAAATTAGTGGCTTCGTAACAACATATATACGTGGTTTTACAATAAAATGTCCTATCTAAAAATAAAATAGGTGCAGAAGTAGAAAGAACACATATGATAAAGGTGAGGGACAAAAAGACAATAATAGTGGCGACGATGAAATGAATGGAGGAAAAAATAAGGATAATGAAGGAAAAAAGCAAATTGGAAAACGGGGTATACATAGATGAAGATCTGACAAGAAAACAAAGGGAGGTACAGCAACAAATAAGAAGGATAACCACATTAAGAAGGGAAAAGGGCGAAGATATAAGAATAGGATATAAGGAACTAAAAATAGAAAACAGATGGTACAGGTGGAACGAAAATGAAGAGTGGCTGGAGGAAGAAAGAAAGAGAGGGGAAGAAAAATGAAAAAAGGGAAAAAAGGGGGGGGCTACAAAAGGGATGAAAATGTGCTTCTGGAATGTGGCAGGGTTAATAAGTAAGGACAAGGAGGTGTGGGAATATTTGAAGAAATTCCACGTGATCAGGCTCACGGAAACATAGATAGAGGAAGACAATTGGGAAAAAAATGAAATATACAGTATCCAAAGAATTCGACTGGAAATGCAGGGCAGCAATGAGAGCAAGGAAAAAAGGAAGAGCAAAGGGGGGAATAATAACGGGTATAAATAAGGAACTGAGAGAAATAGAATACAAAGAAATAAGTGATAATATAATGGAAAGAAAAATAGTATACAATGATAAGACGTATAGGGTAATGGTGGTTTATAATCAAGACACAAAAGGGACATGGAAAGAAATAGAGGAAAGAGTAGACGGAAGAGAAGAGGAAGTGATGATCATCGGCGGAGTGGAGTTGACATATATTGGGGAGAGAGGAAACACAGTAATAGATTATGCGATTGGCAATCAGGAGGCGACAGAAGAAATAATCGACATGAAAGTAGGAAAAAGAACAGAATCGCATTACATGCCGTTAGAAATAGAAATAGGGGGCCAGAATTATAAGAAAATGAGGAAAAGAAAGAAGAAGAGAAGGAGAAAAGGGAATGGACAAATGAAAGTGTGGGAAAATAGCTGGAGGAATGTAAAGACTGGACCTGCAAGGGAAGAACAGTAGAGGAAACGTGGACTGAAATCAAAAAGAAGATAAACGAAGCAATGCCAAAGAAGAAAGTGAAGATAAGGAAATGGGACAGAAAGCGTGGTACGACAAGGAAAAGAGAGGAAGAAAGGAAAAGAGAGATGAGAAGGGAGATGACAAAGTTTATGAAGGGAAAATGCAGCAGAGAAGCGCTCATAGAGGGAAAAAAGAAAAGAAAAGAAGGAAAAGAAAGCAACGGGGGAAGACGGGTTAGAAAATGAGGTATGAAAGTATGCACCGAAGGAAGTGGGGGAGGCGTTATGGGAGTTGAGGAAAATATGGAAATAGGCAGGGGATACCAGAAGATTGGAAAAAAGTAGTAATACGTCCGATATGTAAGAAGGGGGACAAGAGAGTAGCGAAGAGCTACAGAGGAGTAACATTAATGGCATACAAGAAAGCATACAAGATCTATGCAGGGATACTGGATGAACGACTGAAGGCAGAGATTGAAAACAAACTGGAAGAGAGCCAATTCGGATTCAGAAAAGGAAGAGGAGTGACCGATGCGGTTTTTGTGATAAACCACATCATATACAAGCAGCTAGGTAAAGAAAGAGGGAAATTATGTGCCTGCTTTGCGGACTTAAGAGCGGCGTTCAACGGACTAAGCAGAGAGAAACTGGAGGAGAAAATGAGGAAAATGGGGATTAGCGAAAAACTAACCCGAAGAATTAAAGCGATATACGAAGAAACAAGGAATGTAGCGAGAGTCAAGGACCGCAAGACAAGGGAATTTTGGACTGTGAGGGGAGTCAAACAAGGCTGGAAGAAGAACTAAGGAAAGGACAAGCTGGGGGCATAGTGGTAAGAGAAAGAAAGGTATGGTCACTAACATATGGAGACGATATTGCGTTGATGGCAGATAGAGAAGAGGGGCTAAAAGATATGCTAAAGAGATTCAAAAAATGTTTAAAATAAGCCGAATTAGGATAGCACGGAAAAGATCAAGATAGGAGTTTTCGAAAAAAGGAGGAACAAAAGGAGACAAAGAAAATGGAAATGGGGAGTGCAAGAATTAGAAGAAGTGGACGAGATAAGATACCTAAGGTACATACTACAGAAAAACGGCAGTGATGAGAAACACATACAAGACAGGAAAAAGAAAGCAACAATAGCAATGAAGAAAACATGGAGCGTGGGAGAAAGAATATTCAAAGAGGACTACAAGAGGAGAATGAAGATGTTTGGAGCAGAGGTATGGGGCTGGGATATGGAAGAAAGACTGAATAGAATACAAAGAAGATATGTAAAATAGATATTAGCTATGACAACACCAAATTATATATTGATAGAAGAATGCAAGTTAACAGAAATCAAAGGAAAAGCATTAAAAAGAGCAGCAAGGTATGAAGATAAAGCCCTAGAATGAAAAACGAAACTAGTAAAGGAGTGTATAAAGGAAAGAGAGAGAAATTGGGGAAATGGCCAAGAAGGGTAGAGAGCCAGAAAGAGAAAGAAGGGACTAGAAGAAGTGAGAAATGGAGGGACGCAGATAGAAGCAAGAGAGGAGCAAGCAAGGATGACAGTAGACCAAATTATAGAAGAAAGAAGAAAGAGAGAAGCAGAAGAGAGGGGGAAAAGGATAAGGGAATCCAAATATAGTATACATTACAGAAATATGGCCAAAGAAGAATTACCAAAGTACTTAGAAGGGAAGATGAAGTGGAAGGATAGAAGAATATTGGCAAGATTCACATGTGGAAACGAGACCAAAACAGGGGAATACTGGAGAGAAGAGGGAGAAAAAAGATGCGGACTATGTAGAAGGAAAGAAGAAGACCTGAGACACGTAATAGAAGAATGTGAAATAACGGGGGGGCCAAAGGACATAGGAAAAACACAAAATGGGACTGGAAAAGGTTTAAGAAAACTAAAAGCAATAATAGAAAAGAGAAGGAAAAAAGGCAGGAAGGAAGCACAGCAAGGAGGCTAAAGTCCAAAGTTGCAATAGTTTTTAGTCATTAGTTGCTAATTTGAAGTTTCTAGTTTTAGTTTTTAGAGATAGAATAATTAAGGGAGTGCAATAGAATAGAGCGGACAAGAGGGGATGTAGACATATAAGAAGCGAAATAGATATGAGAGATGTAAAACCGAAAGTTCGTCCAAAGCCGAAAGGCACGGACTAAGCAATAATAATAATAAAATAACAATAATTTATATAATAATAATTTAATGTGAATTTAATTTAATGTAAATTAAATTATTATTATATAAATTATATAAATTACCTTACGGTTGATATCGTACGTGATAATTTGGTATAGCCCTTACCACAAAAAGTATTTCAACCTGAAAAAGTTGTGTAACTCATTTTCGTTGATCTGAGGTCTTATTCAAAAGATATTATTTCTTAAAACTGATGCCTATTATTTAATAAGAATTGTGTCACTATTACTGCAAACTTTTCAATTTTACATAACATAACGCAAAAAAAAACAGAAAGAAACAATGAGTAATTTACTTATATATTATTTATACAGAATTTGTATAAATCTCTAAACATTTATACAACTTTATTTTTTACACTAATGCTATTATATTCATCAAACTGATTGGTATCTCAAACTTTTTATTTATTTTTGCAATATATTTTTTGTAAAATTGTGAAATACATTTATTAGGACAGGAGCGCAATTACATATACTTATTTTCATTAGATTGATTGAAGTCAAATTAGTTATACATAGCATATGTGGGTATGCATATTAATGGTTGGCTGTTCTATTAGCCGTTCAGAAGTCACAGTAATCAATTTCGCAAATTAAGTGACGATGTTGCAAACACTGTTTTTTAATTTACATTAGAATCGATTATCATTTATGTCATCTTTTCGCAATACACGAATTTTTGTTGGAATACAACGATATTAATCGTAAACAGATGAAGTGATTGATCGAACGGATTCTTCCCTTCGTTGCCTAGCGATATAACCACTAGCGTGCGTTCGTGAGATGTATCGCGGCGGCTAGCGCGTGCATGTTGTTTCGAGAATTCGGCGGAAGAAGCGTAAAGATATCGATGGAACAATGGGCACGTCGAGAAGCTACTTGAAAGTTCCGTGGCGCATGTAACGCCACACAAAAATCTACACAGTTCACACTCATTACTGTATAGAGAGTGGGGTTCAAAACCTTTTCAAGGGCCATGGATCACTAGGCCAGTCAGTCTGAGAATAACTAGCCAACTGTCTACATTCCACACACACTTATACTTCCTGTAATAATTGTTTAATAAATATCACATAATATTATTTCAACAGAAACATTGTGTCTTCCACAGATTATTAATCTTAATTCCGAGATTAAATTCTAACAATTTTGTTTTCTGAAAATGGTAAATCCTAATGGTAAATCGTATTTGATTATGAGATCACATATGAATTTTTGCACCTGCTAAACACTTCAAAAATGTCAATTATTATAATATTAAATATATCCTTGATTGCTTGCACAATTCCATAGATTTATCTGGATTTAGAACACATTTTTCAAACGTAGTCACCAAACAACTTAAAAATAAAAAATTAACTAAAATAATTTCTGTATATGTTCTTCAGTTACGTGCAAGTTATACGAATGTGTGACCAATGACATATTATTGAGCGTGTTAATAACAGTGCGATAAGGAAGAAAGACGTGTAATAAGAGACCCGGAGAAAAATTATATCGTGTTTTTAACATGTACTTATACCAAAATGTTATCATCTTTTATTCCAACAAAGAATGACAAGTCTGCAAAAAAAGCGTGTTTCCAATATTAGAAGCACGTGCTGCACAATGTATCTTTTTTTTTTTATATTTACGTGGCGAGTTCGCTGTTGAGCGCCGAAGCGTGCAGACCTGTGTCTAGTGCTCCGTAAAGTTCGTAAAAAACACGTGTTGCCCATCCGTCGAAAGTGAACACAGCCAAGCGTTTCCTATCCTTTAGAGAGAGAAAAAAAAAAAAAAAAAAAAAAAAAAAATCCTACGCTCCTAACCTCTATCCAAATACTAGCCTCATAGCCTCACGACTAGTTATTCAATTTTGAATCAACTAGCTCGATGATGGCCCAGGAATCACGACCAGGCTCTCCTGAGCAAATTCATAATTGCCCCACGTTACCTCCTCCGTGGCAAAAGTGCATCAGGTCTCCTCGTACCAATGACGCCAAAAATTCCAAGAAGCGCAAAATAGAAGTACCAAAAACAAACGCTAACGCCAACGAACAGTCAACAAGTAAAGTGTACACTTACAACAGATTTGCCGTATTGGAATCCGCAAACGACTCCATGGATATCGCTGACCCACCATCAAATCAACACACCCAAAGAAACTCCCCTCCCCCACCAATATTCGTTGATGATGTCATCGACATACAAACGATGATCAAGTCCATAGAGAGGGATATCTCCAAAGAGGACTATAATCTAAAAACCATCAACAACAAAGTAAAAATCCTGCCGACAAACCCTGATGCGTACAGAAGACTCATCAAACTTCTCAAGACCTTGAACGCCAACTTCCACACTTACCAGCTCAAACAAGAAAGACCCTTCCGAGTGGTCCTACGCAACATCCACCACTCAGCAGACATAGACGAACTCAAATCCGAACTCCTAAAACTCGGCCACGAAGTCATCAACGTCAGTAACATAAGGCATAGAATCTCTAAAGACCCGCTATCCTTATTTTTTATAGACATTAAACAAAAGCCCAACAACAAGGAAATATACAACATCAGTCGACTGATGAACTCAATAATAAAATTCGAACCACCGCTTGTTAAAAAAGAGATAGTGCAATGCAAGAGGTGCCAAAGATACGGCCACACGCAGAAATACTGCAACCATACTTTCCGCTGCGTTAAATGTGCAGGTACACACCCCACCGACCAGTGCACTAAATCACCGGAATCCCCAGCGAAGTGCATCCACTGTCAAGGGGACCATCCTGCTAATTACAAAGGCTGCTCAGCCTACAAAACCCTGTACTCAAATAAGTACCCTAAACTCAGGGCAAAAGAAACAACCAACCTAACACCCAGTCCCCCTAAACCCACAACTACACCAATTCCCCTCACCAATCAAATACCCAGTCCTCCTAAACTCGCAACTACTTCAACCTCCTACGCCCAAGCAGTACAGGGAACCCGAAATAATCCGAATACCCACAACGACCACTCTCAACAAAGTGTCCCCAATGCACCAAACTCAGACAACGTCTCTAGACTCGAAAAGTTAATAGAAAAGCAAACAGAGCAAATAAACAATTTGCTATCACTTTTAACACTTATCATGGATAAATTAATGCGCCCCGACACAAAATAAAACCAAGACGCTTAGCTCTTTGGAATGCCAACGGTCTAGCTCAACACAAACTTGAACTAGAAATCTTCCTCAAACAGCAGCAAATCGACGTAATGCTCGTATCGGAAACCCACTTCACCGACAAAAACTACCTAAAAATAAACAGTTACAAATTCTACCATACCCAACATCCCAGCGGAAAGGCCCACGGCGGTACCGGAATCATAATCAAATCCAACATCAAGCACTACGAACTTCCATCATTCCAGAAAGACTACCTCCAAGCAACAAACGTAGCAATAGAAGACTGCCATGGCACAGTCACCATTTCAGCAGTATATTGCCCTCCCAGACACTCCATCACCAAAGAAGACTTTGACAACTTCCTTGACACCCTGGGCAGTAGATTCATAGCTGGAGGAGACTACAACGCCAAACACACCCAATGGGGCAGCAGACTGAACACAGCAAGAGGCAAAAATCTCTTAAACAGCATAACAACCAACAATCTCAACTACCTCACCACACACGAACCCACATACTGGCCCGCCGACACTAAGAAATTACCCGACCTGTTAGACTTCTTTATAACTAAAAACATCTCGCCAAGATACGTCCAAATCAACTCCTCGGCTGATCTCTCTTCTGATCATTCCCCAGTAATAGCAACAGTCAACTCAACAATTATCGAGAATACACCCAACGGCTCTATACATAACCAACTCACTAACTGGCAGCTCTTTAGAGAAGTCTTTAACCACTCAACTTCAGCTTTAACTTCACTAAAAACCAACGAAGAAATCGAAGCAGCCACGGAATACTTAAACATGAGCATAATAAACGCTATCCGCTCCTCCACACCGACTGAGACGTCTATCTGTAAACACGAATATCCCAACTACATATTAAAAAAAATAGCAGAAAAACGTAGACTAAGAAGAGTTTGGCAGACCCATAGAACACCGGACGACAAACGCAAATTAAACAACGCAACTAGAAAACTGACCAAAATTATAAAAAATTATAAAAATGACTGTTTTCATAGATATCTCGCCAACTTGTCCCCCACAGCTGACACCAACTACTCCCTATGGAAGGCTTCCAGGAAACTCACGCGCCCCCCGCAAATAATCCCTCCGCTCCGCCGCGTAGATGGATGGGCGCGTAGCCCTATAGAAAAAGCCAACCTGTTTGCCAAACACTTGTCAAAAGTATTTAAACCCCACCCCTCCAAAGCTGCCGCGGACATCACTGATTACCTGCACTCCCCTTTCCAAATGTCTCCTCCAATTGAACCCTTCACTTCTGCAGAGATCATAGACTCAATCAATAGCCTAAACCCTAAGAAGGCAGCAGGGCACGACCTAATAGGCAACAAAGCAATCAAGGAACTCCCCAAAAAAGGGATAGCACTTATCACATCAATCTTCAACGCTATTCTTCGCCTTGAATACTTTCCCAAGGCCTGGAAAACCTCACTGATTACCCTCATCCCTAAACCCGGTAAACCGATACATGAAACAAGCTCCTATCGCCCAATCAGTCTCCTACCTACCCTGTCTAAACTGTTCGAGAAGATGCTAACGAATCGACTCCTTCCACTCCTAGAGGATTTGAAAACACTCCCAGATCATCAATTCGGCTTTCGGAAACAACATTCAACAGTAGAGCAAATCCATCGCATAACCCACATGATCAGCCAAACCCTTGAAAAGAAAAAATATTGCTCAGCGGTATTCCTAGACATACAGCAGGCATTCGACAAAGTATGGCACGAAGGACTACTTTACAAACTCAAAAAAATACTACCACACCCCTACTATTCCATCCTAAAGTCCTACCTAAACAACAGGCAATTTATGGTTAAATGCCTAGACGCCACTTCTGCAACATTCCCAATAGAATCTGGCATACCCCAAGGTAGTGTCCTCGGACCCCTGCTATTCTCCATCTACACTGCCGACTTACCGATATCAACTGAGATAACAGTAGCAACATTTGCAGACGACACAGCGCTATTAGCCTCCCACGCTGACCCGGTAATTGCCTCATCCAATCTCCAACGATGTCTCGACACTATGGAAAAGTGGTTTCATAAATGGGGCTTCAAAATTAATGAAAAAAAATCCTCACATGTAACCTTCACGCTCCGTAAACAAACCTGCCCCCAGGTCACCATCAACAACACAATAATTCCTAGCAAGGACTCAGTCAAATACCTGGGCATGACCCTGGACAGGAGACTTACTTGGAAAAACCACATTTCAGACAAAACGAAGCAATTAAAGGAAAAATTAAAAAAATTCTACTGGCTCACAGGCCGACGCTCCAAACTAAACCTACAGAACAAAATTACCCTCTACAAGACCGTAATAAAACCTGTCTGGACCTACGGAATCCAACTATGGGGAACAGCAAGCAACTCCAACATTGAAATACTTCAACGCTTCCAATCGAAAACGCTAAGAACATTATTAGATGCACCGTGGTATGTAACCAACGAAACAATCCATCGAGACCTCAAGATACCCACAGTCAAAGAGGAAATAGCAAAACACAGTGATAGATATAGCAAAAGAGTCAACAAACACAGAAATCCCCTAATCACTGGACTACTTGATACATCGAACCAGACTCGCAGACTGAAGAGACATTACCCGCTAGACCTAAACGCTAGATTCATTTAGTTATTTATATTAAGTAATATTTACTTATTTACAATACTTACTTACAAATTACACGTATCTATAATAAGTATTAACTTATTATAAATAATCAGCCATGTCACTGCGCCACGCCAGAAAAATTACTGAAAATTCTCAATGTAAGAATTGATCGTAATTTCAATAAACAAAATAAAATAAAAAATATTTACGTGGAGGAAGTCCGCACGGACGCCAGGCCGCTGCTTCTGGGGAAAGCGGCGTGGTAGTGTCGGACTCCAACCGACTAAAACCTCCACGATAACCGTCCCGGCTGCGATCGAGAGAGGCCCGGGAACCGCTGTGAGTGTCGCAACCGGGGCCTCCCCCGCGCGCCTAATACCACCGCTGATGGGGCGGTTTGAGACCATTGTCACACCGCGCCTCGTCACCGGAGCCGCCGTGCCAGGCAGCCCGGTTCCCCTACCGGATTGCTTGGCGGCCACGAGGCGCTGAGCAGCCAGCACCCAAGCCAGAACCCCACAGGGCCGGGGGGGGGGGCAGCGCGCTTCGCCAACGCCACACGGAGTTCCCAGGCGATCACCCATCCAAGTACTATCCGTGCCCGGCGCTGCTTAACTTTCGTGATCTGACGGGAACGAGTGCTTTTTTTTTTTTTTTAATACATTTATTTATCCAAGATACAATTTTAAATACATTTGGATTATTCATAATAAACAATGAATTTTGGTAATGATGTGTTAGGCAAAGGTACCGATACGCGACGGCACAACGTAGCCATACTGTATTATGTGTCGGCGCTTTACATTTTTTTTGTGTTTGATGCGATATTTGGATTTAAGCCGCTCGGGGGCGGAGCTTATATGTGAAACGGGAACGAGTGCACTCAGCGCGGCCAGGGCGTTGGCTGCACAATGTATCTGCTGACGATGTAACATGAAATGATCTCAAGCTTTGATTACGCGCGTGAATTCTAAAACGTGACCCTGTCTACACGCTAAAATGCGTAGAGCACGTTTCTGTACGGGCTGTTCAGCTTGTTCTTTACAAGACGATCTCTCGGCCTAAGCGGTATAAAATAAAGTGTATAATTTATTTATTTTAATTTACAATAAAAAACGCAAGATTGATCGTTAGATCGCTTATGTAAGGAATAAATGTTCGTTATTTTTAAAAATGCAATAATTATTTTTAAATTTAACTGTGAATTGTCAAGATTGATAGCTAGTTCGCTTATGATTAATAAATATTAATTGGATGAAACTATAGAACCGTTACGTCTTTTCCGATCTCGATGATTTTTGAATATGTTGTCAAGTGCATGATTGCTTAGGAAACACCCAACAGATCTCACAAAGGACATAACCTAACAAACACGATGATGATACCCCACTGGGGGTAACCACCCACATGTTATACTACCGCTATAATATTTTACCAAATGTGCTACTGGACAAATTGTAAAATTTAAATTAATAAATAAAAGAAAAAAAGTGCATGATTGCGAACAACTTTCTTCTTTAACTGTCTAAGAAATCTATCTATATCATTACAATAAAATCTGTTTATAAAATACATACCATATAATTATACAATGACTCATTGAAATCTAGCTTTTATTTTTTGTTGATAGTATGGTAAGAAAATATGAATTTCGAACGCTCGTAGCGATTGCCTGGGTTACGTCATCCTTTGTTCTAGGAAAAGATAGCGATGCCACTCAGGGGTGTAGCGGACTTCGATATCTTTCACAGCAGCGACGCCAAGGATGTCACGTAAAATTCGTGATAAAAAAAGGAAGAGCTGAGCAATAAAGCTATTGCTCCTGATTGTCCTTTTATATTTTTAGTCACAAGAGTGGTGAAGTACAATATTACCATGAAGCAGCGAAGTTGTAAAGTATTAAAACATTTGTTTAAATCGCGGCCAAGACTAGTCTCGTGGTCAACACACAATTGTCGCAACATGTCCCACATTTCAACATTCCAACAATTCACCACATTTGAAACATTTCACTTGTCGCTTAGCAGATGGTACACGTTTCGATTTAGAAAACGGTGAAACGCATTTGTTGACTGGATTATTATTACGTGTGGTAGGTAATGGTCGGTCACTTGCTGTTGGCCGAGTACCTGTCCTCCATACCTTTTCTTCTTCTTGTAGGTATCTTTCAACGTCTACGGCTTTTTTTCTGTTTTGTTCAATGAATCTAGTTTGCCAGCTAACAGTATGCGTCCTATGTCGTGTCGAAGTCCTTTTAAATAAATTCGACTTACTTTCTTCATGGTGGCTTCAATTATTATTCGTCTCGTAATTGGTTGTGGATTTTCACTAATTATTGCATATGTAAGTCTATTCAATATGCAGCGGAATCGGATATTGAAACTTTGAACAGATTCGTGGCGTCCCTGTTTCAAATCGCGTAATTGTTCTTCGTATTCATCAGATGTTACTTCAACTACTACGTTGGATCTCAAAGTGTCATATAAATCTTCATAATTTTCAATAGGTATGTGTCGAATACTTCGCGCGGCTTTACCAACTATTTTATCGATTTTTATGGCTTTCAATAACAAATCCTTTTGTGAACAACGCATTCGCATAGCATGTACTTCTTTTATGAACTCTTCTACTCCATCATCATCGTCACCGTTTAAAGTTGGTATATATCTTATTGCATCTTCCGCTGATAACATAATCTGGTGTTGTGATTCGTTGTAGTCTTGGCCTTCGTCATTGTTATCGTTTTTAGGATCAAATGTCGTTTCGTATACGATCCTTTTTTCTCGATTTCACGGTTTTCTTTGTGATCTTCCTGACAGATTTAGAATCTTTGGCCTTAATTGTTTTTTTACTTGCAATGGCTAGCTTTAATTCGCCAACTGTTTGTTTTAGCAGTTTGATTTCTTTACCGCGGCGTTCATTCTCTTTCCTTGCTTGTTGTGCTAATATTTGGATCTGTTCTTGAATTTCGGTGTGTTTCTGTATCGCTTGTAGTACTTGCTTTAGACTAATGTTAATGTCTTTATATGATAAGTCATACATTTCTTTTCTTTTCCTATTTTTTTTTTCTCGAAAATTGCTACTTAGTCTGAGATTTGGTTGGCAAAAGAATCAAGCTTTACCTTGATATCCGTAGAAATGGAACTTCCGTAGAATGTCCGTTAACTTCAGATTGTGAGTTTATCGTTGATGATAACCCGTAATCCAAATTGAATCCTTTTCACGTAACCAAGATGTCTTGTTTTCCTAACGAGCACTTATCACTATTGCTTAACTTGATATTTAACTTAACTTTTATATTTTGATATGCTTTCACTCACAAAAATGATTAAATGCAATATTACAATGAAGTAGCGAAGTTACAAAGTACCAAAATAGTTCAAATCACGGCCAAGGCTGTACCCAAGACTAGTCTCGTAGTCGAATGATCGTAGTTTATATATGAGCGGAGTTTGTTGTATTTGAGGGGCGAGGAGAGGCCCTGAGTGCCCTACGTGATGGGGAAAGTTTGGTTTAGGCTATGTGTCCAAAGGCCAAGTTAAAATCTAACGGTTCATTGTCAGTTAGCGTGGATGGTATGGATTTAGGCATAGTCGATGTCACAAGGGCAGTCGGTTGTTCTTTGTACAATTGTCAACGTGGACAAGTGTCAAAGCAAAACCACGCAAATTCTGCATTTCCGATAATATAGAAGACTGCTTTGAATTCGTTCGATCAATTCCTAACAATATCTATAAACAGTGAACTTAAGGCCCCATACACAGCTACATACACTAGATTGTAAGAAATATTTGTTATATATGAATGTAGCGGCACATGAGTCATAGGACGCTTCGAATCGAGAGTGACTTGTGTTATTGTTTTGCCTCGGAGTATTAACACCGTTTCGATGTACGAGATTTAAAAGTAAACAAACTCCGGCCAAAACAATATCGCCGCTACGTGCAACCGTCAACCGGAATCGAATTCAAACTTCTCCTTAACCAGTATCGTTATAACGAGTAGCATTGAGCAAACGACGATTACAATGTAATATACTAACTCTATATTCTGTACTTTTTTTTTATTTGATAGACTATTTACAATCAATTCTCATTGAGAATTATAAGTAAATTCTTTTGGCGTGGTACTGTAACTTGGATTATAATAATTTATAATATGTTTGATTCTAGTTGGATCTAATGGTATTCTGTACTTAGAACGATTTTTAATATATCTGACTATCACAAGTATTGAATCGTCTCGTCATTAAATAAATCAACACGTTTGACATCCGTCTCAGCTCATTTGAAAGCCATTTGCGTAAATTGGAACCGCCGACCTTCCACAAATCGCTTGTAATTGTTTTAGTAGGGCTGACTTCTTAGAGTAGTCAGTAGAGAAAATGTCGTCCATGTATATTTATTTCTCTAGAATTGCTGCTCTTAGAGGAAACATTGTTTTCGTCTGCAGTTAACTCTTTTATTACTTTATTGACTAAAAATGAACTACTAATAATCATATATGTAATTATATATGTATATGTAATATATATAGTATAAAAATCCTGTACGCAGCTGATAAATTCGAATTAGCTCCGAGAAGTGAAATCTCCTAGAAATCAGTGAGAATCATCAAGAATTAACGACGACCGTGTATAAGAATTTATAAGAGTGTATAAGAAATATAAACGCAAACTTCTATGTACGTTTGAAGAACCTTTGAAGCAAGCAAAGATTTATTACAAGAATTATTACGATATTGAGCTCTCTGCGAATTATCTTCTTACGCAGAATAAGAGGTAGAGATTTAAAATTTACTAGCATTCCCAAGTTTTCAGTCTTACTCAGTTTACTTAGTATTCAAGAAAGTATCCGTTCCTTGAGAGTTTGCGGATCGAGCTTTCTGGCTACCAGGAAAATCGGCCCAAATGTTTGGTTGGACGTTCGACAGCTGCCAACATAAATAAGGAGCCAGAAGTGCATCTTTTTAATTTATTTTCCCTGAAAGCTACAAATTCAGAAACTTTTCCAGAAATCAAAAGAGTTCTCTAGATAAATGTTCTTCGCGATGTAGTAAAAATTCTTTTGCATCATGAGCTTCGATGAAGCTTTTCCAATGCTTATTCAGATTCTCAGTTTGTACTTTTATAGCATCTTAACACTTAGCGAACCACGTGCGCCTCAGCGAGTTGTACATTTCCAACGCACTGGGGCAAGCTAACCTATACGCTTTCCACCGCGCATATTTCCAAGTATCGACGACTAATATTTACTACATAAAAAACAAACAAGTCTAAAAATTATTTAAATGGTTAATTACGTTTTGCAGTAATGATTTCATTTAATGATTTCACATGTTGTTTATACAAAACATCAAACTAAAAGTATAAAAAAATATAGATAAAATTAAAAACATTAAAGATGACTAAAGATAAATAACGCGACTTGAGCGTGAAATTAAAAATTCATAATGCATTTTAATATTTTTTTACAGTGTGGTAACGTCCGATTATAACTTTATTTAGTCATAACTGATGATGTAAATTTTTAATTAATTTTAACACCGCTAAATTGGTGTACTTTATTATATACTGTACTTTATAAAAGCAAAAAGAGTGGTGCAATTAATTGGGAACAATTCCAGCTAAACAATAATTGATAATAACAACAACAATAAAAAGAAAACGCATTGCTAAAGTCAAGAAGGGAAATTTCTTCATTCGGTCACGCAGCGATGTTCTTCACAAAGGGGAAATCTCCCTCTCAGTTAGCCTTAGTGTCAAACCATTTCAACTAATTCTTCCTTTTTAAAATTTCTTCGGACTTCCACACATAAAAGAAAGAGAGAGGACGATCTCCCTTTTTTGAGAGAAAAGAGCAGATGTGCGTTACGGGCGACCAGAGGATTGGAAGAGGGAAGACTCTTTCAAACGAGAAGAGAGGGCGGTAAGTCGCAGCACAATAAGAAGAGGCTCAGAGGTTCAGGCGATCCGGGCCAAAATTACTTCATAATCTACTACTCAGAGCTAACCCAGATAAGAGGAGAGGCTTCACTAACTCAATCCTAACCTACCTTTTCCAGTTGCATATCCCGACCAATTTTCATTACAAACATAGGTATACGTTCACTTTTGTGTGTAACTGTATATATCATTTTTTTATATAATTGCTAGGTTTACCGAATATTCAGCTGGACAAATTGTAAAGTACAAAATAAATAATAAAAAAAGCAGATTATGTCGATCTCTGGCCACTATAGTACTACGTATAGGGTTGGAGATTCCATCTATAAAAGGTTTTTATGCAAAAGGTTTTAGTCTACTATAGTACATATGTACTAAGAAAAGAGGAGCGGTGTGTGAGATGTAGAGGAATATGTGCGTATTAACATTGTAGAATTTAACCCCTCAACCTACGATTTACGTTCGAGAATACCCGTAATATTTACGTTTGGCCTGATCATCGTACTACGGGCTATGCCCGTAGTTGTAGGTTAAGGGGTTAATATTTAAATATCCTGTAGTTAATAAAGTTAGGTACAATATCTAGTACACAATTAAACCTCACATGCCTACGATTCTACACATTTAACTTGGTGTTGAAAATGCATATCTAATAATTTGTGTATTATAATCATAAGAAAGAACAATTGAAAGATTTAAATAAACATTTTTGAATTTTTGACAAATTTATGAATTCTATATTTTTAATATGTACTTATCAAAGCAAAATGGACTGAAATAAAGTTCGAGTATTATTTTTATAATTTTATAGATTAGATAAATATACAGGGTGGTTGGTAACTGGTGATACAAGCGGAAAGCGGGAGATTCTACGCGAAAAAAGAAGTCGAAAATATAGAATAAAAATTTTTCATTTGAGGCTTTGTTTTCGAGAAAATCGACTTTGAATTTTCGCTCGGTACGCGTGCGGTACGTTATAACGGATCTCACTGTAAATCGTTGCCTCGATGGAAAAATTAAAAAAAAAATTTTTATTCTACATTTTCGACTTCTTTTTTCGCGTAGAATCACCCCCTTTCAGCTTGTACCACCAGTTACCAACTACCCTGTATATTAATATATAGATAATAAATAATAAATATATTGTATATATTAATTTACCACCCTGTATAGATAGATGTTATTATATCCGATAGATATAGGTATAACACTGTGGCGGCACTCGACCACGGAACTTCCCAACGGATTCGCGACACAAAGCGCTATACCTTCAAAACGTAAGGCCGACAACATGCCTAATGTATCATTGATATTCCTATGGTTCTTTCGCTGAATATTCGGAAGAATGCATACGCGGCAACCGTCGCGGACATCTAACAAACGCGTACGTAGTGGGGATATCGAGGGCCAACAAAGAAAGAATCCGTTTGGTTTCGAACCAAAAATTCATTCTGCCCCAAGCTGCGAAGTGCGTGTGGCGGCACGGGCCACGGAACTTTCCAGCGGCTCTAGACACAAAGTGCTACGCCGCCAAAGCGCAACACCGACGTGCCCAATGTACCATCGATATCTTCGCGCTCTTTCCGCCGAATTCTCGAAAGAGCATGCACGTGCCAGCCGCGGCGGCACATCTAATGAATGCACGCTAGTGGGGATATCGATGGGCAACGAAGGGAAGAATTGGTTCGATCCAGAACAAAAGGACAGTCAGTCTATCTTACGCCGTGAAACAAACAGCTTCCGAGTATCATTGCATAGCAACGCGTCGATTGATTTCTTTGTGTTTATTGTTACTTGTTAATCGTTATTTGTTAATCGTTTCTGTTAATCGTTATTCGTTGATTCTGACTGTTAATTAGTTTTAATAAACTATTGTCCGTTAAAGTATCCGAGTATTTCCTTATCACCTATCACAATATACCACCTCATTCGAAAGGTTAAACGTCATAGCGAAATAAACACAATTAGAGATACGTGATTATTGACTCTTGATAGTTGATCGTTAATCATTATTCGTTGTTGATAGTTCATCGTTAATCGTTAATTGTCGACCGTAAATTGTTGACTGTTGATAATAATTTAATTAATAATTAATTAATTAATTTAATTAATAGTTGTTAATAGTTTAATAAACTTTATTGTTGAACATCAAGAGTATTTCTTGTGGGCACTTTTACCAACATACCACCTCAACACAATAGAACGTTGATATACTAGAATACTAAGAATTGGGATTGTAACATAACATAACCTATTGTTTCTATCAAGAATTTGCATCGAAAAATATAAACATAAAACATAAGTTATGTCCGACCGCCAAAAGTTATGAATAGTACTAAATATTTTAGCCGTATCCGAATCACGTTATTATGTACGAGATGTTGTACAGAAATTAAATATAAATTATGTAATAGTTTCGCATCATCGTCAATCTACAGAAAAATGTTACATAAATGACTTCTTCATAATGATGATTAACCCTATAAGATATTCGTTGAAACTATTAGCAAAAGAATATTATTGATATTATTATTGATAATTATTTGTGATTAACATTTATAAAATTATATCAATTATAGCATTTTCCGAAAAGAATTTATATCTATAATGGGAGATTAAATATGTAAGATTGAACTAAGTAATATTAGGGACATGGAATTTTAAATTGATCCTTAAAAAATTTGATATCATGATTGATATCATATATTTTTCAAAGTCATATTGTGGTATAAACTGTGACATATACATTTTCCAAACGTTTGATTCCTGGTAAGTACTTTTTTTCAATTATTTCGATAAAATTTCGATAAAATGAACAAGAACAGAGAAATGTTTCAACTATATACAAACTAATGAAATATGTAGTTTATCCTATCTTGCAGTAAATGTTTTCTGGCACGTGATTTTATTCAATTTTCTAACAGACAAAATTTTATACACAGAAATATGTTTTTTTAAGAACCACCGTGGCTAGCAGGGATAAAGATCGTGGACGGAAATACTTAAGTGGGGCTGAAAAACTGAAACGGAGGAAGCAGTCAGACGATTATATTAAACAGCAAACAAACAACATTTTGAAGTATGTAATTGAAACTCCTAGTCATTCAAGACAGCCAGACGAAGGTGAAGAACATGTGACAATGAATCAGATCCCTTTGGAAGAGGAAAACCAAGAGTTGAATACATCTGTGAAGGAAAATGAAGAAGACACCAACGAAACTGAATTGGATGAAAATGGAAACAATAGAAAAACGAGCGATTGTGAAATTCATCAAGAAAAAGATATTGAAAATATGGAAATTGAAGCACAAAAAGAAGAAAACAGAAATTTCGACACTGAAGATCCTAGCACGTGGCCAATTGGCAGGACACAACAAACAGTTAATTCAATAGTTCAGCATGGTCCTGTACAAGTTACTCAATTTAACACCTTGGCCTATAACCACGAGTGAGACTCGTAGTGAAGAATTTGTACCATAAATGGAACCCACGAGTCTGACTCGTAGTAATTTACACATTGCTAGTGATTCATTATCCACTTTAAAATAATAAATTGTTTTTGTTAATTGATCAATTGATCATGATTACGTCCTAGACGTCTTAAAAACACTATTTGTCCTCAAACATTGTTTATTATTTCACAATTCCTTTTACAGTCCCTAAATATACATGTCATAAGAAGTATACATTTTTCGCCAGTTCGGGCACACGGCTGAACAGATGAATGGCACGGAGAACTTCTTGCTTACTATGGCTCGCGCGATCGGTAGATAGCGTGTAGGCCGAGAGGTTAACTTCACTAAGAACGAAAATAACAGGAGTTTTTCTGCAACATATTTTACAAGAATACTGACGAATGGACAAAAGACAACACGAAGATGGCTAATTTAATCTAAATCTAGAGATAAGGTTTACTATTTCTCTTGTAAATTATTTTCCATTACTGATATTTCATTGGACGGATTTTGCGATTGGTCTCATTCAACACAGCAAATAAAAATGCACGAACGATTGCGGTACATTTACGAACTATCAACAAGTGTTTTCAAACTGAACAACATTTTCGCACTGGCATTCTACTTGGTAAAAAGTGTGAAAAATTTTTAAGACTTGAAGACGATACCAACTAGTTTTTCAAAGAATAACTGCTGTTATTTTATATTTGGCGCAACACAATTTAGCTTTCCGAGGAAGTTCCGATACTTTGTACACACCGCACAATGGTAATTTTTTAGGTTTAATACAATTAATTGCAAAGTTTGATTCTATTCTAAATGATCATTTAAGCAGAACAGACATAAAAGGGCATCATTATTTATCACATTCGATTCAAAACGAATTAACAAGTGCAATGGTAAATAAAGTAAAAAAAGTAATTATCGATGCAATAAGGAGAGCAAAATATTATTTCATTTTATTGGATTGTACACCAGATGTGAGCCATCAAGAGCAATTATCGATCGTTCTTCGTTATGTCAACATAACAGACGAGGAGGTTGAAATCAAGGAACATTTCATCAAATTTAAAATAGTTCACGATACAACAGGAAAGGGACTATCTGCAACTATCGTGCTCATTCTGGATCAGTTGGGAATAAAAATATCCAACTGTCGCGGATATCAAATATATCAAGGAGTACAAGCAAATAAATTACGTGTAAGTATGAAGCGTTTTACGTACCATGCGGTAGTCACAACTTGAATCTGTTATTGGGAGATATAACAAAATCATCAACCCTAGCACTACATTTTTTGGTGTTTTACAAAAGATTTACACGATATTTGCAGCATCGACATCGCGTTGAGATGTTCTAGAAAAACACGTTGAAAAAATTACACCTAAACCATTATCAGAAACTAGGTGGGAATGCCGGTTCGATAGTGCAATGGCTATTGGATTTCATGTTCGACAATTTCGAAACGCCGTGATCGCAATTGGCAACAACGTATCTGACAATAAATAGAAAATTAAAATGTTGTCTATAGTGCGCAAGATAAATGAATTTCAATTTATTGCCAGTCTTATCACACATGACGCGCTATGGTTCTTGACGCTAGAGTCGCAATTTGAAGTTGCCCGAATTACTAGCGGCAAGACGAAATTCTATACTGTTGTCACAAATATTTGAGCACAGCATATGCGGTTATTCCGGGACATATTGTTCGACCCGTCGGAGACGAGGCAGTACGAACACCTTGAAAAGGAGCTGATAAGGAGATTGGCAGACTCGGACTCCCATGAGAGTAATGGAAGCAGCTGAAGGGCGAGGAAATCGCAGACCGGACGCCGTCTCAGTTCTACCGCGACTTGAGGAAACTAGCCACTCCCATGGCCTCAGACGAGCTCGTCCACACATAAGCTCCGCCTCCGAGCGGCTTAAATTCAAACAGCGCAACGAACGCAAAAAAATGTAAAGCGCCGACACATAATACAGTATGGCTACGTCGTGCCGTCGCGTAACGGTACCTTTGCTTAACACGTCATTACTAAAATTCATGGTTTATTGTGAATAACGTAATTGTATCTAAAAATTGTATTTCGGTCAAATAAACAAAAAAAAAAAAAAAAAAAAAGACGAGCTCGTCCTGACGCTGTGGAAGAATCGCCTATCGCCAGACTGTCTATTCTTCTCACACGCCAATCGAGTACTGTCTTCCATCTTTTCCATTGGCCGGACGATCACGCTCGTGCACACGCACGCAGGCACGCATGCACGCATACACCATAGTCGCGTTACATTCCTACAGAAATGCATAAATCCACAGTTTGATTATTGCACTCTCTTCTTCATATTTATAATCGTCCCACCCTCCCCTAATTTTATCATCTTCCTCTTTGTTTTTAAACTTTACCATTATTTCTCTCCGTCATCCATGTTTATTATCCCTTCCCTCTTCCTCATTGTTATCACCTTTCCCTAGTCTGTACCTTCACCATTCTCTCTATCTGTCTCTTTCTTTTTTCTCATCTTTGAATATCTATTTTATCATTAGGAGAATAGTCATGATAGAGAGAAATGAAATGAAGTACTGGTATAAACAGAAAAATTTTTGAAAATTACCCTTGAGAATCTACAATTTTAATATTTCCATAAGTGTCGAGGTGTAAGTGTTGTCCGTGGTAATTGTAGCTGCTGGCTGTAGATGTCGCTGCTGGGGTACTGCTGTATTTTCTTCTCATTTTTAGATACGTGGAAGAAAAATCGGACTACGGGCGCCGGGATTTGAACCCGGGTCCCGAACGTTCGTAACCTAAGGCGCTAACCACTGCATTACCGTTGTCCGGTGTTAGTGTCGAGTGGCGGTATTTGTTGTCGAGTGCTGCCACAGTGTATTCGGTGCAGTAACCGGAAAATAATCGTTTTAATACTTTCAATCTGTTGAACTGAATTGTTCATATTCAACGGATGATTAACTATTTTTTTTTTTATTATTTAATTTGTACTTTACAATTTGTTCAGCTGGACATTCTTAGCTTAATTGTTAAATAACATGTGGATGGCAACCCCCAGCGGAATACCATCTTCAAGATTGACTATTTTATTTCTATAGTGAGGTCAATGGGACGTTTTCTTTTTGTCTTCTTTCTATGAGAGTTTTGCTTGTTTCAGCAGCAAAGTATACGAGATCTGTGAGGATTAGTACATGATCAGGTTAAGCTCAAATCTCAAATAACACAGGATGGCAATAATTATGTTAAAATGTTTATATTCATGTATGTCGTTAAGTAACTCGAGCATTATATCGCAAATTCCGTAAAAACACAAAGCATACGGTATGTACAAAGTATAAGAGTTCAAGTATAATTCTGTTTACAATGTTCTCTCTCTCTCTCTCTCTCGCTCTCTCTCTCTCTCGCTCTCTCTCTCGTTCTCTCTCGCTCTCTCGCTCTCTCTCTCTCTCTTTCTCATTTCATGGTCCATATAATACATGTATTTTTTTATCCAGAGAAAGTACCTATATTCAGTTTGTACTGAAATTGCAGCGATTATGTTTTCTTAATTGTATTATAAAATAATTCTTTAAGTTGGGGGAACATATTTTTTTAAACTTCCTGTCAATATCATCTAACCATAATATTAGTAGATTAAAAGTCATGAAGTATTGGAATTCATATTAACAACTTGTTTTCTAACTATAAAGGTAAATATCTGACATATTAACATGCTTAAAACATTGGATACTAAAATTTTGAATATCAAATTAAAAAGTAAATTAATAAAAAAAAGTGAAAAAAGTAATGCTACCACCGTATACATTTTTAAAGTGAAACAACAAGGATTGGCACACTCCACGTGAAGCTGACTGTCTAAATCACATTTTGTAAGCTTAAAATCGTGTCTCCCATATTTTCAACTTTAATGGTCTGCAGATAGCGAAGTAACGTTTCAAGGAGATAGCGGCTAGTGTCCAAACACTGATAGACAATGACACAACCGGAATGAAAAATAAACATAGCTTTTATGGATTGGTGTACAGATTCTAAGTGGTAAATAGAAATCAATTTTATTTATGACATTAAAGATATAATAATTACATCTATTTATATTAATAGATTGCGAATATTTATATTTCCCTCACAGAGGGATTATTTTAATTTTATTTTATTTTAATTTTATTTTATTTTAATTTTATTTTATTTTAATTTTATTTTATTTTAATTTTATTTTATTTTATTTTATTTTATTTTATTTTATTTTATTTTATTTTATTTTATTTTATTTTTATTTATATTTTTGTTTTTTTTTTGCTACAGCACGTGCGGAGCGCGGGACGTGACGTTTTTTTTATTGCTAAGGAGAGTTAACTTTTTTTTTAAATAACTTCTCTCGTAAAAATTTTGGGAATAATTGTTATTTTTGGCCACTAGTCGAAATATTTCAAGTTCTTCATATTTTTTACCTTTTAAACAAAGTCAGAAAGTCCTATGCAACTTGTAGGGATCTAGAGACAGCATGATTTATTTACACTAATTGTTTTTTAGGTGCCTTTACCAATTTCTAATGTTCTAGTACATAGTGTCGTAAATTAAATGGTCCTACCTTTAAAAATCGATAGGACATTTTATTGCAATACCAGGTACATATGTTGAAACCACTAATTTCTTAACAAATTTTTCTAGCTTCCACTTCTATTCTTTATTTTCTCCTTACTATGTTTGTGTTTACCTATATTTAAAAATACTAATCAAATATATCTTCAGAATTTTGGATCTTAATAGCCGAAATAATGGTATAGGAACACAAAATTTACAGTTACAATTTATAATTGATAAACGATTTCAGTGATATTCATGGATACACACTTGCACGCGTCTCTGCACTTTCTTCTATACCAGACTGTTAACGCAACAGTTTACATTCATTCGTTTTCGAGACGCCGCGCACACACAATCTTCCACGCACTGATATTCACATACATGTATCACTACTACGCAGCTAACCTAGCCTAGCACATAAAATTATACATATCTCAATAATATGATTTCAAGTCGTTTCTAGATAAAAATGCCCTATTGCGCTCCTTTTATAAAATTAAAATGTTCTATCCGAAGCATTTAATTAATTAATACACTATTATCTATTTATTTATTATTTATTTTTCATTATCTATTGCTATTATCTATGTATTATCTACCTGTACGCTTAGTTATAATTGTAGGTATAGGCTGTTACGAAAAGCTGATTAAATTAAATCGAATAAAGAAATGCAAGAATCACAGGAAGAAAATGTAAAACCTCAGTTTTTTCAGTCTCCAAGTGCCAGATAGAATACTAAGTAACGATAGAAAAGACAGTATAAGCATCAGATGATAGCGTCTGATGTATGGCTCAGACCTATTTGCATATACTGAAACAATGAAGAAACACGCTTCTGTTTTCGAATAAGGCTCATCCCACATCAAGTCGATCATTTTTTGACGTACAAGTTAAACATTTTTTCAGTGAAGTATCATATAATTTACGTGAATTGCTCATTTTCATGAAAATGGAATTCAGAGACTATTTTTAAAATCGAGTTGCTCCTTTGCAGTTTTAAAGTATATGGTTTAACATATTTAAATAAAATTTTGTTCGCATTAATAAATCAGTATTTTGTGATATTGGAAATAATATTACTTCTAAAATTTTACTTCTAACTGATTCTCAAAAATTTTCAAATATTGAGTTCGCCTTAAACGTGGGTAAGTATATATCTGATAATCGTCTGTTTCAAAAGCAAACTGCAGACGCAAGTATATTGCAATCAAAATCTTTTGTTTCTTTTCAAGCGAATGAAACTCTATTAGAATAAATTGCGAGTAATTGTGTTTTTGTGCAGCGTGCAAAGTTTAAAAGGATAATTTAATCCATTCTTGTTATTTATACAATTGATATACAAAGTAACACGTTTGAATATTGATTAAAAATTCATTTTTGATTGAAACCAATCTCACTTAACGCTTGGAATGCCCCTTTATATTTAACTTACTTTACTGGTCTTTTTTTGTTGTGAGGTGCTTTGCAATCTGAGCACGCTTTTCCTGGAAAGAGTGCTAGACAAGGTCCTATTGTCTATAGATAGAATTTCCTTAGCCGTACTGCCGCGCCTTACGCGGTTGCGTCTGAAATCCGCAGTCTCAGTCTTAAATCCGAATTGTATGGGTAACATTCATCACTTATCCGCACCACTCACATAGCAACGCCAGCTGACATTTTGTTGATACACATAGCACAGACGACTATGCTAATATCATTGACAGCAACGCAGCTATTTTTTGACAAGCAAGTTTTAAGTGTTGCGTCGGGTGTTTAGATGCTACGTAACTTTATAGTGATTTGGATAAACAACTGTATAATGTGTACCTTTTTTAGCGTGTATTCACAAAACAGTTTTAATTTAATAATAACCATATAATAATATAATATAATAATGATCATAACATAATGATGTGATATTGACTGAAATGCCGCAGATCAAGAAAATATTAGTTATAATGAATCCAAACCAATGGCTTTAAAATTACAATACTCACAGATTATTAGAAAAGACAGAACAGATTATAGAAAATTATATTGATGAAATAAAATAAATAAATGAGATAAAAAAACATAAAATAAAATAAAAAGAAATAAAGTAATACATGATAATATAAATAAAATAAAACAAAATAATTAACTAACCAATTTACAAATAGACACTTCTTACAAGCTTGTAAGTAACATTATGTCTAATTACATTATAAACAGTTTACGGTATTATCGCTACTCGTATAACATCTTTAATTTCATCATTCAAAGAAATATGTTTACTGAAGTTGATCCAGAATGTCAGTAGGCGCCACTTTCTAACCACCAGTATGTATCCAAGTTTCGCCTATGATTATATTATTCAGGTCTGGAATTTGGTAATTAATAGTGGAATTTACTCAGTAATACTGTGTTGTATATCAAATTTTTTTATCTATTTTGTTTTTGATTACATGATGTCAATGGATCAAACATCTAAATTCGCGTCTAATATATTATTCGAAATGCAATGCTCAAAAGGATGTAGCTGTAAAGATCATTTGCCACAAGAAAAGGTTGACAGATAACTTGCGTTATCCGGAAGGATAGCGGAAGCCCTTCGCGGTCCCTCCAAAAAGATCTGATAAGTGCCGCCCAAAGGCGACAGTGCCTTGCCATTTATATATGTGTTCCGCCCTTTTCTACGGAAGTGTTAAACGTTTCCCCTTCCATACTACAAAAAAAATTTTTTTTTTTTTACGTGGAGGAAATCTTCATAGACACCTTTACCAGCCCTGTGGTCCGGGGTGCACAGGGCGGCAGAAGGTAGTGCCGGATTCTTACCGGCTAAAACCTCCACGGGCGGGCCTACTGTAGACCAGCGTGTGCGAGTTGATCGTCGGGCCCCTGTGTGCTTAACACCAAGCACGTTTAACCAAGTATGCCAGAAAGTACATCCACAGCACACGCAAGGGAGGGGCTTGTCCGCTTGCCTGTTTGTACATTCGAAGAGAAATTTTGGTTTTTCCGTCCATTTTTTACACCAATCATACCGAGGATTCGAACTCGCGACGCGTCGTCTTCAGTTCCGGGCTTTAACGAGCGCAGCTGGCTGCCCCGCCGAGCTTCTAGCTGATTGGAAAGTATCTGATTCTTAATGTGGCAATGTATATCAGGAACTATTCTAATTAGCCTCTTGAAGGAGATGTACATTTTTCATAGCCCTCTCAAAATACAAGGGGTAAAGGTAAATAATTCCCTCTATTAAATCATTATTATTAAATCTATTATGAAGCTCTTAATAATATATTTTTGCTGCTGTTATAATTCTTGTAGTAGGAGATGGCCGTTCTAAAAGAATTCCTGCCTCTTCTAATGCAGTTATTTTCAAAATGCCTAGCCTTGCGTTTTCCATCGCACTGGCAGAGATTTTATAACGTATGGGATTAGCATAAGTTATAAATAGGTCTAATTAATAATTTGTAACAGAAGATGTTAACCTCAAGGCTTAGGTCCGATGCAAACGATCGAATTTGCAATAAATGACCGCAACGGCAATGGGTTGGAAGAACAAGAAAATACATATGTATGTACTCTCCTTTTGTGAAACAGAAGAACTTTATTTATTCCTCTGCTTTTCTAACGGCACTGGAACGATGTTGATGCTCCAATGTCTATCGTTCTCGCTTTCCTAACCAAAATTGTCCTTAACGAATCAGATCATCTCGTGACCTCAGACACACCCACCCTTAGCTTTCCTCCGCCACAACATCGTCACTAAACCACTCATTCTCTATCTTTAGAATAGGCAACACCTTTTACCGAGTTTCTACCCTTAGAACGGTGGCATGCTTAACGTATAAGTGTAACTAGGTTTTACATAAAGTTATTGGAATGAATTGTGATTTACGTGTGTTAATTCAGTGTCTATTCCATTACGATTGCTGAATACATAATAAAGTTTAATAAAAGCAAAATTGATAGTTCTGTTACGACTCAGCTATTTTATTTTATCATCCAACCCTCAACTATACGTGAGACTAGCCGCTGACAGGATGATTTCTTCATTGTTTCTGTAGTTAGCTGCTACAGTTATTGTTATGGTTTTATAAACTAGTAATTTGTTGCTCATGCTCAATTTAGATGTTCTTGCTGTAAGATAGTGCAACGATTTTCTCATTATCATTAGGTGTTTAATGTTTTCCAGTCCAACTTGTGATCCAACTCTCACCCTTGTAGGATAAGACGATGGAGAAGGATGGCAGTCAGACGACCCAGAGCCGTCCCATCGCCGCCCCAACGGACCATGACTAGAAGAAGCAACAGCGCTAGGGGCAATGACCCCCCCCCTAACGCCAACTCAATAGTCGGGCGGTACTAGGACTGGCTCTAACAAGAGGACGCGAGAAGGGGGTGCAACTGAAATTAATTCATACGAGGTTCCTGGAGCACCCCTGTCATACACGTAGGATGGTCATCGTGGAGTTTTAGTCGGTAGGAGTCCGACACTACTCTGCTGTTACGTGCTTACTGCAGCAGTGGAGTGTCCATGAGGATTTCTCCACGTACAACAAAAAAAAAGTCCAAATTGTGATCCAAATGCAGTACAAGATATTTAACCGAAGTTGTTTGCTGGATTTCCTGATTTAACAATTTAATCTTAGAAGATTCTTTCTCTTTAAAAATGAAGGCAATGTGCGAACACTTGTTTGAGTTTAATTGGATTTTGTTATCTCTCGTTTAGCGTTCTATATTATATACGTGCTTTTTAGGTTTCTTCTTGCTATTTTAATGTTTCCATGTTTGGATGAGACATTTTCAGATGTTCTTTTTCTTTTTTTTTTATTATTTAATTTGTACTTTACAACTTGTCCACATTCGGCAAATTTTTCTAGCTTATTTTCAGATGTGAACGTAGCGAAGGAATAAGTTTCCGTTTTCAGCGTTGTTAGCAATAAACAAAATAGAAAATGGATTCGAGGACATTTTTTTTTGGAACCGTAAATTTCTTTCAGAGAGGACACTTACACTTCTAATTTTAATATACACATACCTATTCGTAATGTGGGAGAAAATAATTCTATATGTGCTATTCAGCAGAATTGTTTATAACTTCCTTAAAATCCTTCATTTTATCACATAATACATAAAATCATTCAGACTTTAGCGGAGGCTTTTTCCACATTGACAAACAACGCGGTGCAGTATTTTCCTTCTTCCATTGATTTAATTACGTCGCTTGTCATTCTGTGTATTTACTTTACTGTATTCCGATTCTTTCTAAATCTAAATTGTTGGCCTAGGATTAGGTATTTAGCTTTTGGCGGGGTAGGCAGCTACGCTCGTTAAAAAACAACGGAAAAACTAGACATTATCGGCACCCACTTTTCCAAAACACACACACAAAACGACCACATGGGTCGAGAACAACTGAACAGAATTATCATCGCCGAAACAAACAAACTCAAAAATAAAATAGAACAAGACATAGCGCAAAGTAAAACAGTTTGCACATTCTCAAACGAAAACACCTCAGTCCACCCCAAACAACCAGAACCAGAAATAAACTACTTTACAAATTACAACCAACTAAATATAATCTTCTCCAAACTAAACAACAAAAAATCCTCCGGCTTCGATGGCATCCCAAACATTTTGCTCAAACGCTTACCTAACAAAATAAAATGGTACTACACAGTACTCTTCAACAATGCGCTAAATAACACGTATTTCCCCAGAAAATGGAAAAAAGCCAAATTAATAGCCATTACAAAAAAAATAAAGACGGTTTATCACCTGCAAATCTACGACCTATAAGCCTCCTCCCCAACATAAGCAAAGTATTCGAAATAGTCGTAAACAACTCCCTAGCCTCCTTCTGCGCAATAAATAACGTAATCCCAGAAAATCAATTCAACGCAATTAGAAGAAAAACAGCAGTTACCCCATCAGCGACATCTACAGCCAGAGCAACAATTATCACGAACAACACTTTTACGCCTCAACAATAAGCACAGAACTCCAAGAACATTTTGAGAAAATTAACGATTACTACGCTACATGGAAACTAAAAATCAATGCAAGCAAATGCGAAACCATACTGTTTAGACCCAAGTCAAGTGGAATCGGCCCAATAGAAAGAGAACACTGTAAAAAATTTCAATTAAGAGAAAAAACAAACGAAGGGGAGCTCATACCACACAAAAATTGCGTAAAATATCTAGGCGTAAATATAGACGACAAATTAAACTACAAGCAGCACCTCGAAATTCAACTCTCCAAAGCCAGCAAAGCATTCTAGAAAACAAAAAGATTATTCTACTCCAAACATTTCAACAACAAAGTAAAAATCCTGTGAAACCAAGCACTAATCAGACGGATCATAACCTACAGCTGCCTAATCTGGTACAACATATCAGCTTCCCTAACGGAAAAAATTCGCATATTCGAAGGAAAATGCATCAGGGCTTGCCTGAGTACTTACAGATCCGAACACAGCGGATTCAAAAAATACGTAAAAAATAAAAGAATCTACGACTTAGCCAACATCCACCGCATCGACTGCCACATCTTAAAACTAACAAGAAACCACTTCGCGCAAGCTGCAAAGATAAAAGGTTACACTGACAACAGGTTACATCCCCCCGAAGCGTTTTTATACCTAGACGAAAGAAACTATCTCCAAGACCAAAATAATATCCCAATAATGTACCATATAAAAAGAAAAATAGGGATTAAAACAATACTCTACGAGAAAAACTTAAATGGACAAACCGTAGGCACTAGGTGGAGATACAACATGGCCCTTCCCCAAAAAGACACAGAAGTCAATCACAGAAAAAACATAAAAAAATTGGTGGATACCGAAACCATAATAAAAAAAAGAATAACAAAAGAAAGAGCCACAAAACGACAACGCTCAGATCTGCCTCCGTATAAAATAGTGTGAATATTGTAAACTTTGTAAATATTGCAAATAATTCTACAGGACACCCCTCCCTTCCCCTCCCTGTCCACCCTCTCCGACCCCCTTTCCAAAATCCCACAGACCCTCCGAAACCAAATAGACTAACGAACTGTCCTGTTTTTGCGACCAGGTTTTCAGGACAGAGATAAAAAGAAAAAAACAACATCGTATATAAGCACCGCTCTACAGCGACTTAAATCTAATTTATATATTATAAAGCTAAAGAAATGTAATTCCGACGCACAAAATATTGTATGCCTATGTCGTACCGTCATGTAACATTTTTCTAACAGCTATCAATCGTCTTTTGTCTCGACTGAGCCCTGGACGTCCTCTGACGCTTACACCCACATTCGCATGTACAGTGTAAATGTATCATCTACCTAACACATTCGTCTACTGGTCAATAAACATTATAAAAAAAAAGCTACGCTCGTTATGGCCCGGGACTGAAGACGACGCATCGTGAGTTCGAATTCTCGCCCTGGATATATTTCCAAAGGATGGAAAACCCAAAATTTCTCTCAAAAGTTAATATACGACAGAGGCAAGCCAGGGCGCTCCCTTGCGTGTTGTGTTGGTACTTTCTGCGTGTGCTTGGTAGAGTTGCTTGGTAAGCACCCCAGGACCGATGATCATTCACACTTCCGACCATGTTCCTACCATTCCGACCGTGGAGGTTTTAGCCGGTAAGAGTCTGGCCGACACTACCTTCTGCCGCCCAGTGACGGATGGAGAGGTAAGATGTTTTCTATGAGAACTTCCTCCACGAATAAAAAATAAAAAATAAAAAACACAGGCAATCACTAACTACTGAAACGAAAGGACAAAAAGAAAGAAAAAATAAAAAAACAAAAAAAGAAAGAAAAGAAAAAAAAATTTTTTTTAATGCGTCCGAGGGAGATGGTGGTCAGGAGGCCCCGCACCGCTCCGCCAACACCCACCATGGGTCTCGACTTTCAGGGAGGCGGCTCTAGCGGCAATGGCGTCCCCTAGCGCCAAATTAATCAGTTAGGAAACTTTTAGGAGAGTGCCGTAATTCGCAAGAGGTCCCGTGGCATTCCATTTTAGTCGGTAAGAGTCAGACACTGCTATGCTGCTGCAGCACCAACAAAGCGTCCATGAGGATTTCTCCACGTACAAAAAAAAGGGATTTAGCTATTATTTCATCCATTCATATTTTGTCAATTGTCTTCTCTACTATTTTGGATGTTGGATTCTATAGTATGGATCGAAGAATCGAATAGTTTTAATATCAACATATATATTCAAACTATAATATATTAGGTTGACAACTAAATGATTGCGGATCTTGTCATTACCACTTAATGGCAAAATCCGCAATCATCTTGTCATTACCACTTAATGGCAAAATCCGCAATCACTTAGTTGCCAATCCAATAGTACACGATTCCTCTTGTTTCTATCCTATTCGTGACTTGCAGAGAATTTCTGGAAAAAGAAAGTTGGCTTGTCTCTTCGATAGCTGATTATGGAATGGTTGGAAGAGTTTTTGTAAAATTCCTGTGTGGGAAAAATAAGAAAAGTTAAAAGCCTGACGTTGCTGGCGGTGTCTCTGGTCTTCGTATGGTTCAACATTTACGTCCGGCTTAAAGCCATCCTTTCTGAAACAATGGTTGAAGAAATGATCCTGGTTAAATACGACATAACAAGGTAAGACACGACACAACATACGATTAACATATTCAAGGAAAAGCCAGAATACAATATAGATATAATTGGAAGGAAAGTTACTGGTTATAAGCGGATGGTGGTTTTAAATTCTTGTGTGCTTCTTCTAACACTATCTGTGCACGTTTCCATATCTGTGGAAAATTCCCTAGCCTGAAAATAAAAATCTTACTCCTTTGTCCGGAATTTCTTTTAATATTTTTGCTGTTATTATGTTGCTGTTGTTTCTTTAAGTTTTTGATTATTGCTTTCTTTTATCATTTCTGCTTACAATTTGTTACTTGTTAATGCAGTCGATATTTGGCTCTTGTATGTTTAAACATTGTTAGTATCCATTTATATTATTATTTGGTTTATAGCATGTCTGGTGATAATTGGAAGAAATAATTTTTTTGCAGCTCCTTCCTTACAATCCAACATTTGTAGCTTGCCGGATGATTGTTTCTGCAATTTGCACAGATTACCTTTTTTATTTTTTTACATATAAGCAATTAATCGAGAGATACATACCTGAACATTTGACACGAGTCGGTAATTTATTACAATAATTTTTCGTGCGTCCATGTCGTTCACACATTGTGGAATATTATTATTAACTCTTGGCGTTTCTACTTTTATGATCGTATTACATACCACATTGGTATCATAAATTTCCTTGTTGCTTTTGTCTTATTCACGTTCAGAGAGAAACATTGACAATGGTGTTAAAGCGACACTTTCGCTTGAGTAAATTATGTTGTGTAGCTCGTGTCTCCTTTCCAATAGATCTGTTTTGATATATTTTATGTCAAGTTTTGGATGTTCAATTTACTTATAATTCTCAATGAGAATTGATTGTAAAACGTCTACCAAATAAAAAAAAAAGTTTTGGGTGTAATTCTTTTGTTATCACCTGAAACCTTTTAATATCTTTGCTTAGTAGGTATAATAATTTACATTTTTATTTTTTAGAATATTTCTTACTATCCTGTATGTATTTTGGGTCTTATATGTAGTTTTAATGTTTCCTTGTCTTATTTAATTTACATTACATTTAATGTACAGTTTTTAATATAAAAGTAGAATGATTTTGTAAATTCTCATCACTGAGGTTTTGTAATGTCATCTGTTTGACGTTTACGGATCTTCTAACCACTTGATATTGGTTTTCACGTTAATTAGTCTTATTTTCGTACGTGAATTCTCCAAATCTACTTTTGTTCCTCTTTTCCTTTTTAGTGTGGGAAGCTTCCATTGTAAACTGATAACTTTTTCATTTCCGTTTGGCACCTAATAAAGAATTAAAAGTGTGTTGCAAAACATGTTTTTTCCTTAAAAATGTCAAAGTTATTGAAGTTTTTCTGAATAATATTTCTGAATTTGATAAATTTACAAATTTATATCTCCTCTTAACACTTAACGCTCCAAGTGTGCCTCTCAAGCAGCACCTATGTGCGGTGTGGTGCGGTACTTTTTTTAAAATCTGACACTCAAAAACTTTTTTCCTTTTGTTTTTTAGTTGGAAGAATTTTACAACCAATTCTCACGGAGAATTATAAGTAATAGCTTTTAATTATAATAATAGCCAATTAATAGGCTAAGCGACGGCGATAAAAAAGCGATTAAAGTGTGAGGTGAATATGTCGCAATAGGTACTGAAGGTACCCGCAAATATGTTGACAACCAATAACGTTTATTAAACTCCATCACTCAATAACAATGAACGATTAACAACGATTGAATAACAATTAACAATTAACAGAGGTTAAATAACAATTAACGGTTAACTACGGTTGACGCTTGACGACGATTAACAACAGCGACGATTGACCGAACTCTCAAGAATAGCCGACTCGTTTCTCTTCACCATTCGCGCTTCGCGGCTCGGGGTAGAATGTGCTTTTTGTTCCAGATCGAACGGATTCTTCCCTTTGTTGCCTATCGATATCCACTAGCGTGCGTTCATTAGATGCGCCGCAGCGGCTGGCGCGTATACGCTCTTCTGAGAATTCGGCGGTAGAAGCCTGAAGATATCGATGGCACTGTGACATCAACCTCATATCAACCATGAGATATCGAGCTCCGACCTTCGGACTCCTTTGGACACATCACCACCTTACCATCATAGCCTACAACTAGCCCCTCAACATCCTAAACCCAAAGAGTATATAAACCGAGACTTCACCTAGCTCGGGCAGTACTTGTTCTCTTTCTAGTTGCTGTACAACCCCTTTTCTCCGGTTCGGTGCTTCTCTTGTAAGTGGCAAATTTTATAATAAAGTTTTATAAAGAAAAATTAGTAGTTGGGTTACGACTCAGCCTTCTTATTATCATCCAAGTACCAACTTCACCTATGCAACACATTTACTACACATAATATTAACAACAGCAACCACAATAGTCATACTGACGAGGATTCGCTAACCACTAGAACATCAACTGGCAAACACTACATTATACCCAAAGCAACGGCTCAGGAAATTAAAAACATAATCGAGAAAACAAAAAATAATAAAGCCCCAGGAATCGACCTAATCAACGGCAAAATCTTGAAAAACCTTCCGCCAGAAGCGATAAGACAAATCACAATAATAGTTAACGCAATTCTAAGAATACAATACTTTCCAAAAACTTGGAAACTGGCACAAATCATAATGTTACCGAAACCAGGCAAAGACCCACATCAAACTACATCTTATAGACCAATATCATTACTTCCCATATTCTCCAAAATACTAGAGAAGGTAATATACGACCGCATTAAACCAATAATCGAGAAGGAAAAATTAATACCGGACCACCAATTCGGATTCAGACACAAACACTCCACTATAGAGCAAATGCACAGACTGGTCAACGAAATAATACAAGCACTTGAAAACAAGCAATACTGTACAGGCCTCTTTATGGACATAGAGAAAGCATTTGACAAAATAAATCACAAAAACCTAATTCAAACAATCAGGAAACAATTCCCGGAGCAAATATACCAATTAATAAAATCTTACTTAAGCAGCAGAACCTTCGCAATAAAAATCAAGGACACATACTCCGAAGTCAAAGACATCAAGGCAGGGGTTCCGCAAGGAAGCGTCTTAGGACCAATTTTATACACGCTATACACGGCCAACATTCCAACAACCAACGATAGTAAAATTCTGACATTTGCGGATGACACAGCTGTAATAGTCAGGCACACTAACCCTGCAACAGCAGTTGCATTATTACAGGAAAATTTTACAGAAATTGAAAAATGGCTAAAAACTAAACAGATTAAAGCAAACCCCGATAAATGCAAGCACATCACATTCACGCTGCGAAAGCAGATACCACCAAACATTATACTAAACGGCACGCACATAGTCCAAGCAAGGCAAGTCAAATACCTAGGACTCCACTTAGATACACGATTCACATGGAAACAGCATATTAAATCAATAATAGACAAAATACAGATAGCAAGGAGACAAATGTATTGGCTAACAAGTCGAAAATCCAAACTAAGCATAGAAAATAAATTTAAAATATATAAAACAATAATAAAACCAATCTGGACGTACGGAATACCGCTATGGGGAACAGCAGCAATGAGCCATATAACCAAAATGGAGACAATGCAAGCCAAAATACTAAGAACAATAGTAAACGCGCCATGGTACGTTAGAAACGAAGACATTAGGAAAGACCTGGGAATACCGACGGTCAAGGAGGAAATTAACAGATATGCAAGAAGGTACAGAGAAAGAATAGCAACACACCCGAACCGGCTGGCAGCGGAAACGGTCAACACAACAGGTATAGAAAGAAGGTTAATAAGGAAGCACCCAACAGACCTCACAAAGGACACAACCTAACAAACACGATGATGGTACCCCACTGGGGGTAACCACCCACATGATGTATTATCACACCGCTATAAAATTTTACCAAATGTCCTATAGGACAAATTGTAAAATCTAAATAAATAAATAAAAAACAAAAAAAACATTGATCACATACATGTACTCTTATCTCACCTGGCTCTAATTTTCGCTCCTCTTTAGTACTATTTGTTTCTTGATCTCCATCACTGCCAGCATTTTGTTCCTCCTTATAAAAATCATGTTGTTCTTCTTTGTCTCTTTGTTTTTCTATTACTTGCCTATCTCTCTCACGTTCCCTATCTCTTTCTCTTTCTCTTTCCCTGTCACGGTCCCTATCTCTTTCTCTTTCTTTTTTACTCATACCACTACGTTCGACACTGTTTACTAAGTGCTCCTTTCCTTTAAATATACTCTTCATTTTATATGTTCCGTTGTCTTTGACCGCTATAGCTGTAAGTTTATTGTTTTCATCTATTATTTTCGCAATATTTCCTTTGGAAATAACCATATTATTGTTATCGGTCAACTTGCCTAAACTAATTAAGTTTACGGACATTTCTTTCGCATAATAAACTTTACTTATATTTATTTTATTTTGCTTTCCAAATGCTTCAAAATAACTTATAACATTCCCAACTTTGGTTGCCTTTATCGATCTATTATCACCCAAATAAATATTTACCGGTTCTTTTAGGTCGATAGATTTATCAAAATAATATATATCGTTAATTATGTGATCGGTACAACCGCTATCTAATAGCCACATAATCTCATTATTACTTATCTCGCTGTTGTGTGCTGCGTGCGCCGTTGCTATCCATGTGCCTGCTCCTGAATTGCTACCCTCGCTCTTGCTGGTTACTGATTTTTTTTTTTTTATTTTCTTTATTGAAATTACGATCAATTCTTACATTGAGAATTTTCAGTAATTTTTCTGGCGTGGCGCAGTGACATGGCTGATTATTTATAATAAGTTAATACTTATTATAGATACGTGTAATTATAAGTAAGTATTTTAAATAAGTGAATGTTGCTTAGTTTTGACAACTAAGTAAATCTAGCGTTTAGGTCTAGCGGGTAATGTCTCTTCAGTCTGCGAGTCTGGTTCGATGTATCAAGTAGTCCAGTGATTAGGGGATTTCGGTGTTTGTTGACTCTTTTGCTATATCTATCACTGTGTTTTGCTATTTCCTCTTTGACTGTGGGTATCTTGAGGTCTCGATGGATTGTTTCGTTGGTAACATACCACGGTGCATCTAATAATGATCTTAGCGTTTTCGATTGGAAGCGTTGAAGTATTTCGATGTTGGAGTTGCTTGCTGTTCCCCATAGTTGGATTCCGTAGGTCCAGACAGGTTTTATTACGGTCTTGTAGAGGGTAATTTTGTTCTGTAGGTTTAGTTTGGAGCGTCGGCCTGTGAGCCAGTAGAATTTTTTTAATTTTTCCTTTAATTGCTTCGTTTTGTCTGAAATGTGGTTTTTCCATGTTAGTCTCCTGTCCAGGTCCATGCCCAGGTATTTGACTGAGTCCTTGCTAGGAATTATTGTGTTGTTGATGGTGACCTGGGGGCAGGTTTGTTTACGGAGCGTGAAGGTTACATGTGAGGATTTTTTTTCATTAATTTTGAAGCCCCATTTATGAAACCACTTTTCCATAGAGTCGAGACATCGTTGGAGATTGGATGAGGCAATTACCGGGTCAGCGTGGGAGGCTAATAGCGCTGTGTCGTCTGCAAATGTTGCTACTGTTATCTCAGTTGATATCGGTAAGTCGGCAGTGTAGATGGAGAATAGCAGGGGTCCGAGGACACTACCTTGGGGTATGCCAGATTCGATTGGGAATGTTGCGGAAGTGGCGTCTAGGCATTTAACCATAAATTGCCTGTTGTATAGGTAGGACTTTAGGATGGAATAGTAGGGGTGTGGTAGTATTTTTTTGAGTTTGTAAAGTAGTCCTTCGTGCCATACTTTGTCGAATGCCTGCTGTATGTCTAGGAATACCGCTGAGCAATATTTTTTCCTTTCAAGGGTTTGGCTGATCATGTGGGTTATGCGATGGATTTGCTCTACTGTTGAATGTTGTTTCCGAAAGCCGAATTGATGATCTGGGAGTGTTTTCAAATCCTCTAGGAGTGGAAGGAGTCGATTCGTTAGTATCTTCTCGAACAGTTTAGACAGGGTAGGTAGGAGACTGATTGGGCGATAGGAGCTTGTTTCATGTATCGGTTTACCGGGTTTAGGGATGAGGGTAATCAGTGAGGTTTTCCAGGCCTTGTTAAAGTATTCAAGGCGAAGAATAGCGTTGAAGATTGATGTGATAAGTGCTATCCCTTTTTTGGGGAGTTCCTTGATTGCTTTGTTGCCTATTAGGTCGTGCCCTGCTGCCTTCTTAGGGTTTAGGCTATTGATTGAGTCTATGATCTCTGCAGAAGTGAAGGGTTCAATTGGAGGTTACTGATTGACGATGGAAGTTTCTACGTTCCCTGCTCGTATAGCTTTTGTTTCCTCTTCCTCTGCTGCAACCACGTGTTGACCCACGCCAATAACTGCTACTGCTTCCCGCTTGGACGCTATTTTGACACTCTCTTGCAAAATGTCCCACTCTTCCACATTTGAAGCATCCTTCCTTTTTCGCAGCAAAGGCATTATATTTCGTCTCTCCTCGATTTGATTTACCTTTCTTTTCTGCTATTTCTATCTTATTCCTCACGTACGCTACCGTTTGATTCTCTTCTTTTACTGCGTCTATTATATCCGCTATGTAGCTATACTCTTCAGGTAACGCATTTAGCACGTAATTTAGCTTTTCCCTCTCACTCACTTGTGCGCCGACACTTTTTAATTCGTTTATCAATTTTTCAGAATCGCTAAAGAATGATGCTGAATCACTTTATCGAAACTTCTCCTCTCCAATCTCCTTCTGCACACGATCTGTAGTGCCGTCGACTCAAACTTTCTCATTATTTCATACGCAGTTTTTTCCTCACTAATATATTCCAATTGTCTATTTGATATTGCACTATAAATTATATTTATCGCCTTCAGATCCTTTTTGTCCCAGTCTGGATTGTCTGTTTTGGTCTTCACTCGAGTTATAACAATATCGCATTCTTTATACCTCAAAAACATTATTATTCTCTTCTTCCACATCCCATAATCCTCACAATCAAATATCGGTATTATAATTTCCGATCTTTCCATTTTAATTGATTTTCTATTCTTTACTCAAGCGTTCCTACGTGCTCGAAGTATTTTTCTTTTATTTTATATCCTTGGAAAATTTCTTCCCTTACTAAACTCACCCGAACTAACTCGCAAGACCAAAACCCACACTCTAAAAAGTTTGCAAAATTAGGAACCACGTTCTGCTACCATGTTAAGGTATAATAAATTCATGCTTTTATTATCACACAAAATCGATACATATGTCGGAGATGAAAGGAAGACCGGAGCCTTCCCTTTGCAATTTTGGGAAAAGTTCTCTAATGCTTTAGCTTAGATTTTATCATAGCTGTAATTAAGCAATTGTTGTCATTCGACCTGATTATAATTGTTCGAGATTTGCGATAGCGAAATTGGGTTCGAGGTGACAACTGGTCGCCGAACGTAGCCACGGTCACGGGATAAATGTTTAGCTTGACGAAGGTGTGGAACGGTTGTATGGTTTCCCTAGATATGTGGTTGTGGCGGCATACGGCCTCAAGAACGGGTCTGGCCACATATGATTGTACTTTGGAGGTGTCGATATAATGGGACACGCGTTGTATTAATAATCAAACTCCAGACAGAAACTGCCTAGCAACGGCGTTTGGAACTTTCTCGATGCTTCCAACGAGCATATAACACACAAATGCAATCGTACAGCGAGAGAGATTTCCATCAGATTATTATTCGTGTGATCGCCTTGGAAAGTAATACATCTAGTATTTTACCGAGCGTCTCAGCAATCGTATTTTTGTGCCTAAGATTATTCTACGCATAGTAAAGAGTTATCCAGTTGACCGTGGATTCGTTTGAACCCAAGAACATTGTTAATAGCGTTCATTAAACTCATTATTCGTTAAACTTATTATTCGTAAAACATATTCGTTAATCTTATTATTCGTCAAACTCATTATTCCTTAAACTCAATATTCATTATACTTTGTAAAAGTCTTAATATTCGTGTAAATATAATCTCTGCTTCGTAAAACGATGGCTAATTCAAACGAAGAATCGTTACGCGCCCTAAATTCTAATGTTAACCCGACATATATATAACCTTGGTTATGAATATTTTAAATCGGCACCATAATTGTTATAAGTATATAACAAACATTTGGCGTGCAGTGATACGCATAATCGGTAAATATTATCTTATGTTAATCTATAAATCTAAGGGATCTCAGAAAATAAATGCTTCAGATGGAATATATCCGGATTTGCGAATAACTTCTAGATACCGTTCAGTTTGAAAACAAAGACAAGGAATATATGGATTATGTGGAACATCTCGTATCTTATTCGAAAAATTACGAGCTGAGGTGGTTTGTTCTACGTGTCGGTTGGTTTATTAAAGAGACGAGTGATAAAATTGTAATAGTCAGTGTATATTAAAATCACTTTAAATACAAGTACAGAGATAGTGTATGGCGGTTGTAATCGTCGCTCGCTCAATGCTACCGTTCAACTCTACGCTTGCTATTCCACTGTATGACCCGTTATAATGATTCGTTATAATGATAGTCCTAGAAAGGGCGTTCGTCTATTAGTATCGACCGATGGCATTATAAAAAGTTTAAATGTAAATCCGGATGACGATTAGAAAGAACGGCGATAATGTTTTGTTCGGAGTTTGTTTACCTTTAGAACTAGCAAAGCAAAACAACGTTGTCACTCGAAGGCACAACAATACGATCCGCCTTAAACGTATGTAAGTACATGTCTGACAATCGTCTGTTCCAGTAACAAACTGCAGACTCAAGTATATTGCAATCAATTTCGATCATGTTTAAGAAATGTCGACAAAATCTTTTGTTTCTTTTCAAGCGAATATAACTCTATTAGAATATATGTAGAGTAAATGTGTCCTGTATTTTTGTGCAGCGTGCAAAGTTTGAAAGGATACATTAATCCTTTCTTGCTATTTATACAATTGATATACAAAGTAACACGTTTGGATATTAATTAAAAATTCCTTTTTGATTCAAAATAATCTCACCTAACCATTTATATATGTGTTCCGCCCTTTTCTACGGGAGTGTTAAACGTCTCTCCTTCCATACTACAAAAAATTTTTTTTTTTTTTTTTTACGTGGAGGAAATCTTCATAGACACCTACCACCCTTTTGCGGGTGGGCAGAAGGTAGTGCCGGATTCTTACCGGCTAAAACCTCCACGGGTGGGCCACTGTAGACCAGTGTGTGCGAGTTGATCGTCGGGCCCCTGTGTGCTTAGTAACACCAAGCACGTTTAGCCAAGTACTCCCAGAAAGTACATCCACAATACACGCAAGGGAGGGGCTGGGCCGCTTGCCTGTTGTAAAGAGAAGTTTTGTATTTTCTGTCCATTTTTCAGGTACTTTATGCCGAGGATTCGAACTCGCCACGCGTCGTCTTCAGTTCTGGGCTTTAACGAGCGTAGCTGGCTGCCCCGCCGAGCTTCTAGCTGATTGGAAAGTATTTGATTCTTAATGTGGCAATGTATATCATAGGAAGTATTCTAATTAGCCTCTTGAGGGAGATGTACATTTTTCATAGCCCTCTCAACATACAAGGGGTAAAGGTAAATAATTCCCTTAATTAAAACTATTATTATTAAATCTATTATGAAGCTCTTAATAATATATTTTTGCTACTATTATAATTCTTGTAGTAAGAGATGGCCGTTCTAAAAGAATTCCTGCCTCTTCTAATGCACTTATGTTCAAGATGCTTAACCTTGCGTTTTTCATCGCACTGGCAGAGATTTTATAACGTATGGGACTAGCATAAGTTATAAATAGGTCTCGTTAATAATTTGTAACAGAAGATTTTAACCTCAAGATTTAGATTTAGATTATTAGAATTACGGTCAAGAATTACGAGGTGGATCTTTCCCGCCGATTGAAAACTGCAGCCCATGAAATAGGCTTAGGAATCTGTTATAATTTTTCTTTTTACTTTAAAAAAAATTTGTTTGTATTCCTTAAATATATATAAAATCATATTATGAGAAATACTTAGTTAATTCCGACAGATTTCAAAATATATTAATTCATAGGAAATCATGAAAAATTTTGCACCGATAATTATAGTGTACGTTTTGAAAAATAATTAATCTACATACATGTTATATTTTCTAGAATTAAGCATTAGATTCAACCAGAATCAAACATACGATAAACATTTATTGTTCAAGTTATACCACACCAGAATAATTTACTTATAATTCTCAAAGAGAATTGATTGTAAAATTCTTCCAGATTAAAAAAAAGAAAAATGTTATCTTTTCGATACGTATTCATACAATCTAACATGACATGATGATAAATTGTAAACAAAATTTTCCATTTCGTCGTGTATACTATTATCTTCATTGTATATAATTTTCACAAATAGTTTGGTATGATAATTTCATAGCAATAAATAAAAATGATAGAAATAAAAAATAAATAAAAATAAAAAATATAGATCAAAAATAGAATTTAGCTATTTAAAATACAGCTGAAATAATTTTTCTGTAGAGATGACAATTTTTTCTTACGTGTATCGAAGTGTAAGAAATTATGTAAATATGATATTTTAATGTTTGACACTTACACTGAAATGTATTTTATAACTAGAAATGAAGACAGAAACTATAAGTGGTATTATTGTAATTATAAGCATCGTAATTGATATTATAATATGTATACGTATGCATACTTACATACGTATATATGTATGTCGGGTTTACATTAGAATTAGGGTTAGGGGCGTGAAACGAATCTTCGTTTGGATTACACGTGTCGTTATGCAAAAGAGAAGACATTGACTAGTGCAGATACGATTATCATAGAACTGGACAAGTAACCGTGGTAATTAGATATTCGAGAAATATTCAATTGGATGCTTGTAAACTTTTTCCGCGAGTGATTCATCAATAGCTGCCAGATCTTCTAAATTAATTTCTATCCAATATTCACCCAAATTATAATTACGTTTTAAAATATCTCTATATTTGTAATTGGAGTTTCCCTCGTGGAATTGTGTAATAAATTCCATAAACTACTTCTTCGAATGTTGAAAATTAGTTCGCGTCTCATTAGATTCACCCATCGAGAAGTTATCGAAAAAGAATATTCCTGGGTCATCAAACCCTTCCATTATAACTTTTTTTTTCTTTCTTTCTTTCTTTCTTTCTTTCTTTTTTTTCTAAAGTAAATCATTTATCATCTGGTATATTGTTTGAGGTAACTTCTGTCTGTACATTTTCTTCTTTTCCCTTACTCCTCTTTCTCTTTCTAATGAATTCTTTTTATTCCGTAAAATAGGTTTTGTATATTCAATTTTGTTGAGTGCAATTCTCATTTCTGATAACTTACTTTTATTAGATAATTCTTGTGAATCTTCTACTACATCTTCCATATCATTTTGAGTGTGGCTTCTACCTTCTGTAAATTTAATATTTTGAACAGTATCATTAATTTCACTTAATTTCACATAACATTAATTTCACTAAATCGCACTTGTTATTTAATATAATTCTTGAATCGACTTCTGTCTCTGCAGTTTCTTCTTTTGTATTTTCTTCCAGTTTTCTTTGTTCTTCTAATCCACTCTTTTCATTTTGTAGGATCTTTCTTGTATCTTCATCCTTTTTAACTTCGACTTTATCCGATCTCCTAGGTCTGCCTCTATGTTTCGCTTCTCTCTTTGCAATATTAGCACCTTTGTCTTCTTCTGGTTGCTTCCTATCATCGCAACTCTTCGATCGCCGACTACGTGATAAGGGATTATTAAATACCATATTTATACGTAAACGAGATATTTTATTCTTAGTACGTTGGCTTGAAGTCGCTTCAACAAGTGCTATTATACTCGTTACTGCATTATCATTTTCTACAGATTTACACCTATCGCTATCACTAGTTGTATTCGATAAAAGAACTTCCCTTCGTTGACGAGCATCAGTTGCTTCGTTTTCACTATCTGAAATTGATTTTCGTTTAATACCTCTTTTTTCTTCTTTGGTAAATTTATTTTCTACATTTTCCGATGCATTTTGTTTATTAATTATTTCAGACTTGTCTTCGATTAATTTCGTCTTTAAAGCGCTTCGCTTGAGTCTAAAAAAGAGTCTTATTTGATTATAAACAATTTCCTCAAATTTTGGCGAAGTAGCAGACTTTGCAGCAACATTATAACGACTGCTCCGTTTACTACTATCTAACATGGATGGAGATAGACTCTTGTCATCTTTATTTTCTAAAGACTTCTCTTGTGTATTGGCATCTAAATTTCTCGACATAAGATCTGCTGAAGTTTTTGTTCTGTACTGTCACACGCATTTTCCGCTGTCATCATTTGGTCTTCTTCTATAAGCAAATGTTCATTATTGTTAGCCTTATCTTTTGATTTTTGTATGGATTCTAATGATATATTTTGTTCAACGTCGTCTATTGATTTTGTATCATTTTCAGCAGTTGATTTACTAACTGCTTCTACTTCCTTCATTTCAACTTTGTTTTCTTTATTTGTATCGTCGTCCAAAATATTTCTCATCGAAATATTATCCTTCTTGTTATGATCTTTTTCTGCTTCTCCTAAACTTTTACTTTTTTCATCAAGCCATTCTAGTAAATTATGAGTATCTTGTGACGAAGATGGTGACAAATCATTATACAATACTGCAATATCTTCTGTTCTTCGTTTCAAAGACTCTTTCTGGTATTCTGTCGAGATATTGGCATCAAACATTAAATCTGTTTTAGTGAAAATATAATCCTGTGAATCGGTGTCTATTGATACTTTCTTTTCACAAGAATTCTCTACATTAGACTGCAATTCTTCTGGAAATTCTTTCAAAACCATCTCTTTATTTTCTACAGTAACGTCTTTCTTCTCCAAGCTTTTGTTCAAACCATTAGAAACTAAACTATCCTGACAACTCCCACTAGTCGCTTCTTTAATAGTCTCCTGTCTTCTTAACTTGATTTCGGCAATTGTTTTTCGTAGTAATTCGATTTCTTTATCGAGGCGCTGACCCTCTTCTTTTGCTTGTTGGAAAAGATCCATGCTTCTTTGCATTTGCGCGATTTCTTCTCGTAATTGGTTTATCATTTCAATAATTTGTTCGTTTCGACGTCGTTTTAAATGTTTCTAACTCTTTGTCTGAGTTTTGTTCGAAGCTAGATCGTCTGCCTCTATATGTAAAAATGAATCCAGCGTTTACCTTGACTTGTTAGCTTCCGTAGATGCTTCCAGTTCCAAAGACCTTCTGGTTTCGTGAATTAAGAATTCGTCGTCGAGGATGACCGTAGTCCAAGTTAGTCCTTCCCGTAGGTATGGATGTCCTTGTTTTCCAGACGAAGCGATGTTTCACAATCCTGGGATTTCGCGTCCGTAGATGCTTTATGCTTTATGAGTGTTTCTTCCGGTTTCGTTGATAGTTACTTCGTTGTCGCGGATGACCGTAGTGCCACGTAATTCTATCTTCCGTAGATGATGAATGTCTTTTGGTTTCCGAACGAACAATTTTCGCTACCCTGGCAGAATCGCCAAAATGTCACGTAAAGTTGGTAGTTGGATTGTAGTAAGAAGGCTGAGTCGTAACCCAACTACTAATTTTCCTTTATAAAACTTTATTATAAATTTTAACACTTACAAGAGAAACACCGAACCGGAGAAAAGGGGTTGTATGAGTACAGCAACTAGAAGAAGAACATGTACTGCCCGAGCTGGGTGAAGTCACGGTTTATATACGTTTTGCATTTAGGATGTCGAGGGGCTAGGTGTAGGCTATGATGTGGAAAAGTGTCCGAAGGTCGGGGGTCGATGTCTTATCACTGATGTAGGTTGAGATGTGATTGATGTCACATACCCCCCTCTTTAGATTGATTTTGGTCCTCCAAAATCTTAGTGTGTCTTCAGTATGGACCGATGGAATTGAACTCTGACTGGCTCGACTTGTACTTGTTCTTCTTCGTCGTGGTATATTATGCTTTTGCTATTTCAACCTGTGAAGGTTGGCTGGTTAAATTTCGACCACGATTAATATTGATAATTTGCGAAGTTCGACTAAATGCCGCAGTATCATGTGTTGAATCTTTTGTAGACTTCCCAACAGCCTGTGATATAGAATGAGTTAGTTGGTCTTTAGGTAATGATATTAACTATTTTGTTGTTTCTTTATAGTTTGACTGTTATCCAGTTGCTCTTTTGATACTTGCATTTCTTTGTTTTGTTTAGCAACTTCTACAGCCTTTCCAGCATCTACAACTGGTTCTTTTTCAATGCATGTAATTTCTTCTTCAACCAGCACAGCTGTGCTTTCCTCTATCGTGCTTTTGTGTCGTTTAGTAAACTTTTCAATTCAATTTCCACAGTATCTGGAGCTTTAGATACCGACTGACTATCATCTTCTGCATTTTCATCACCCCAATCATCAAAGATATCCTGAATTACACTTCTTTTGTTAGTTATGCGCACTTTATCTGCTTCACTTATAGATTTATTCCTTCCTTCTGTATTAGCAACATGTACGACAATTTTATTATGAATAATTTTCTTTTCTACATTAATTTTATGTGAACTATCAAAAGATCAATCTTGCCATTTCCATTTGTTGTTTCTTGTTATTCTTTTCTTTAATATCAATGTCATCTGCAGTTTCTAGATCACTAATTACTCCTGAAGTAATAGGAATTATAGAATCGTTTCTTGTCTTTGTATGATTTAATACGTCATAATTGTCTTTCTGGCTATAATTTTCAGAAACTTCTTGAGCCACAATTTCTGTTGTGATTACTTCTATAATTATCCCATCACTTTCTCGTGCATAATCTATCAAATCAAATTCTTCATTTACAATTTCAGTGTTCTTTATTTTTTTTTTTTTTTGTTCTGCAGAAACATTTTTTTTTTCTTCGTTGGAATTTACGACAGCATCCTTTTCATGTACAGTTAAAACAATATTTCCTTCTGTACTTTCATTCATATCATTAATAGTTTCTACAGTCAGTACCGCTACTTCTGAACTACTGTCAACTAGTTTAGACAAATCTGTGTCTGTATCCGTGACATGCAATGTTTGGTCTTTATCATCAAAAGTCTCACCAAGTGTTTTAATTAATGCTTGACACTGAGCATTAGTATCACTAACTGTATCTATATGTCGGAGATAAAAGGACATCGGAGCCTTTCCTTTGGAACTTCGGGAAAATCCCTTAACATCGTAATCTAGATTCTATCTGTTAGGGAAGTGATACATTTAGACTGTACATGAGAGTGTGTGTGTAAGGGTAAGAGGGCGTCCAGGTCTGAGTTGAGACAAACGACTGTCGTTAGAAGATTCTGGAAGAGTCGGTTGGCAACAAGCGTGCGTGTAAGACGTCCTTTAGAGTGTAAGCTGTTGTGTGTAAAATAAAGTCAATTATTGGTATTTCCGAATCTTCTCTTTTTTTCTTAACACTATCATAGACGTAATTAAACAATTGTCGTCATTCGATTCGATTGTATTTATCCGAGATTCGTGATAATGAGCTTGGGCTCGAGGCGACAGCCAGTCGCCGAACGTAGCCGCGGTCACGGGATGAACGCTTTGTCTAACAAAGGTATGGAGTAACTCTATAGCTCTCCTTAAAAGAAATATTCGTGGCGACACGTGACAGTAAACATTCCAACGGTTTCTGTCCCGTGGCCCGCCACACGCAGACCCTATTCTTCGAGTAAGATGATTGCCAGATGTCGATGCGTCTCCGCAGTACATGTTCGGCTAGCCTGAGAGCCCGTCATAAATCTTAAGACTTAGCTGACTAAAGTCCTTCAGACAGACAAACAATCTTTGTCCCAACTACGGGAAGATAGAGGAGACATATTTTCCAACGTGCGGCGTCTCCCACTAGCAACTTTCCCTCGAGGGCGGCTAGCATCCTTTTCTAACCACCGATATGGAGATTGACCAATTAGCAGCAACGCCAATTTCCCTCACTTTCTGAACGAAGGCTATCCTCCACGAATCCGATGATCTCGTGTCCTTAGACACACCCCATGATAGTTTTCCTCTGTGGCATCATCGGGACGGAAATGCATTCTTTCTTGCGACCCCATCGACTAAAGATTAACGTCTTTACTATCAGTAATTACTCAGACTTAGATTTCGTGAGAACGTTCATCCGTCATCCCGTTGACCGCGGATTCGTTATCGAACCCGAGACCACTGTCACTAGTGTCGCGAGCGCTTAATCGCCGTGGTTGATTGTCAAATCGGCGTATCCGTACTTGTGTTAATAAACCGTGTCTTTGTTATACCGCAACAATGGATAATTTCAATGAAGATTCGTCGAACACCCACAACCCTATCCTCAACGCCACCCCGACATCAGAAGTGGGATCAGGCTCATGTATAACCATGGAACAACTCATGAGAATCGTGGACCGGATAACTAAACCGAGGGAGCATGAGCTGAGTGTAAAACCCGGAAATGTTTCGCTACCACGCTTTAACCCCGAAGTCGCAGGCGCCGATCCAGCAGCGTGGTGCTCGGCTGTTAGTCGACTTATGAAGGACAACCCTCTACGAGACAGTGCGTTACACTCTGCCTTGAATGAAGCTTTAGAGGGTTCGGCGGCACATTGGCTGACGCAAACGATGATAGACGAAGAGATCACCTGGTCTACTGTTAAGGAACGATTCCTTGTGCATTTCGGTGGTCAAGAGACGACGTCCTCATCGTTAATAAAGATATCCAGGGAACCACCGGGGAAGAACGAACCCGCAGGGGTGTATTGCAATCGTGTCCGTTCCCTCCTGAAGACAAGGTGGCAACATTCTACGAAGGACGAAATTCTTAACGCCGTCGCTCTCTACTTATCAAGTTGGCACTACCAACGTTTTAATCGATTGGCTCTCACAAGCGATATCAAAACTGAGGACCAATTTCGGAGCGAAATGAGACACTTCTGTTACGAGGAGGAGCCGACATCTTCGCCAAGAAATGCACTAGCGGAACCCGAGGCCAAACGACGCAAGTTATCGGGCCACCAGGTGAGATGCCTTTACTGTGGTACCCACGGACACAAGATATCGGAGTGCCGCAAGAGAATGCGTATTGAACAGCAGAAGGATACACGACGTCAGGAAAGAAGCCGACCAGCCACATCGTCCAAGACGGTTTGCTTCAAATGTCGTGCGGAGGGTCATATCGCACCTGATTGTCCGCTACTGCGGGACAGAAACCCGGCTCCAAGAACGAACGTCGAGTCAACTCCTGCGTGGTGGATTCTCCAGCTGGTAGATTAAGTCATTTGGGTGAGTCGTTCCCATTTTATTTCGATTCTGGAGCCGAATGTTCATTAATTAAAGAATCTATAGCCTCGAAGTTTTCTGGCAAACGAACAACTGATGTGGTAGTAATGCCAGGCATAGGGAATACTTGCGTTAATAGTACATCTCAGACATCATCTTGTACATCTGGACAAGAGTCCACTGTAGGTATTAACGGTTTTACATTGGAGATAATTTTTCATGTTCTTGCTGATAACTACTTAAAATACGATATCATGATTGGTCGTGAAGTTTTGAGCCAAGGTTTTGACGTGAATGTTACACGAAACAGTGTCGATATTCGCAAGACAAAAATGGTTAACGCCTGTAGCAAAGTCGCTGAAATTGCGGTCAACATTAACGAGGTCGATACTGATGTAGTTGGTAGTGACAAAGATCGATTTATTTCTGTTCTCGAAATATTCAAAGAGTCATTTATTACGGGTTTCCCGCGGACTCGTGTAAATACGGGTCAATTAGAAATTCGTTTGATCGATCCCAACATCACCGTACAAAGAAGTCCTTATAGACTTAGCGAGGAGGAGCGGAGAATAGTCCGAGAGAGGATAGGCGAGCTGATTCAGGCAAAAATCATAAGGCCTAGTATTTCACCATTCGCAAGCCCTATGTTACTCGTGAAAAAGAAGGACGGCTCGGATAGATTATGTGTAGATTTTCGAGCGTTAAATAAGAACACGGTAGCGGATCGGTATCCCTTACCTCTTATTGCTGATCAGATCGCGAGATTACAGAGCGCGAGATATTTTATTAGCTTGGACATGGCCAGCGGGTTTCACCAGATCCCCATTCATCCTAATTCGATAGAGTATACCGCGTTCGTAACTCCCGATGGACAATACGAATACATAGCGATGCCGTTTGGATTGAAAAATGCACCCTCTGTTTTCCAGAGGGTCATTCTCAAGGCTTTAGGCGACCTTGCTTATTCGTATGTCGTTGTATATCTGGACGATGTTCTTGTTGTTGCCGACTCCATAGACCAAGCTTTGGAAATATTACACATTGTATTAAACACCCTCGTAAGCGCCGGATTTTCTTTCAATTTTTCTAAATGCTCCTTCTTGAAGACGTCAGTACTGTATTTGGGTTATGTGATTCATAACGGAGAAGTCCGTCCAAATCCGGGTAAAATACAAGCTTTGAATTCCCTACCCGCGCCGACGACCGTGACACAGCTTCGGCAATTCATTGGCCTGGCCTCCTATTTTCGAAAGTTCGTTCCTAAATTCTCGCAAATAATGAAACCTTTGTATGCACTCACTTCCGGTGGCAAAAACATAAATTGGACGGATAAACATGAAAGGATCAGGCAAAAAGTAATTTCTATTCTGACCAACGAGCCGGTGCTAATGATATTTGACCCCAATTATCCTATAGAACTACATACCGACGCTAGTTCAGAAGGATATGGGGCTATCTTGATGCATAAGGTCGAAGATAAAAATAGAGTAGTTGAGTATTACAGCAAACGGACTAGCCCTACGGAATCTAGATATCATTCCTATGAACTAGAAACGTTGGTCGTTGTAAACGCCGTCAAGCATTTCCGTCATTATCTACACGGACGAGAATTTCATGTCGTCACCGATTGCAATTCTCTGAAGGCATCTAGTAACAAGGTACATTTAAATGATAGGGTTTGCAGGTGGTGGGCCTACCTACAAACTTTTACCTTTGACATTATGTATCGGGAAGGCAAACGAATGGCCCATGTAGACTTTTTCTCGCGAAACCCCGTAGATCTGGATCACCGTGCGAACAACAAAATTGTAGAGAAAGAAATCAATCTGACCGAGATCTCCGACGATTGGTTGCTGGCGGAACAACGTCGCAACCCACAAATTTCTGAGATCGTCAGAAAGTTACAAAACGAAGAGCTCGCGGAAGACATTGCGAATACATACGAATTACGGTCCGGTACACTTCATCGTAAAATACAGAGGAAGGGCAGAACCCTCTGCTTGCCCATTGTCCCAAGAGGCTTTAGGTGGTCCGTCATTAACCATGTGCATCAGTCCATTATGCACTTAGGTTGGGATAAAACGCTTGAGAAACTATACGAGTATTACTGGTTTGAGGGAATGGCGAAATATGTTCGCAAATTCGTTGAAAACTGTCATGCTTGTCGAGTTTCGAAGGCTAGTTCAGGTAAAGTACAAGCTGAACTACATCCCATACCTAAGACCAGCATATTCGGCAGTCCTTGCTGGATAATAGCGGATCATGAGAGGTGTCCTACGGGTAAAGAATTTCAAGATTTTTGTCTAGATAGACACATTAAACTCCATTTAATAGCAACCAGTGCTAGTAGGGCCGATAGACAGGTAGAGCGTATTATGGGTACGCTAAAAAAATACATTCACAACAATAGAAACGACCGGGCGGCCTTGGCAAGACGCGATCGGAGAAATACAACTGGCTTTAAATTGTACCACTAACCGCGTGACTAAATCGAGTCCATCGGAACCGCTAATCGGTAAAACAGCAAGACCCTAAGGCTTATCCCTACCCGACAATGTCGAAGAAAGAGAAGCAGATATCTCCCATGTAAAACAGCAGGCGATAAAGAATATAGATGCAAGCGCCAAATACGATAAGGATAGGTTCGACAAAAATAAAGCTAAAGTAGTTAGATTTAACCTTGGTGAGTTCGTGTTGCGCAAGAACGAGGAAAGAAATCAGACGAAGCTAGATCCGAGATTCAGGGGTCCATTCGTGATAGCAGAAATTTTAGAGGGAGATAGATATACTTTAAAAACCTTAGACGACAAACGATCATATAAAGGCAGCCATGACAGACTAAGAAGAATGACAGAGAGTGGCGTTCCTGCCGAGTTGGACGTCTACGGTGATGATAACGACGGTGATAATAACGATGAAAGCACACGGACCTCAGAGGATCATTGATACCGCGTATTGCGGTAATATGCGGTAATAAAAAATGTAATATCGTGATATAATATTTATTTACAAGGAATGGATGATACAGATCTTAATCAAACAGAAAAAGACGATTGTTGTTCAACTTGAACTATTCACACCAAACGTACAGAAAAACAGCACAACTACATAATTAGTTAACGACCCGACAACACTATCTCGGTAACGCCATTCGCACTCTCTGGCTTCTCCACTCATACTGCGCTTCTCAACTCGCATTCTCTGCCCGTTCTCGTATCTCTTTTGTCTTTTCCTAGGCCCATCACACGCGTGTTCCGCAGAAGCTCGTGCCCCGGGTCACGTAGGCCCTTTCTACGAAACTATGCACTTGAAAAGACCGATGACACATTGATGGACCCGACGGCGTCTCAGCTCTCGCGACATTGTCTATGGTTAACTCGACGCTTCCTAGGCCCTTTTCCCCGATACTACACTCGGCCATCCTGCAATAACATCTGCCCTCAGATGTTGCCGTCTATCTCGCTGTCCTCAGATGCGTCACTTTCGGCATTTATGACCCAAGGTTTCATAAAATCAGCGGTAGTTGATGACCGTTTTGGCCCCTCATGCTCCCCTACTTTCTCCACAACGTAGCGATCATTCCGCATGCCTCGCAATACCCGGTACGGACCCCCCTTCGGTACTGCTTCGCACTCTTTCTTCTTTTATTATAACTCCTCTGATTTTCTTCCTGGGTTGCGGCGATCTTCCTTTTCGCATCCTTGCGTAGCTCGCGGCGTTGTTCCTCGAACCTCGCGGCCCACTCTTCGTCGATTCGCTCTCTAACATGCGCATCTTCCATGATTTGCCTTTCGACCGCGACGAGTAGCTGGTCGACATGTTTTCGTTCGCCCCAAGTTGCTTTTAAGTAGGATACCCTTCTTGTGGCACGATCTTCGTCAATCTGCGTATTCTTTTGCCGCCTGAATACAACTTCATTCGTCCACACTTCCCTCAAATCGTCTACTTCCTCCTGAATGTCCCTCAACTCCGTTAAAGACACACCTTTGTCCGCTTCATCGCTGCTCACCGAGCTGGATGCTGTGTCGATCCCCGTGTTACACCCCGTGGTAAGACCTAAATCGTCTGCGCTATCTTCCATGGCCAATCTTTCAAGTTCCAAAGTCAGCGTTTCGCCATCCGACCCGTCGGCATTTTCTTCATCCGACGTTGCCACCACTGTCTCCAAAGATGTTAGCACAAACACTTTTTGGAGAACTTCACTAGCTTCCTTCTCCGGCCTACACCCGCTAATGATATCGCGAACCGCTTCACGATAATGCGGTTCCTGTACGTGTGTTACGTCTATTTCATCAGTCTGTCCTACTGCATTGACTTTCAATGTATCCGGCGCGTCCTCGCGACCGTCAGTCTGATCGTCAAGTCGTAAGAACGTCACCTCGCCCCGCTCGACCCGCAACTCTACCTGATCTAGGAAATCAGTACCTAGCAACAGACTGTGTCCTGTCATCACCTTATTCGAGACAACGTGCAGAGTGATAGTAAAGTCATACCCGTCGACCGTCATTACCGTTGTAAACTCGCCCCAGGTCCCATTGCTAGTGGAACCAAAACCGTCGAACTTGAACTTGCATTTACCTAGCGGTGGTGACCCTAACCTCGCATACTCGTCTGATCGAATGAACGTGAGATCACTTCCCATATCCACTAATGCCACAAACCTACAATCATCTATCGCCACTTCCTTCGTATACTTCCTCTTCTCGGATCTTGACACTACGCAAGTCTCTTTCGGTCGTGCTGTACACCTCGCTGCAATATGTCCGAATCCGCTGCACTCGAAACACCTAACACCTTTTCCTCTCTCCGGGCACTTAACACTTAGATGATCCTCACTACCACAAATGAAGCATCTTCTTTTCTTCATTACCTCTACAGATTGACTGGGCTTCCCGTTCTTCTCGGTTTTAGCCGACTTTACAATCGACTTTACTCTGCGACTCTTCTGCTCTTCGTACATCACTAACCTCTTCCTCAACTCTTTGATTGACGTAGCGCCGTACAATATAGCCTTATTGTTCTCGTCGTCTATTATTCCATCCACTATGTATTCCACCTTTGCTTCCTCCTCTATGTCCACATGGCTGGCTATTTCGAGCATGCGGTACATGTAAGCCAAACATGCTTCATCACTCTCCTTTTTTGTTTCTTCAAGTTTCCGATGTACTTGCCTACTGTTAACTTTCCTCGAAAATTCTTTCACTAGCCCCCTCTTCAACTCATGCCAAGTCCTGGCATGACACTCGAAGCTCGCAAATATTTTCGCTGATCCCTTCAGCAGCTTCCTCGCGTAGACTGCCTTCTGCCCATCCGACCACATGCACGTATCAGCGACTTCCTCGAACGACTCGAACCATCGTTCGACATTTTCACCTTTGTTGCCACTAAACGACTCTAGTGCATCTTCGACGTCTCTAAAACTCAGTGTCGAACCAACACATGCCCTTCGACAACATTCACCACAGTACTGATACACCCTTCGCGTACCTCCCTTGTATCCTCCTGCGTTTTTTTTTGTCGCCTTCGTCCTCACTTTCGTCGTCGCTTTCTTCTTCCGACGAAACATCGTTACCATCCATGGCCGCTTGTAGTCGTGCGCGTAATTCTGCTTTTCTTCCCGTCGTTTTTAGACCCAAACTAGCGAGTCGCTCTTTCAACTCCTTCGTATTCATTTTCTCAAAATCTTCGTCTTCGTTACAATCACGCTCAGCTCTCTGTACATTTCCTAAATCTCGTTGACCGGTTGGCTCTCCACCGCCCGTCGATCCCTTAGGATACGATTCGGCGATCGATTATAAAACACTTTACAACGATAAATTTTGTAATTTTTCAATATGGAATTATTTTTGCCAAATCTTTACCCAGACACACTACGAAAAAAGATAAAATGAACAATTATTCGACTCAGGAAAAAAGCGGAGGGAAGTAATTGGAAAAGATAAAACTAACTTTTTAGTCAACGATGAAAATATTATTTTTAGGAAACATTTGATATACATTAGCCGAAATAATTGTAACAGTATGAATAGCTTTTCCGAATATTTGAAATGATATAAATAGTTTGTAAGTGAGTCAAGTGGCATGCAAGTGTCCTCCGCAGTCTGAAGAAAGGGAAATGACAAGCATCCGACGAATTGGCACTACTGTTTTAATTCAACACCGACTCAAGTACATACTTACAGTAGTATTCCCAACTATTTATATCTTACGATAGTATTAATAATTTTTATCCTATACCATAGATTCAAGCTTTCTCCAAATATTTGGGTAAAATGTCTAAGCAAAGCAAAAATAATTTTACTCCGAAGTTATTTAAATACTCTGAATTGAATTACAATATTTCTGCTCCTTATATTATAATATTTATAATTAATGCGAGGATCAAACTATTATATTAAAAAATAATTTAACAAATATTCCTTAAGAATCGATGTTAATTGAATTGTAAGAGTATTTTTAATTATTTAAAATTTATAGATAAGAGGACTTTATTGTTAAAACGATTTTCTAAACATTAAATAATTTACATTGATCTACACAGCCAATGCCCATTTATCACTCAAGTGTTCATTATTAAAGTAGAACAGAATTAAAGCGCTCTATTGAAAGAATGAATTGAAATAATAATTCTAGAGAAAATAAAGCAATTAAGAAACACTGATTCTTTGATCAATTATGTATTTACAACCACAAACTTTTTTTAATGTATCCTAAAGTTTAAAAATGACAATTTTTTCCTTCATGAGAATACCGAAACAGGTAACTATAATTTTCTCATTTTCAACATTGTTTCACAAATTTTATCAAATCAAAACTCAAAGTGATTGCATTCCAATTACTTCTAAACCAATATATCTTGTATACTATAATTATTTCTTTTATAATATACAGATTAGTCTGACAATTCTTCAAGATCACATCATATATACTGCACGCTTACCATTTACCAATTTATTCATCACCAAACAGCTCCAAAGAGACCATCCATTAAAAATGCACTCTTCTCAAAATTTCTCATCTCACCATAAAAATTTATCCTCAACTGGCATCAGAACGACAGAATGTAATCATCATGGAACCACAAGTTGACAATTTATTAACAGCACCAAAACATCTTTCGTACCACGCTTACCGATTATTCTCTCTCGTACACCAAGAAGAGCTTCGAAGCACGTGGATCGGCTCACTAGTATCCTCGTGTGTCACTGCTCAGATCCAATCAGCTGAGATTTTCGCGGTCACTCGCATGATTTTCACTAGGATTTTCATGAAGACGAACGACAACGATGTTCTTGATGTCGATGGCGCCGGGACTATTAGTTCACTGCGACCGGCTTGTCGCGAGCCATCGGCCAGTGCCTAGGGCAATATTAGAATCGTCAATCTACAAACGTCCCCACTCCTTGATTCGTCGTTGCCAATGTTCTGACGTGCTTCGTCTAGTCATCTCTTTTCTACTTTACAGCTTCGTTCTGGCTCGTCTTCCTTCAGACGACTGTCCTCTTTTCGGCATCGTTTCATCGTCGACGCCATTTCACTTAATATTGTATCTGAATTTATCACAGTTGGTTCATCAGTTGATTAAGGGGGTGTCCTGAATTAGAATGTTCTAAAACAGCGTCTTTTTGTGATTTTTTTTAGAACGGAAAGAAAGAAACGAAGTAATTGAATGTTGAGGTATGGCTTCATATATATTTAACGAATACAAAAAATTTTTTTTAAAGTAAACGAAAAAATTTGAACAGATTTCTAAATCTATTTCATGGGCTGCAGTTTTCAATCGGAGGAAAAGATCCACCTCGTAATTCTTGACTGAAAGGAAAGACCAAAAAAGAATTAAATTATTATATATTTTTCTTCTCGATGAACTAAAAAAAAAGGCAGAACATAGTGTGAAATTACAAATTTTAGTTAAAAAATATGTGTTTTTTAAAAAGAAAAAATAGACTTTAAGGTGCTATAACAATTACTTAAATAAACTTTTTGACGAACTTTTAGGGCACTCAGGATCCTCTTTTTGCCCCTCAACACAACTCTTACTACAAGAAATATAATAGCAGCAAAAATATATTAAAAGCTTTATAATAGATATAATAATAGTTTTAATTAAGGGAATTATTTACCTTTGCCCTTTGTATTTTGAGAGGGCTATGAAAAAAGAACATCTGCTTTAAGAGGCTAATTAGAATACTTTCTGATATACATTGCCACATTAAGCAGCAAATATTTTCCAATCAGCTAGAATCTCGGCGGGGCCTCCAGCTACGCTCGTTAAAGCCCAGAACTGAAGACGACGCGTGGCGAGTTCGAATCCCCGGCATACAGAAGAGCGGCGCACACAAAACCAAAACCCTACCAAAAGGAGGAAAGTTTCTTATTAAAAGAAATATACAACACGCAAGAGGCCAGGCTCCCCTCCCTTGCGTTGTGATGAGGAGGATGTACTTTCTGGGAGTACTTGGTAAAACGTGCTTGGTGTTAAGCACACATGGGCCCGACGATCACTCGCACAACACTGGTCTACCATCGTTCCGCCCGTGGAGGTTTTAGCCGGTAAGAATCCGGCACTACCTTCTGCCGCCCTGTGCACCCCGGACCACAGGGCTGGTAAAGGTGTCTATGAAGATTTCCTCCACGTAAAAAAAAAAAAAAAAAAAATTTTTTTTTATAGTATGAAAGCAGAGACGTTTAGCACTCCCCTAGACAAGGGTGGAACACATATATAAATGGTAAGGCACTGTCGCCTTTCGGCGGCACTTACCAGATTTTTTTGGAAGGACCGCGGAGGGCTTCCGCTATCCTTGCGGAAAACGCAGGTGCTAATAATTTTTCCTTTTGAGCATTGGATTTCGAACAATATGTTAGATGCGAATCTAGATGTTTGATCCATTCACATCATGTAATCAAAAACGAAATAGATAAACAAATTTGATATACAACAGAATTACTGAGAAAATTTACACTATTAATTACCAAATTCCAAACTTGAACAATATAATCATAGGCAAAACTTGGATACATACTGGTGGTTAGAAAGTGGCGCCTACCGACATTCTGCATCAACTTCAGTAAACATATTTCTTTGAATGATGAAATTAAAAATGCTACACGAGTAGTGATAATACCGTAAACAGTTTAAAATGTAATTAGACATAATGTTACTTACAAGCTTGTAAAAACTTTCCATTTGTAAATTGGTTCGTTAATTATTTTGTTTTATTTTATTTATATTATAATATATTACTTCATTTCCTTTTATATTATCTTATGTTTTTTTATCTCATTTATTTATTTTATTTCATCAACATAATTTTCGTATGCCCTAAGAAATCATAAAATAGTCAATGCAAATATTATAATTAAATATAAGAAATTATAATCTGCGAGTACTCTAATTTTAAAACCATTGGATTGGATTCATTATAGCTAACATTTTAAACTCATTAAATTTAAATATTTTAATTTCATTATAACTAATTAATATCACTGATTACGAATAATCATTACAAATGATGGACTTTCGGCTTGGTTTGGGGCGAGGGTAACACGCGGATGGAGAGCTCTGTGGAAAAAGTGAAGTGTGAAGGGAAAAAGGAGAAGGAAACACAAAGTGACACGAAGAACGGAAAATAAAGGGTGAGCATACGAGGAGAAAGTGAAAGAAAAGCGAAAAGAAGACAAGAACGAGAGAGAGATACAAATAAGAAAAACTAGAAGAGAAGAGGTTAGGAAGTCAGAAGCGCGGCAAAAAAAAGTAAGGTGGGGAAACGACAGATGGCGACAAACAGAGGAAAACCAAGGAACGCGGGTAAAGCGTGAGATAAGGCAGATTTCAAAAATATGTTGGATAAATACAGCTTGTGAGAAAAAGAGACAGCAACCCGGGAGAAAGGAATGGAGGTAATGATGGAAAAAATGGAGAAAATGGAAAGAGGATTCGAGGCAATGATAAAGGAAATAAAAGGTATATTCGAAAAGCAAGTGGAGAAGATGAAGAGAGAAATGAAAGAGGAAAGGAAAAGAATGGAAAGAGAGAGAGCCAGAGAGAAAGAAGGGTGGGATAGGGAAAAGAAAGAAATATTGGGCAGAATCAGAAGAATCGAGGAGGAGAAGGACAGGGCAGAGAGAAAGAAAAGAAGAAGAAACATAGTAATCAAAGGAGTAGACTGGAACGAAGTGTTAGGGAAATGATACATTTACACTGTGCATGGGAGTGTGTGTGTAAGCGTCAAAGGACGTCCAGGTCTTAGTTGAGACAAAAGACTGTTGTTAGTCGTTAGAGGCTTCTAGGATAGTCGGTTGGCAACAAGCCTGCGTGCAAGACGGTCTTCAGAGTGTAATATAGATGTATAGCTGTTGTGTGTAAAGTCAATTATTTGTATTTCCGAATCCTCTCATTTTATTAACACGAAGGAAGCAATGAAGAGACAGTAGAAGAGATCATAAGAGAAAAAATGAAAATAGGGGCAGAAGTAGAAAGAACACATATGATAAGGGTGGGGGACAAAAACACAATAATAGTGGCGACGATGAAATCAATGGAGGAAAAAATAAGGATAATGAAAGAGAAAAGCAAATTGGAAAAGGAGGTATACATAGATGACGATCTGACAAGAAAAGAAAGGGAGGTACAGGAACAAATAAGAAGGATAGCCAGAGTAAGAAGGGAAAAGGGCGAATATGTAAGGACAGGATATAAGAAACTAAAAATAGAAAACAGATGGTACAGGTGGTGGAACGAAAACGAAGGAAATGCTGGAGGAAGAAAGAAAGAGAGGGGAAGAAAATGAAAAAAGGGGAAAACGGGGAGAATACAAAGGGAATGAAAATGTGCTTCTGGAATGTGGCAAGGTTAATAAGTAAGGACAAGGTGTGGAATAGTTGAAGAAATTCGACGTGATCGGACTCACGGAAACATGGATAGAAGAAGACAATTGGGAGAAACTAAAATATTGACTACCCAACGAATTCGACTGGAAATGCAGGGCAGCAATGAGAGTAAGGAAAAAAGGAAGAGCAAAGGGGGGAATAATAACGGGTATAAATAAGGAACTGAGAGAAATAGAATACAAAGAAATAAGCGATAATATAGTGGAAAGAAAAATAGTATGCAATGATAAGACGTATAGGGTAATGGTAGTTTATAATCGAGACACAAAAGGGACATGGAAGGAAATAGAGGAAAGAGTAGACGGAAGAGAAAAGGAAGTGATGATCAGCGGCGGAAACTGGAACGCAAGAACGGGAGAAGAGGGAGAGCCGATAAACGAGGATCTAGGAAAGAAAAAGACAGGCGATCAAAAGACAAGACGATAAACATGGAACGAAGAACTCTGTTAAAGTACCTGGAAGAGAGAGGCTGGATGATAATCAATAGAAGAGATAAAGAAGGGGAGGATGGGGCATATATTGGGGAGAGAGGAAACTCAGTAATAGATCATGTGATTGGCAATCAGGAGGCGACAGAAGAAATAATCGACATGAAAGTAGGAAAAAGAACAGAATCGCATTACATGCCGTTAGAAATAGAAATAGGGGGGGGGGGGCCAGAATTATAAGAAAATGAGGAAAAGAAAGAAGAAGAGAAGGAGAAAAGGGAATGGACAAATGAAAGTGTGGGAAAATAGTTGGAGGAATGTAAAGACTGGACCTGCAAGGGAAGAACAGTAGAGGAAATGTGGACTGAAATCAAAAAGAAGATAAACGAAGCAATACCAAAGATGAAAGTGAAGATAAGGAAATGGGGCGTGGGAGAGAAAGCGTGGTACGACAAGGAGTAGAAAGAAAGGAAAAGAGAGATGAGAAGGAAGATGACAAAGTTTATGAAAGGAAAATGCAGCAGAGAAGCGCTCATGGAGGGAAAAAAAGGCATTCAAACGGTGGTGCAAATAAAGAAAGGAAAGACACGAAGAAGAAGAAATGGAGAAAATAAAGAAGATCAAAACAGAGGAAGAAGCGTGGAAATACATAAATAAATATAGAAGAAGTAGAGAAGGTATAGATGAGGATGTAAGCGAAGAAGAGTGGAAAAATCACTTTATGGAAATTTTAGAAGAAACAGAGCACAAAGAGGGCAGAAAAACGGAGGGGCATAGAGCGGAAGAGAAAATAATGGAGGAGAGAGAAGATAATATAGAGAAGGAAGAGGTGATCTACCAGCTAAGAAACTTGAAGGAAAAGAAAGCAATGGGGGAAGACGGGTTAGAAAATGAGGTATGGAAGTACGCACCGAAGGAAGTGGGGGAGGCGTTATGGGAGTTGAGGAAAATATGGAATGGGGAGGGGATACCAGAAGATTGGAAAAAAGGAGTAATATGTCCGATATATAAGAAGGGGGACAAAAGAGTAGCGAAGAGCTACAAAGGAGTAACATTAATGGCATACAAGACAGCATACAAGATCTATGCAGGGATACTGGATGAACGACTGAAGGCAGAGATTGAAAACAAACTGGAAGGAAGAGGAGTGACCGACGCGGTATTTGTGATTAACCACATCATAGACAAGCAGCTAGGTAAAGAAAAAGGGAAATTATATGTCTGCTTTGCGGACTTAGGAGCGGCGTTCGACAGGCTAAACAGAGAGAAACTGGAGGAGAAAATGAGGAAAATGGGGATTAGCGAAAAACTAACCCGAAGGATTAAAGAGATATACGCAGAAACAAAGAATGTAATGAGAGTCAGGAACCACAACACAAGAGAATTTTGAACAGTGAGGGGAGTCAGACAAGGGTGCCCGTTGAGCCCGACGTTATTCAACATCTACGTGGCAGGACTGGAAGAAGAACTAAGGAAAGGACAAGCTGGGGGCATAGTGGTAGGACAAAGAAAGGTATGGTCACTAACATATGCAGACGGTACTGATGGCGGATAGAGAAGAGGAGCTAAAAGATATGCTAAAGAGATTCAAAAAATTATTAAAGGAAGCCGAATTAGGGCTGAGCACGGAAAAGGTCAAGATAGTAGTTTTCGAAAAAGAAGGAACAAAAGGAGACAAAGAAAATGGAAATGGGGAGTGCAAGAATTAGAAGAAGTGGACGAGATAAGATACCTAGGGTACATACAACAGAAAAACGGCAGTGATGAGAAACACATACAAGACAGGAAAAAGAGAGCAACAATAGCAATGAAGAAAACATGGAGTGTGGAAGAAAGAATAGTCAAACAGGACTACAAGAGGAGAATGAAGATGTTTGGAACACTGATAGAGAGCGTGGCGCTGTTTGGAGCAAAGGTATGGGGCTGGAACATGGAAGAAAGACTGGATAGAATACAAAGAAAATATGTGAAATGGATATTAGGTTTAGATATGACAATACCAAATTATATATTGATAGAAGAATGCAAGCTAATAGAAATCAAAGAAAAAGCATTAAAAGGAGCAGCACGGTATGAAGAGAAAGCCCTAGAATCAAAAGAGGTACTAGTAAAGGAATGTATGAAGGAAAGAGAGAGAAACTGGAGAAATGGCCAGAAGGGAAAAGAGCAAGAAAGAGAAAGAAGGAATTAGAAGAAGTGAGAAATGGAAGGACGCAGGTAGAAACAAGAGAGGAGCAAGAAAGGATGACAGCAAATCAAATTATAGAAGAAAGAAGAAAGAGAGAAGCAGAAGAGAGGGGGAAAAAGGATAAGGGAATCCAAATATAACATACACTACAGAAATAATATCGCCAAAAAAAATTACCAAAGTACTTAGAAGGGAGGATGAAGAGAAAGGACAGAAAAATATTAGCAAGATTCAGATGTGGAAACGAGATCAAAACAAGGGAATACTGGAAAGAAGAGAGAAAAAAAAGATGCAGACTATGTAGAAGGAAAGAAGAAGACCTGAGACAGGTAATAGAAGAATGTGAAATAACGGGGGGACCAAAGGGCATAGGAAAAACGCTAAACGAGACTGGAACAGGTTCAACAGAACTGAAAGCAATAATAGAGAAGAGAAGGGTAAACGACAGGAAGGAAGCACAGCAAGGAGGCTAAAGCCCAAAGTTGCAATAGTTTTTAGTCGTTAATTGTTAATTTGTAGTTTCTAGTATTTAGTTTTTAGAGATAGAATAATTAAGAGAGTGCAATATAATAGAGTGGTTAAGAGGGGAGGTGGACATATAAGAAGCGACATAGATATAAGAGATGTAAAACCGAAAGTTCGTCCAAAGCCGAAAGGCACGGACTAAGCAATAATAAATAAAATAAAATAAATAAATAATTACTTTGTTCTAATAACTGATTCACTGTTTCTAAAAAACGTTTCTGATACAAATGCACGATACTATTCGGTTCATCGTGCCATCATTACTGAAATTATCGGCAGGTACGCAAAGAAATACAAGGAAAGAGCTCATAAAAAGAAGACTAAAGAGAGAACACCTCAGTGACCTCACTAAAGAAATATAATAGACAAACTGGAAGATGGTATTCCGATTTGCGTAGTCATTCACATATTATTTAGCAATAAAGCTAGAAAAATTGAACAAATGCCCAGCTGAACAAATTGTAAAGTACAAATTAAAAAAAAAATTACTGAAATGACATTATATAAACTATCCTTTCTCTTAAACTCCACAGTACGATCGAATATACATGTATGGAAATCCCGTGGTGGGGATAAGGCTCTTAGCGACAGAAAATGTTTCAAGCAAGGCACATCAATCGATTTGTTAGGCTTCGTCGTGCAGTCTGCGTTGTATCTGGAATCTGCGACACGATCATGCCTGTAACTGAATTCTACTCTAATATGTAAATCTACATTTATTTAAACAACATTTTTTACTCTATATTTACTTTAAATAAATTGAGAAAGGTTATGAAAAATAGTTTGGTTTTGTATCCCTTTACCTTCTGTGGTAAAGATGGCGAAGGTGACATTAAATTTAAGAAATCGATTGCAGCGCTATGATTAGCGGCCGATTTGTAAAGTACACTTATCGCTATTTCGGAGTAAAATCATCAAATTCCTGGGCACGAGCCTATGTAATATTCGTAAACTATAAACGGCTTACAATGCATCATTTTCACAAACACTTTTACGTTTAACTTTAGTTATTCATATAACATGTGTTTATAATAGGCTATCAACGAGCGTACGTGAAATGGCATAACGTCGATAGGTTTAAATAGCAGGAATTTGCATAGTAAGATAAAGTAGGAAATGATTTTCTACGTAATTATATAAAGAGAAGTGTTCCGAAAGCATTCTAATTTGTTTTAATATGAGACTATTAAGTTGTTCGAAATGCTCCTTTCGTTTTATAAGGAAATAATAGGCGCACAATATTTTTTGTTTTATATTAGTTTATTGAATTATGCACGAATATAATAATAGGAATAGAACTAAATGGATCATACCTAATTCAATAAAATAACATAAAACAGAAATTATGTTGTTCATCTATTATCACCTTATGAAACGAAAGAAACTTTTCGGACAACCTAATATTTAGGACTCGAAAGAGATACCTTGGCAATTGTAAAGAATTTTAATAATTTTCTGTGCTTTTCTGTGCTGGACCCGATACGGTCCAAGAAACTTCGGATGCAGCTTTAGCCTTCTTGCGTCTCTTGTTATACGTCCGCCTCGATCGTCCGTACGATCCGCCTCTTTGCGTCTGCACGCAACTGATCTCGTTCCTCTTGGTACATCGCAGCCTGTTCGTCCTCGATGCTACTGCTCCTCTTTCGCTCTTCCTCTATCTTCCTCTCCGTTGTTTGTTTACTCGTTTCACTCTTGTCAGGGGCTTTGATCGTCGTGGCGGCATCGTGACATTTTCGTAGGCTCGGTTCGTACGTGGAAGACGTTAACAACTTACCATCTTCCGAGACTATGATCTCTTCTTTTTGGAAGGTCCTCACTTTCATCGTGTCCTCGACAATCCCATTGTCGTCCTCGTCATCCACATCCTCTGTACGTCGAATCTTCGTACCGATATTATTGGAAGGATTCCGCGCGTGCGATTTCCCTTGTCTTTTCGTTCGCCTTGCATTGACTCTCTTCGAGTCTATCCGAGAACTTGGAGCAACCCTCACACCCGCAACGCTATCCTTCTCAGTAAATTCGCAAATATCATCGACAACATCCTGTTGCTGTTGTTTAGCCAGATTCTTCCTCCTCGTGATGTTCGCTAAGTCCTCCTGCTGGCCGCAACTCCCCTGCTGGCACTCGTCCCCGTTCCTCCGCCACTTGCTGCACAGCTACCCGATACTTCTTCAAAACTTCTGCCAACTCTTCTTTACTTTCTTCCAATTGCGACAGTAGCTCAATTCGTTCGCGACTAGCTATATTAGCACGATCTTCTGCTTCGGAACGTTGCCGCAGTGCTTCCTGCAACGAAGCCTGCGTCTCGTTCAGTTCTTGCTCCAGTGCCTGTTTCGCTTTAACTGCAACTGCTCTAGCGCATTCTGCATCTTCTAACTGGTTCTTCAGCTGTGCTACTTCCTCCTCCGTTTTGTCACCAAATTTTAATTCCTCAAGCTCTTGGCCCAATGTCCGCAATCTTTCTTCCTTCAATTCGATCTCCAATCTTGCGTCACTAAGGCTCTGTTCTATGGTAAACTTCTCCGCGATCGCGATTTCTTTTTCTCTAGCTAATCTTTTACTTTGCGCTTTCTCTTGCCGTAGATCGTTCATTAAATTCTGGGTTTCTGAATCGAATTTGCGCTGTTTCTTTTCCAGAAGATTGTTCCTAGCTGTCTGTTTTTCCAACAGTAGTCTCAATTCGTGCATCTCGCCATTCAGTTTTTGCACGCATCGTTTCCATTGTCCAACAACCTGACGTTGTTCCTCGACCTCTTCGTAAGCATCAGCTAACTTCTTCTCCAATTGCTTCTTAAGACCAACCAGTTGCTCAAAATCATCCTCATGTTGCTCAAAATCATCCTCATGTTGCTGGGCACTTACTACATTCCCAAATTCATTTTTCAGCGCCTTTTTTAGCTTTGCCCAGAACTTTGTGCATCGTTCTAGTCGCACGAAGGCTCGAGCGGAGCCTGCGAGCAATTTCCTGGCATAGATCACCATGTGAGCGTCCGACCAACCCCACACTTCTGCCATTTCCTCGAAATCTTCTACCCACTGATTTACACTCAGCAGATCATCCCCGCTGAATTTCTTTAATAAATTCTCTACGTCTTCAGCATTTGCCATTTTATTTTTTTCTTTTCTACTCCCGCACAAATAGCTCCGTTAAATCGTGTCGTTCTCTGTCTTATTCAATCCCGGACGGGCCCCCACTTGTAATATCGTGGAAATTGGAATATAAATGCTTCCCCGATTAATTACAATTTATTAATAATTGATTGAAAATACAGATATAGTTAGACAAAAAACAATGTTTGATTAACGAAACTAAATGCGATACACGTATCTATATCAAATAACTTTACTGCTATTTGATAACTCTCGTTACAACAAATCTAACACACACTTTCTCTAAATCTCTCTGTCAGTAGCAACTCTAACAACTCGATCAACTCTCAACTCTACTCCTCAACGTCGCAATCAAATCTCGACTCTGCTCTTCGACGTACAGGAGTAATGAAGGAAATAATGAAAACTGCATCTTCTGTAGTGTTTGGTTTACTTAGTCCCGCGAAAGCTGCAACTAGCGACGAACGCGACGCGTTTGTCATAAAAAAGGAAGAGCTGAGCAATCTTAACTTGACTGTCCTTTTACATTTTTATATGCTTTTATTCACAAAAGTGATTAAGTACAATATTACAAAGTATTAAAATAGTCGTTCAAATCGCGGCCAAGACTGTACCCAGTCTAGTCTCGTGGTCGAATACTCCCAGTTTTTCTATGTTGAGTTTGTAGGAGTTGAGGTGCAAGGAGAGGATCCTGAGTGACGTACGTAATGGGGAAAATTTGGTATTGGGCCATGTTCAAAAGTAAGATCAAAGTCTAACGGTTCATTGACAGGTGATCATAGTGTGGAATAACGTGGATTTGGGTATGGTCGCTGTCACACGTTTGCTACGCAAAATCACAACATTCACAACTCGGATTATATAAAAATAACAAGGTTGAGTCGTAACACAACTATTAGTTTTCTTTTTATCAATCTTTATTATGAATTCAATAATCACAATTGAATATGCACTGAATTGACACGTATAAATCACTGTTCACTCCAACAACTTTATATAGAATCTAGTTTGATGCGTAGGTATAAACTAAGTACGCGACTGGTCTAAGGGTAAAAACTCGGAAAAAAGGTGTTGACTATTCCAAAGATGGAGACTGAGTAGTGTTTAGTGACGATGTTGTGGCGGAGAAAAGCTAGGGGTGGGTGTGTCTAAGGCCACGAAATGAGCTGATTCGTTAAGGACAATTTTGGTTAGGAAAGCGAGGGCGATAGACATTGCTTTTGATTGGAGCACAAGAACCCTGGTGGACTAGGAAGGCTCTTAGCTGCCCTTGAGAGAAAGTTGCTAACGGAAGATACCGAACGTGAGAAAATTAACTTTCCCGTATCTTCTCGTAGTAAACAGAAATGTAAAGAACATTGGAAATAGAAGATGCTTGTTTTTGGTCCGAAGGACCTTAACTATGAAAATGCCAAGATTTATGGTAGGTCCTTAAGACTATTGAGGGTACGCAGTAAGGATGTGTACGCATCTGGGTGCCACATCTTGCCCTCGGTATGCGGCCTGGTATCTGATGTGGATTGATGTTACACGTTCGTCGGCCCTGACACAACGATTCTCTTTCCAGCGGCTTTCTTGTCTTTATTATAGTACCGCGGAGAGATCGCCGACATACAGACAACGTCGACGTCAAAGCGCAAATGCCGACAAGCCGAAGGGGTCGGTGTTTCGACCGTTCGCGGAAAGACGCGATCGCGAGGTAGCGCGTCAACGAGAGTTGTAAGATCTCGTTACGATTAAATAATCGACGCCACGAACTGATCGATCCCCTTATTTCTAGTATGATAATAAGGGTAGTTCAATGAAATTGCACAGATTTAACACAAATAAATTAATGTTTATTTCAACAATTTATCGACTAGAAAGATATAATTGGAACAGACTGTAAACTGCGTTTTGATTGCTAAGCGATGAGCGACGTATGAGATGTGTTGACGGTTCGAGTCCTCGAAAAGTTATGATCGCCCTTCGATCTTTTTCGTCTTTTCTGGAAGACGACCCCCCATTACGTTCGGATCACGCCACATTCTTTTACGCGAGGTAAAATAACGCCTACGAGTCGACGTTTCTGGAAGTCGCCCTGCTTAATGAACCATGCGCTTACTATTACAATGTTTGTTTGCCGGGCAGACGCGCCGATCCGTCTGCGACATTGCAGTGCCACGATCGACGGTTAAGAATATGGCCTATGGTAAGCCGCATGGCGTAACAGTTCTTGTAGTTCTGTTTTTATTGCTTTGGTTTTGCTGCCTGTTACGTAGATGATTAGGTCATCCGCGAAGGCTATGGAGCGTTTATGGGTGGATGCATTGAGATTAAAGAAATTTAGTAAGTCACTGTTGCAAATACTGAAGAGTAACGGGGAATTTACTGTGCCTTGTTGCAGCCCGTTTTTTATGAAGAATTCTTTGCTTGATGTGTGTGAACCTTCGGTCATTATGAATGTTCTGCTTGTGATCATGACCCAGACTATTTTGATTAGGTATTTTGGAAAATTTTTCTTTATTAATTTGTGTGGCGGATCGGTATCAATAGGACGCCGACAGGTCGAGGCATCAACGCGGCGCAACACCTCCCGGGCGATCCGCGGGTACCAACCGCCAACACCAGAGGGCTACGACGACGAGTCTGTCTATCTCGCTAGCGGTCGAATATGCGGACACTTCATATAAATACCGCACCTAGCGAGACTCCCTCTACGTCTAAGGCAGGGACTACCGGGCATAGCCTTACTGACGAGTCCACCGGTAGTCCCTGCCTTAGACCAATGTAGAGGATTGGTGACCCCGACGTGATCAAACGATGTCGAAGCAGAACGTTCCATGTATGGCCCTGCAATCAATCCGCCCGCCTCCGTTGAACCCTCAGAAGATATCCTTCTGGTTTCACATATTGGAGAAACACTTCGAGGCCGCAGGAATTGAAAGAGATGTGGATAAGGTCCTCATTCTGTACGGGTACCTTGAACCAGAGTACCTGGAGCGTTTGGAACATGTCCATTTAGAGTCCGCCGGCGACAGGCAATATGACCGATTAAAAGAGGTGCTGATTCAAAGCCTGGCAGAATCCGACTGTGAACGGTTGAAGAGGCTTGTGGAAAAAGAAGTAATGGGCGATCGCAAGCCGTCCCAGTTTTTCCAGCGACGTAATAGACAAATTGAGCATCCATCGAGTTCCAGGAATATACTTAATTTATTGCGGCATACTTGACTACATTGTACCAAATAATATTGGTTTAAAATAAAATTTCCATACACGTAAATTTGGAATACTTCGGAATAACCTATCCTCTACATTTGTATATGAGACCTGGGATCCAGACTGTGTCGAACGCTTTTTCGAGGTCTATTGGGCAGGCGGCTACTCGTTGTGCCTTAACGAGCGCAGCTGGCTGCCCCGCCGAGCTTCTAGCTGATTGGAAAGTATTTGATTCTTAATGTGGCAATGTATATCATAGGAAGTATTCTAATTAGCCTCTTGAGGGAGATGTACATTTTTCATAGCCCTCTCAACATACAAGGGGTAAAGGTAAATAATTCCCTTAATTAAAACTATTATTATTAAATCTATTATGAAGCTCTTAATAATATATTTTTGCTACTATTATAATTCTTGTAGTAAGAGATGGCCGTTCTAAAAGAATTCCTGCCTCTTCTAATGCACTTATTTTCAAGATGCCTAGCCTTGCATTTCCATCGCACTGGCAGAGATTTTATAACGTATGGGATTAGCATGAGTTATAAATAGGTCTAATTAATAATTTGTAACAGAAGATTTAGATTTAACCTGAGATTGAACCTCAAGATTTAGATTTAGATTATTAGAAAAATATATAATAATTTAATCCTTTTTTAGTTTTCTGTTATGGTCAAGAATTACGAGGTGGATAATTTTTCTTTTTACTTTGAAAAAAATTTGTTTGTATTCGTTAAATATATATAAAATTATACCTCAAAGTTCAACAAATTCGTTTCTTTCTTTCCCTTCTAAAAAAAAATCTCACACAGACGCTATCTTAGAACATTCTAATTCAGGACACTCCCTTAATCGTTTTATTTACTTGTCATATCGTATCCCGGTGCTTTTTGGGGATTAAAATGGAAATGGACCATTTCTTTGACCTCTGAGGTTGTAAATGGTTTTATAGGAAAAGATATCTAGAAAGGTGATTTACAAAAATTTCATGTATTATCACAAACAGGATTTATAGATATACAAATATTTCTGCTTCATTGGTAGAAGAAAGTGTTCTTTTTTATTATTATTTAATTTGTACTTTACAATTTGTCCAACTAGACATTCGGCAAATTTTTCCAGCTTTATTGTTAAATAATATGTGGATGGCTACGCCCATCGGAATACCATCTTTCAGTTTGTCTATTTTATTTCTTTAGTGAGGTCAGTGTGGTGTTTTCTTCTTAGTCTTCTTTCTATCAGAGTTTTGCTCGCTTCGGCAGCCACCTGGTTTGGATGTGTTGCCGTTCTTTCGTTGTATTGTTCTGCGTACCTGCCGATTTTAATAGAAGAAAGTGACTTAAATACTTGGACTAATGGACAACTAAGTTAGCTTTACCTGTGTGGGGTATCGTGTCCTCCTTGCGACAATTTTTGAATTTTTGCGACTTTTTGAATTTCTGAAGGATTGTTGTCACTTTTCTCGTTGCTTCGTTTAATCTACGTTTCCTCTTGCTTCTCTATTGCCTTGCGATATTCTTCTGAGCTTATGTCTTTCTGTAATTTTCCTTTTTATGGAATCTGGATGGTCCTGTTTGCTTACGGACTCTTCATCAGGTGTAGTAGAACGGATCGCATTTATTATGTTGCTATTCAAATATTCCATACCTGCGTCTAAATCTTCGTTCTTAGCGGTACTGAAGATGATCTTGAGATGTTTAACCCTTTCGCTTCGGCAGTTCAGTCCGCCTAAGTGCTCTTCCTGTACGGAGGCGCGCGCCACAAATGCGCACAGTGGCGTGATTGCTGTATAAATGTTTTCCTAAGTCTTAAATAACAATTGTGCTGTATAAAACAATAATAAAACTACACATGTTATTTTTCTTATTATTTCAATCTCTTGGCATTATATTTTTCTCTTTACTTCTCATATTTCTCTCTAATTTACTTTACATCGGTAATTTATAGTTTCTCACTTTATCGAAGAACTTTCAAATACGTGAATATACACACATTTTATCGCTCAGGTAGGTTGCGCAGCTTATTGCTTAATGTACATGAAACAAATATATACATCCCATAAAACGATTAGCTTAACTACTGCCCTATACGAGTAAATATTATTATAAATAATATTTATTTTTATATGCATATATTTAAAAGGTAAACTTTTCGGTTTTCTACATATAAAATGTGGTAATGTACACATCCAAAACTTACATGTAGTTCATAATTATACCAATAAAAACAACTGATGTTTATAATGATTTCTTACGATATTTAGAATGATATTTATAATGATGCTTGTTGATAAATTATAATTATTTCGTACATTATAACAAAAGTATATGATATACTAATGTTATTCGTTTGAAAGTAGAATTAATAAAAGAAACCATGATAGTGTCACGACCGGCTCAGTTCAAAACCGGAGATAAAGATGTGGCGGCACTCGGCAACAATGTATGGTACATCGCCGAAGCTGAGTGCCTAATGAACCATTCATATCCCAACCTTCTGTGACATCAATCACATCTCAACCTACATCAGTGATAAGACATCGACCCCCGACCTTCGGACACTTTTCCACATCATAGCCTACACCTAGCCCCTCGACATCCTAAACCCAAAACGTATATAAACCGTGACTTCACCCAGCTCGGGCAGTACTTGTTCTTCTTCTAGTTGCTGTACAACCCCTTTTCTCCGGTTCGGTGTTTCTCTTGTAAGTGTTAAAATTTATAATAAAGTTTTATAAAGGAAAATTAGTAGTTGGGTTACGACACAGCCTTCTTACTACAATCCAACTACCAACTTTACGTGAAATTTTGGGGATTCTGCCAGGGTAGTGAAAATTGTTCGTTCGGAAACCAAAAGACATTCATCATCTACGGAAGATAGAATTACGTGGCACTACGGACACCCGCGACAACGAAGTAACTATCAACAAAACCGGAAGAAACACTCATAAAGCATAAAGCATCTACGGACGCGAAATCCCAGGATTGTGAAACATCGCTTCGTCTGGAAAACAAGGACATCCATACCTACGGGAAGGACTAACTTGGACTACGGTCATCCTCGACGACGAATTCTTAATCCACGAAACCAGAAGGTCTTTGGAACTGGAAGCATCTACGGAAGCTAACTAGTCAAGGTAAACGCTGGATTCATTTTTACATATAGAGGCAGACGATCTAGCTTCGAACAAAACTCAGACAAAGAGTTAGAAACATTTAAAACGACGTCGAAACGAACAAATTATTGAAATGATAAACCAATTACGAGAAGAAATCGCGCAAATGCAAAGAAGCACGGATCTTTTCCAACAAGCAAAAGAAGAGGGTCAGCGCCTCGATAAAGAAATCGAATTACTACGAAAAACAATTGCCGAAATCAAGTTAAGAAGACAGGAGACTATTAAAGAAGCGACTAGTGGGAGTTGTCAGGATAGTTTAGTTTCTAATGGTTTGAACAAAAGCTTGGAGAAGAAAGACGTTACTGTAGAAAATGAAGAGATGGTCTTGAAAGAATTTCCAGAAGAATTGCAGTCTAATGTAGAGAATTCTTGTGAAAAGAAAGTATCAATAGACACCGTTCATAGGATTATATTTTCACTAAAACAGACTTAATGTTTGATGCCAATATCTCGACAGAATACCAGAAAGAGTCTTTGAAACGAAGAACAGAAGATATTGCAGTATTGTATAATGATTTGTCACCATCTTCGTCACAAGATACTCATAATTTACTAGAATGGCTTGATGAAAAAAGTAAAAGTTTAGGAGAAGCAGAAAAAGATCATAACAAGAAGGATAATATTTCGATGAGAAATATTTTGCACGACGATACAAATAAAGAAAACAAAGTTGAAATGAAGGAAGTAGAAGCAGTTAGTAAATCAACTGCTGAAAATGATACAAAATCAATAGACGACGTTGAACAAAATATATCATTAGAATCCATACAAAAATCAAAAGATAAGGCTTACAATAATGAACATTTGCTTATAGAAGAAGACCAAATGATGACAGCGGAAAATGCGTGTGACAGTACAGAACCAAAAACTTCAGCAGATCTTATGTCGAGAAATTTAGATGCTAATACACAAGAGAAGTCTTTAGAAAATAAAGATGACAAAAGTCTATCTCCATCCATGTTAGATAGTAGTAAACGGAGCAGTCGTTATAATGTTGCTGCAAAGCCTGCTACTTCGCCAAAATTTGAAGAAATTGTTTATAATCAAATAAAACTCTTTTTTAGACTCAAGCGAAGCGCTTTAAAGACGAAATGAATCGAAGACAAGTCTGAAATAATTAATAAACAAAAGGCATCGGAAAATGTAGAAAATAAATTTACCAAAGAAGAAAAAAGAGGTATTAAACAAAAATCAATCTCAGATAGTGAAAACGAAGCAACTGATGCTCGTCAACGAAGGGAAGTTCTTTTAACGAACACAACTAGTGATAGCGATAGGTGTAAATCTGTAGAAAATGATAATGCAGTAACGAGTATAATAGCACTTGTTGAAGCGACTTCAAGCCAACGTACTAAGAATAAAATATCTCGTTTACGTATAAATATGGTATTTAATTGTCCCTTATCACGTAGTCGGCGATCGAAGAGTTGCGATGATAGGAAGCAACCAGAAGAAGACAAAGGTGCTAATATTGCAAAGAGAGAAGCGAAACATAGAGGCAGACCTAGGAGATCGGATAAAGTCGAAGTTAAAAAGGATGAAGATACAAGAAAGATCCTACAAAATGAAAAGAGTGGATTAGAAGAACAAAGAAAACTGGAAGAAGATACAAAAGAAGAAACTGCAGAGACAGAAGTCGATTCAAGAATTATATTAAATATTAATGTGCGATTTAGTGAAATTAATGTTATGTGAAATTAAGTGAAATTAATGATACTGTTCAAAATATTAAATTTACAGAAGGTAGAAGCCACACTCAAAATGATATGGAAGATGTAGTAGAAGATTCACAAGAATTATCTAATAAAAGTAAGTTATCAGAAATAAGAATTGCACTCAACAAAATTGAATGTACAAAACCTATTTTACGGAATAAAAAGAATTCATTAGAAAGAGAAAGAGGAGTAAGGGAAAAGAAGAAAATGTACAGACAGAAGTTACCTCAAACAATATACCAGATGACAAATGTGATTTACTTTAGAAAAAAAAGAAAGAAAGAAAGAAAGAAAGAAAAAAAAAGTTATAATGGAAGGGTTTGATGACCCAGGAATATTCTTTTTCGATAACTTCTCGATGGGTGAATCTAATGAGACGCGAACTAATTTTCAACATTCGAAGAAGTAGTTTATGGAATTTATTACACAATTCCACGAGGGAAACTCCAATTACAAATATAGAGATATTTTAAAACGTAATTATAATTTGGGTGAATATTGGATAGAAATTAATTTAGAAGATCTGGCAGCTTTTGATGAATCACTCGCGGAAAAAGTTTACAAGCATCCAATTGAATATTTCTCGAATATCTAATTACCACGGTTACTTGTCCAGTTCTATGATAATCGTATCTGCACTAGTCAATGTCTTCTCTATTGCATAACGACACGTGTAATCCAAACGATGATTCGTTTCACGCCCCTAACCCTAATTCTAATGTAAACCCGACATACATATATACGTATGTAAGTATACATACGTATACATATTATAATATCAATTACGATGCTTATAATTACAATAATACCACTTATAGTTTCTGTCTTCATTTCTAGTTATAAAATACATTTCAGTGTAAGTGTCAAACATTAAAATATCATATTTACATAATTTCTTACACTTCGATACACGTAAGAAAAAATTGTCATCTCTACAGAAAAATTATTTCAGCTGTATTTTAAATAGCTAAATTCTATTTTTGATCTATATTTTTTATTTTTATTTATTTTTTATTTCTATCATTTTCATTTATTGCTATGAAATTATCATACCAAACTATTTGTGAAAATTATATACAATGAAGATAATAGTATACACGACGAAATAGAAAATTTTGTTTACAATTTATCATCATGTCATGTTAGATTGTATGAATACGTATCGAAAAGATAACATTTTTCTTTTTTTTAATCTGGAAGAATTTTACAATCAATTCTCTTTGAGAATTATAAGTAAATTATTCTGGTGTGGTATAACTTGAATAATAAATGTTTATCGTATGTTTGATTCTGGTTGAATCTAATGCTTAATTGTAGAAAATATAACATGTATGTAGATTAATTATTTTTCAAAACGTACACTATAATTATCGGTGCATAATTTTTCATGATTTCCTATGAATTAATATATTTTGTAATCTGTCGGAATTAACTAAATATTTCTGCTTCTTTCGTAGATTCTGCAGATGTATTAAGGGAGTGCCCTGAATTAGAACGTTCTAAAACAGCGTCTCTTTGTGATTTTTTTTAGAAGGGAAAGGAAGAAACGAATTTGTTGAATTTTGAGGTATGATATTATATATATTTAAGGAATACAAACAAATTTTTTTTAAAGTAAAAAGAAAAATTATAACAGATTCCTAAGCCTATTTCATGGGCTGCAGTTTTCAATCGGCGGGAAAGATCCACCTCGTAATTCTTGACGGTAATTTTAATAATCTAAATCTAAATCTTGAGGTTAAAATCTTCTGTTACAAATTATTAACGAGACCTATTTATAACTTATGCTAGTCCCATACGTTATAAAATCTCTGCCAGTGCGATGAAAAACGCAAGGTTAAGCATCTTGAACATAAGTGCATTAGAAGAGGCAGGAATTCTTTTAGAACGGCCATCTCTTACTACAAGAATTATAATAGTAGCAAAAATATATTATTAAGAGCTTCATAATAGATTTAATAATAATAGTTTTAATTAAGGGAATTATTTACCTTTACCCCTTGTATGTTGAGAGGGCTATGAAAAATGTACATCTCCCTCAAGAGGCTAATTAGAATACTTCCTATGATATACATTGCCACATTAAGAATCAAATACTTTCCAATCAGCTAGAAGCTCGGCGGGGCAGCCAGCTACGCTCGTTAAAGCCCAGAACTGAAGACGACGCGTGGCGAGTTCGAATCCTCGGCATAAAGTACCTGAAAAATGGACAGAAAATACAAAACTTCTCTTTACAACAGGCAAGCGGCCCAGCCCCTCCCTTGCGTGTATTGTGGATGTACTTTCTGGGAGTACTTGGCTAAACGTGCTTGGTGTTACTAAGCACACAGGGGCCCGACGATCAACTCGCACACACTGGTCTACAGTGGCCCACCCGTGGAGGTTTTAGCCGGTAAGAATCCGGCACTACCTTCTGCCCACCTGCAAAAGGGTGGTAGGTGTCTATGAAGATTTGGAAGGATATGGAAGGAGAGACGTTTAACACTCCCGTAGAAAAGGGCGGAACACATATATAAATGGTTAGGTGAGATTATTTTGAATCAAAAAGGAATTTTTAATTAATATCCAAACGTGTTACTTTGTATATCAATTGTACAAATAGCAAGAAAGGATTAATGTATCCTTTCAAACTTTGCACGCTGCACAAAAATACAGGACACATTTACTCTACATATATTCTAATAGAGTTATATTCGCTTGAAAAGAAACAAAAGATTTTGTCGACATTTCTTAAACATGATCGAAATTGATTGCAATATACTTGAGTCTGCAGTTTGTTACTGGAACAGACGATTGTCAGACATGTACTTACATACGTTTAAGGCGGATCGTATTGTTGTGCCTTCGAGTGACAACGTTGTTTTGCTTTGCTAGTTCTAAAGGTAAACAAACTCCGAACAAAACATTATCGCCGTTCTTTCTAATCGTCATCCGGATTTACATTTAAACTTTTTATAATGCCATCGGTCGATACTAATAGACGAACGCCCTTTCTAGGACTATCATTATAACGAATCATTATAACGGGTCATACAGTGGAATAGCAAGCGTAGAGTTGAACGGTAGCATTGAGCGAGCGACGATTACAACCGCCATACACTATCTCTGTACTTGTATTTAAAGTGATTTTAATATACACTGACTATTACAATTTTATCACTCGTCTCTTTAATAAACCAACCGACACGTAGAACAAACCACCTCAGCTCGTAATTTTTCGAATAAGATACGAGATGTTCCACATAATCCATATATTCCTTGTCTTTGTTTTCAAACTGAACGGTATCTAGAAGTTATTCGCAAATCCGGATATATTCCATCTGAAGCATTTATTTTCTGAGATCCCTTAGATTTATAGATTAACATAAGATAATATTTACCGATTATGCGTATCACTGCACGCCAAATGTTTGTTATATACTTATAACAATTATGGTGCCGATTTAAAATATTCATAACCAAGGTTATATATATGTCGGGTTAACATTAGAATTTAGGGCGCGTAACGATTCTTCGTTTGAATTAGCCATCGTTTTACGAAGCAGAGATTATATTTACACGAATATTAAGACTTTTACAAAGTATAATGAATATTGAGTTTAAGGAATAATGAGTTTGACGAATAATAAGATTAACGAATATGTTTTACGAATAATAAGTTTAACGAATAATGAGTTTAATGAACGCTATTAACAATGTTCTTGGGTTCAAACGAATCCACGGTCAACTGGATAACTCTTTACTATGCGTAGAATAATCTTAGGCACAAAAATACGATTGCTGAGACGCTCGGTAAAATACTAGATGTATTACTTTCCAAGGCGATCACACGAATAATAATCTGATGGAAATCTCTCTCGCTGTACGATTGCATTTGTGTGTTATATGCTCGTTGGAAGCATCGAGAAAGTTCCAAACGCCGTTGCTAGGCAGTTTCTGTCTGGAGTTTGATTATTAATACAACGCGTGTCCCATTATATCGACACCTCCAAAGTACAATCATATGTGGCCAGACCCGTTCTTGAGGCCGTATGCCGCCACAACCACATATCTAGGGAAACCATACAACCGTTCCACACCTTCGTCAAGCTAAACATTTATCCCGTGACCGTGGCTACGTTCGGCGACCAGTTGTCACCTCGAACCCAATTTCGCTATCGCAAATCTCGAACAATTATAATCAGGTCGAATGACAACAATTGCTTAATTACAGCTATGATAAAATCTAAGCTAAAGCATTAGAGAACTTTTCCCAAAATTGCAAAGGGAAGGCTCCGGTCTTCCTTTCATCTCCGACATATGTATCGATTTTGTGTGATAATAAAAGCATGAATTTATTATACCTTAACATGGTAGCAGAACGTGGTTCCTAATTTTGCAAACTTTTTAGAGTGTGGGTTTTGGTCTTGCGAGTTAGTTCGGGTGAGTTTAGTAAGGGAAGAAATTTTCCAAGGATATAAAATAAAAGAAAAATACTTCGAGCACGTAGGAACGCTTGAGTAAAGAATAGAAAATCAATTAAAATGGAAAGATCGGAAATTATAATACCGATATTTGATTGTGAGGATTATGGGATGTGGAAGAAGAGAATAATAATGTTTTTGAGGTATAAAGAATGCGATATTGTTATAACTCGAGTGAAGACCAAAACAGACAATCCAGACTGGGACAAAAAGGATCTGAAGGCGATAAATATAATTTATAGTGCAATATCAAATAGACAATTGGAATATATTAGTGAGGAAAAAACTGCGTATGAAATAATGAGAAAGTTTGAGTCGACGGCACTACAGATCGTGTGCAGAAGGAGATTGGAGAGGAGAAGTTTCGATAAAGTGATTCAGCATCATTCTTTAGCGATTCTGAAAAATTGATAAACGAATTAAAAAGTGTCGGCGCACAAGTGAGTGAGAGGGAAAAGCTAAATTACGTGCTAAATGCGTTACCTGAAGAGTATAGCTACATAGCGGATATAATAGACGCAGTAAAAGAAGAGAATCAAACGGTAGCGTACGTGAGGAATAAGATAGAAATAGCAGAAAAGAAAGGTAAATCAAATCGAGGAGAGACGAAATATAATGCCTTTGCTGCGAAAAAGGAAGGATGCTTCAAATGTGGAAGAGTGGGACATTTTGCAAGAGAGTGTCAAAATAGCGTCCAAGCGGGAAGCAGTAGCAGTTATTGGCGTGGGTCAACACGTGGTTGCAGCAGAGGAAGTGGAAACAGAAGCTATACGAGCAGGGAACGTAGAAACTTCCATCGTCAATCAGTAACCAGCAAGAGCGAGGGTAGCAATTCAGGAGCAGGCACATGGATAGCAACGGCGCACGCAGCACACAACAGCGAGATAAGTAATAATGAGATTATGTGGCTATTAGATAGCGGTTGTACCGATCCCATAATTAACGATATAAATTATTTTGATAAATCTATCGACCTAAAAGAACCGGTAAATATTTATTTGGGTGATAATAGATCGATAAAGGCAACCAAAGTTGGGAATGTTATAAGTTATTTTGAAGCATTTGGAAAGCAAAATAAAATAAATATAAGTAAAGTTTTTTATGCGAAAGAAATGTCCGTAAACTTAATTAGTTTAGGCAAGTTGACCGATAACAATAATATGGTTATTTCCAAAGGAAATATTGCGAAAATAATAGATGAAAACAATAAACTTACAGCTATAGCGGTCAAAGACAACGGAACATATAAAATGAAGAGTATATTTAAAGGAAAGGAGCACTTAGTAAACAGTGTCGAACGTAGTGGTATGAGTAAAAAAGAAAGAGAAAGAGATAGGGACCGTGACAGGGAAAGAGAAAGAGAAAGAGATAGGGAACCTGAGAGAGATAGGCAAGTAATAGAAAAACAAAGAGACAAAGAAGAACAACATGATTTTTATAAGGAGGAACAAAATGCTGGCAGTGAAGGAGATCAGGAAACAAATAGTACTAAAGAGGAGCGAAAATTAGAGCCAGGTGAGATAAGAGTACATGTATGTGATCAATGTGATCGTATTTTTCCACTACGACAGGCTCTTGCTTTGCACGTTCAACGAGCTCATCGTGATCGTAATTATAAATGTACAGAATGTGATCGTATGTTCTTTTCTAAATATGATCTTGGGAAACATATGATTACGCATTCAGAAGAAAAACCATTCTCTTGACCAATATGTAACAAACAATTTTCAAGGGCAAATTTGTTACAACGTCATGAAAAGGTTCTTAGAGATGAATTGCGTTATGGTTGTCAGCATTGTGATCGCGAATTCTTTACAACCGAAGAATTAGAAAGACATGAGGATTCCGTACATAAAAAGAAGAAACCTTTCCAATGTAACATTTGCAACAAACGTTTCACGTACAAACAGGGTTTAGAACGTCATGAGGTACTACATAACGAAGATATGACTTTTGTTTGCGAATATTGTAAGGAAGCGTTCCGTACAAGTACGAAGCTAGTTCGTCATTTAACGACGCATGCTGGACATCGACTACATTTATGTAAACTATGCCCTCGTTCATTCCTTCTATCTCATCATTTAACTAGACATATGCGAACACATTCTGTAAAAAAGCGTCATGTTTGCGAAGATTGCGGTAAAGCATTCAAGTGTAAAGAGAGTTTGGAGGTACATCAGTTAACGTACACAAAACGCACAGGTATGGGATTGACATATGAAGTCTGCCAGGAATCATGCAGAAATAGGGCAGATTATGTCACACATATAAAACAACATATTGAAGCAGGTGGAAAAAAAGACCAGATGGATTACAATCAGACAATAAAACTAAACTTGATTTGGATTCTGACGAAGATGAAGAAGAAGAACAATATTCAGATGGAGATGATGATTACGAGCCACCAGCATATATTGTGAAAAAGCTTCCAAAATCACTTAAGCCATCAGAAAGCGAAGAGGAACAAGAAAGATCAGAAAAGGAAAACAGCAGTGAGATTCACACAAATTATTGTAGAGTAGATATCCCTTGTACATTCGAGGAGGCGATTTGTTGTGAAAATAGTGAAGATGGTAAGAATGAAGAAAATTATAAGAAAACGAAAAGGAATAGAAAATTGGAGAAGGGTAATGACGAAGATAGAAGCAGGAAAGGCGAAGTATCTGCGAGGAACAAGGGCGAAAAATGTAACAAAAGTAGAACGAAGCGAGGAAAAGAAAGAGATAAAAAAAAAATAGGATTTTAGGAAATTAGGAATAGGATTTAGGAAAATAGGAAAACCATGCATTGCAAATAAAAGAGAAAAGAGTGTGATGTTGCAAAGAATATGATATGTAGACGGAATGAATAGAGTTTGTAAATTATCGAGAGCGATTTATGGGTTAAAAGAAAGTCCGAGGGATTGGTATGAGTGTTTTGATAGAACAACAGATTTCAGGTTAAAGTTGTGTACTATTGAGGGCGACAAATGCTCAAATATCTCGAAGAATTTGAATGATAGGAGAAAACGTTTCAGACAAAATTATATCGTGGAGACGAATGTTCACATATTTCGGAAAGTACGGAAATTTCACAAAAAATTCTAAACACATTGAAGTTCATCACCACTATGTTCACGAATGCTTACAGGAAAATACGATAGATATAATTAAAGTAAGTACAGACGAAAATACTGCGGATATTTTTACGAAAGCACTGTGTAGGGAAAAATTCGAAAGGTTTAGGTCATGGATGAGTGTAAAATACGAGGAATGTAAATAAAGCAATAAGTGTTAAATATTCTGGTACTAAATTCGACAAGTATGTAAATATGATTAAGTGTACAGTATAAATGTAAGGAGGCGTGTTAGGGAAATTATACATTTACACTGTACATGGGAGTGCGTGTGTAAGCGTCAGAGGACGTCCAGGTCTTAGTTGAGATCACGTAGACTTACTAAATCTCTTTAATCTCAATGCATCCACCCACAAACGCTCCATAGCCTTCGCGGATGACCTAATCATCTACGTAACAGGCCGCAGAACCAAAGCAATAAAAACAGAACTCCAAGAACTTTTTGAGAAAATTAACAATTACTACTATACATGGAAACTAAAAATCAATGCAAGCAAATGCGAAACCATAATGTTTAGACCCGAGTCAAGTGAAATCGGCCCAATAGAAAGAGAACACTGTAAAAAATTCCAGTTAAGAGAAAAAACAAACGAAGGGGAGCTCATACCACACAAAAATTGCGTAAAATACCTAGGCGTAAATATAGACGACAAATTAAACTACAAGCAGCACCTCGAAATTCAACTCTCCAAAGCCAGCAAAGCATTCTAGAAAACAAAAAGATTATTCTACTCCAAACATTTCAACAACAAAGTAAAAATCCTGCGCTACCAAGCACTAATCAGACGGATCATAACCTACAGCTGCCTAATCTGGTACAACATATCAGCTTCCCTAACGGAAAAATTTCGCATATTCGAAGGAAAATGCATCAGGGCTTGTCTGAGTACTTACAGATCCGAACACAGCAGATTCACAAAATACGTAAAAAATAAAAGAATCTACGACTTAGCCAACATCCACCGCATCGACTGCCACATCTTAAAACTAACAAGAAACCACTTCGCGCAAGCTGCAAAGATAAAAGGAAATAGTTTAATCTTCGGTTGCTTATTTCCAAACGATTCATATTACAAAAATACACTGACAACAAGTTACATCCCCCCGAAGCGTTTTTATACCTAGACGAAAGAAACTATCTCCAAGACCAAAATAATATCCCAATAATGTACCATATAAAAAGAAAAATAAGGATTAAAACAATACTATATGAAGAAAACCTAAATGGACAGTCCACAGACACTAGATGGAGATACAATATGGCCCTCCCGCTGAAAGACACCGAAGACAAACACAGAAAAAACACAAAAAAATACTGGTGGATACAGATTCCATAATAAAAGAAGAGGGAAAACCAGCAATCCGACAGAACCCAATTCTGACACCGTAAAACACAGATGTAATCTGTATATAATATAAACCTCGTAAATAAACACTATTCGACATCCCCCCACCCACTCCCTCTCATCCCCCCCCAAAACAGACTACCGAAGCGTCCTGTTTTTCCGACCAAGTTTTCAGGACGAAAAAAAAAAAACACGAAACCACATATAAGCTCCGCCTCCGAGCGGCTTAAATCCAAACATCGCAACAAACACAAAAAATATAAAGCGCCGACACATAATACGGTATGGCTACGTCGTGCCGTCGCGTATCGGTACCTTTGCCTAACACATCATTACCAAAATTCATTGTTTATTATGAATAACCAAATGTATTTAAAATTGTATCTTGGTTAAATAAACGTATTAAAAAAAAAAAAAGCTCGTTAAGGCCCAGAATTGAAGACGACGCGTCGCGAGTTCGAATCCTCGGCATGGTGATGTAAAAAATGATGATAAAACGGAAAGACCAAACATTTCTCTTTACAACAGGCAAGCGGACAAGCCCCTCCCTTGCGTGTGCTGTGGATGTACTTTCTGGGAGTACTTGGTAAAACGTGCTTGGTGTTAAGCTCACAGGGGCCCGACGATCAACTCGCACACACTGGTCTACTGTAGGCCCGCCCGTGGAGGTTTTAGCCGGTAAGAATCCGGCACTACCTTCTGCCCGCGACCGCAGGGTAGTAAGGTGTCTATGAAGATTTCCTCCACGTAAAAAAAAAAATTTTTTTGGTAGTACGAAAGGAGACACGTTTAACACTCCCGTAGACAAGGATGGAACACATGTATAAATGGTAAGGAACTGTCGCCTTTCGGCGGCACTTATCAGATGTTTTTGGAGGGACCGCGAAGGGCTTCCGCTATCCTTCCGGATAACGCAGGTTATCTGTTAACCTTTTCTTGTAGCAAATGATCCTTACAGCTACATCCTTTTGAGCATTGCATTTCGAACAATATATTAGATGCGAATCTAGATGTTTGATCCATTGACATCATGTAATCAAAAACGAAATAGATACAAAAATTTGATATACAACACAGTATTACTGAGTAAATTTCCACTATTAATTACCAAATTGCAGACTTGAACAATATAATCATAGGCGAAACTTGGATACATACTGATGGTTCGAAAGTGGCGCCTAGCGACATTCTGCATCAACTTCAGTAAACATATTTCTTTGAATGATGAAATGAAAAATGTTACACGAGTAGCGATAATACCGTAAACAGTTTAAAATGTAATTAGACATAATGTTCCTTATAAGCTTGTAAGAAGTTTCTATTTGTAAATTGGTTCGTGAATTATTTCGTTTTATTTTATTTATATTATCATATATTACTCCATTTCCTTTTATATTATCTTATGTTTTTTTATTTCATTTATTTATTTTATTTCATCAACACAATTTTCGTATGCCCTAAGAAAGCATAAAATAATCAATGCAAATATTATAATTAAATATAAGAAATTATACTCTGCGAGTACTCTAATTTTAAAGCCATTTTATTACATTCATTATAACTAATATTTTATTGATCTGCGGCATTTCAGTCAATATCACAATTATGTTATTATTATAATATTATATTATTATATAGTTATTATTATATTAAAACTGCTTTGTGAATAAACGCTAAAAAAGTTACACATTATACAGTTGTTTATCGAAATCATTACAAAGTCAAGTAGTATTTAAACACCCGACGCAACACTGAAAACTCGTTTGTCGGAAAATAGCAGCATTGCTGTCAATGATATTAGCATAGTCGTCTGTGCTATGTGTATCAAAACAAGCGTCGCACGCGTGTATCAGCTGGTGTTGCTATGAGCGTGGTGCAGACAGGCGATCAATGTTGTCCATACAATTCGGATTTAAGACTGAGAATGCGGATTTCAGACGCAACCGCGTAAGGCGCGGCAGTACGGCTAAGAAAATTCCATCTTTAGATAATAGGGTCTTATCTAGCACTCTTTCCAGGATAAGCCTGCTCAGATTGCAAAGCACCTCACAACAAGAAAAGACCAGTAAAGTAAGTTAAATATAAAGGGGCATTCCAAGCGTTAAGTGAGATTGGTTTCAATCAAAAATGAATTTTTAATCAATATTCAAACGTGTTACTTTGTATATCAATTGTATAAATAACAAGAATGGATTAAATTATCCTTTTAAACTTTGCACGCTGCACAAAAACACAATTACTCGCAATTTATTCTAATAGAGTTTCATTCGCTTGAAAAGAAACAAAAGATTTTGATTGCAATATACTTGCGTCTGCAGTTTGCTTTTGAAACAGACGATTATCAGATATATACTTACCCACGTTTAAGGCGAACTCAATATTTGAAAATTTTTGAGAATCAGTTAGAAGTAAAATTTTAGAAGTAATATTATTTCCAATATCACAAAATACTGATTTATTAATGCGAACAAAATTTTATTTAAATATGTTAAACCATATACTTTAAAACTGCAAAGGAGCAACTCGATTTCAAAAATAGTCTCTGAATTCCATTTTCATGAAAATGAGCAATTCACGTAAATTATATGATACTTCACTGAAAGAATGTTTAACTTGTACGTCAAAAAATGATCTACTTGATGTGGGATGAGCCTTATTCGAAAACAGAAGCGTGTTTCTTCATTGTTTCAGTATATGCAAATAGGTCTGAGCCATACATCAGACGCTATCATCTGATGCTTATACTGTCTTTTCTATCGTTACTTAGTATTCTATCTGGCACTTGGAGACTGAAAAAACTGAGGTTTTACATTTTCTTCCTGTGATTCTTGCATTTCTTTATTCGATTTAATTTAGTCAGTTTTTCGTAACAGCCTATACCTACAATTATAACTAAGCGTACAGGTAGATAATACATAGATAATAGCAATAGATAATGAAAAATAAATAATAAATAAATAGATAATAGTGTATTAATTAATTAAGTGCTTCGGATAGAACATTTTAATTTTATAAAAGGGGCGCAATAGGGCATTTTTATCTAGAAACGACTTGAAATCATATTATTGAGATATGTATAATTTTATGTGCTAGGCTAGGTTAGCTGCGTAGTAGTGATACATGTATGTGAATATCAGTGCGTGGAAGATTGTGTGTGCGCGGCGTCTCGAAAACGAATGAATGTAAACTGTTGCGTTAACAGTCTGGTATAGAAGAAAGTGCTGAGACGCGTGCAAGTGTGTATCGATGAATATCACTGAAATCGTTTATCAATTATAAATTCTAACTGTAAATTTTGTGTTCCTATACCATTATTTCGGCTATTAAGATCCAAAATTCTGAAGATATATTTGATTAGTATTTTTAAATATAGGTAAACACAAACATAGTAAGGAGAAAATAAAGAATAGAAGTGGAAGCTAGAAAAATTTGTTAAGAAATTAGTGGTTTCAACATATGTACGTGGTATTGCAATAAAATGTCCTATCGATTTTTAAAGGTAGGACCATTTAATTTACGACACTTTGTACTAGAACATTACAAATTGGTAAAGGCACCTAAAAAACAATTAGTGTAAATAAATCATGCTGTCTCTAGATCCCTACAAGTTGCATAGGACTTTCTGACTTTGTTTAAAAGGTAAAAAATATGAAGAACTTGAAATATTTCGACTAGTGGCCAAAAATAACAATTATTCCCAAAATTTTTACGAGAGAAGTTATTTAAAAAAAAAGTTAACTCTCCTTAGCAATAAAAAAAACGTCACGTCCCGCGCTCCGCACGTGCTGTAGCAAAAAAAAACAAAAATATAAATAAAAATAAAATAAAATAAAATAAAATAAAATAAAATAAAATAAAATAAAATTAAATAAAATAAAATTAAATTAAAATAAAATTAAATTAAAATAAAATAAAATTAAAATAATATAAAATTAAAATAAAATAAAATTAAAATAAAATAAAATTAAAATAAAATAAAATTAAAATAAAATAAAAATAAAATAAAATAAAATAAAATTAAAATAAAATAAAATCAAAATAAAATAAAATAAAATAAAATTAAATTAAAATAAAATAAAATAAAATAAAATTAAAATAATATAAAATTAAAATAAAATTGAAATAAAATAAAATTGAAATAAAATAAAATTGAAATAAAATAAAATAAAATTAAAATAAAATAAAATTAAAATAAAATAAAATTAAAGTAAAATAAAATTAAAATGAAATAAAATTAAAATGAAATAAAATTAAAATGAAATAAAATTAAAATGAAATAAAATTAAAATGAAATAAAATTAAAATAAAATTAAATTAAATAAACATAATAAATTAAAATTAATTATAATAAAATTAATAAATTCATTCGGGAAGTGAGGGAAATTGACGCTGCTGTTAATTGGTCAATTTGGGACAAAGACTGCTTGTCCATTTGAAGAACCGTAATTAACGAAATCCTAAGGTTTATAGCGGGTCCTCCGGCTAGCTGAACTTGTGCTGTGTAGATGTACTTCTACGGGTATTTCTTTTAACGAGGGCTATATTATTACTCCACATTTTTGTTAAACTGATTGTCGCCTTGAGCCCAAGCTCATTGTCACAAATCTCAAATAACTACAATTGGGTAGAATGATAGCAAATTGTTTAATTACAGCTGTAGACTTTAATTTCAATTTTATGGATTTTATGGACATGTATATGTATGTATATTCCGCATGTATACAATTTTTGTATCTATTGGATTGTTATGTCATAATGTGTACTGTTTCTTGATACTTGTTAGTTTATTAGTTGATTTTGTAGATTTCTTGTATTTTATGTATTCCATATTTGTTATTAAAGTATTTATTCCTATCGTTCTATTCCTTTGTTCTTCCTTGTTGATGTTTCTTAATTAATTAATTTGTTCAAATCGCGAGTCGCTTTTGATTGATTGGTTTTTCGGATCATAGTTTATCCTTAGTCGAGTTGTCGAATCATAGGTTATTCTTGATTGTTTCGATCGTTTCACGGCTCGTTCGGTTTATTTTATTTTATTTTAATTTTATTTTATTTTATTTTGTTTTAATTTTCTTTTAATTTTATTTTGTTTTAATTTTCTTTTAATTTTATTTTATTTTATTTTATTTTATTTTATTTTATTTTATTTTATTTTATTTTATTTTAATTTTATTTTATTTTATTTTATTTTATTTTAATTTTATTTTAATTTTATTTTAATTTTATTTTAATTTAATTTTATTTTATTTTAATTTAATTTAATTTAATTTTATTTTATTTTATTTTGTTTTAATTTTCTTTTAATTTTATTTTGTTTTAATTTTGTTTTAATTTTCTTTTAATTTTATTCTATTTTATTCTATTTTATTCTATTTTATTCTATTTTATTCTATTTTATTCTATTTTATTCTATTTTATTCTATTTTATTCTATTTTATTCTATTTTATTCTATTTTATTCTATTTTATTCTATTTTATTCTATTTTATTCTATTTTATTCTATTTTATTCTATTTTATTCTATTTTATTCTATTTTATTCTATTTTATTCTATTTTATTCTATTTTATTCTATTTTATTCTATTTTATTCTATTTTATTCTATTTTATTCTATTTTATTCTATTTTATTCTATTTTATTCTATTTTATTCTATTTTATTCTATTTTATTCTATTTTATTCTATTTTATTCTATTTTATTCTATTTTATTCTATTTTATTCTATTTTATTCTATTTTATTCTATTTTATTCTATTTTATTCTATTTTATTCTATTTTATTCTATTTTATTCTATTTTATTCTATTTTATTCTATTTTATTCTATTTTATTCTATTTTATTCTATTTTATTCTATTTTATTCTATTTTATTCTATTTTATTCTATTTTATTCTATTTTATTCTATTTTATTCTATTTTATTCTATTTTATTCTATTTTATTCTATTTTATTCTATTTTATTCTATTTTATTCTATTTTATTCTATTTTATTCTATTTTATTCTATTTTATTCTATTTTATTCTATTTTATTCTATTTTATTCTATTTTATTCTATTTTATTCTATTTTATTCTATTTTATTCTATTTTATTCTATTTTATTCTATTTTATTCTATTTTATTCTATTTTATTCTATTTTATTCTATTTTATTCTATTTTATTCTATTTTATTCTATTTTATTCTATTTTATTTTATTTTATTTTATTTTATTTTATTTTATTCTATTTTATTTTTATTTATATTTTTGTTTTTTTTGCTACAGCACGTGCGGAGCGCGGGACGTGACATTACTTCCCGTGACCTTCTACACAAAAAGGACTCTATCCCTCGGGCCAGAGGACAGCCAGAAATCTAAACATCTTCAATGCACACCCTCAATATTCTTAAGAACTCACCATAAATCTCAGTTCTTTTATAATTAAGGTCCTTCACAACAAGCAAGTATCTTTTTAATTGAAAGTATCTTCCTTAAAAATTATTTTCCACTCTGGGAAAGTACGGGAAATTTGGTTTCTCTCGCATATAATGCCTTTCACTAGCGACCTTCTTTCGGGGGTAGGTAGCACTCTTCCCTACCCGCCAACCTTTTTCTTTAGCCAATTGGCAGCGATGACCGTTGCCCTCACTTTCCTAGCGAAAATTGTCATTAACGAATCCGCTTATACTGTGTCCTTAGACACACCCATCACTAGTTTTCCTCTGGAGCATCATCGTCGCAGAAATTTAGTTGCTTCAGGCTTTTGAACCAGTCAGCATCTTAACTTCTTGTCCATCAGTTGACATCTTAACTATTACCTCTAAAACTTATATTCTACGAGAAGAAGTTGTTGGAGTAAAAGGTGTATTGTTAATTCAGTGCTACCGCGAACACGTCTCTCTGCGAACAGTCGAACATTTTGCTCCTTCGAGCCGAATCACGTGCGCTACTATCAAGTGAAACAGTGTACACCCCAGTGATACCCACAACCATACACTGCATTACCATCAGTTCCAACAGCAAGTTCCAACAACTTTAATCTCGCAACAACTAGAGGGTCAACTTCGGGAAGGAAACACCTTCATCGCGAAGCACACCCACACATCAGTGCGCGGTGCAGTGACGAGCAACCTCCCTTCCCACCATGAACATGGTTAACGCGGAACACATCATCTTTTTGATGCGGAAACGACGTTTCCTGCTCCATCGACTCAAATTAACGTCGAAACAACTGTACAAATATCAAATGTCCCGTCAGCAGAACAAAGCTCTCTTGATGTCATACCGCAAAAGTGTCGACGAATTGTGGAGCAGCTTCAAAGTTGTCCAAGAAGAATTAGAGTTATTCGACGAAGAAGAAAACTCATGCCTAGAAACCATCTTACACTTCTATCACGCCCTGGACACACAATTAACAGAACTCATTGATAGCACGTAATCATCACCACCTGCAACACCTATAAGCGTCGGATCTTCCGCAACATTGTGGCCGATAGCAATGAAATTACCAAACATACATTTACCTACCTTCGACGGCACCTTCGAAAAATGGAGTGCCTTCTACGAAATCTTCTCTTCCACCATAGACCGAAACGACCAACTGACGCCTATACAAAAGCTACATTATCTCCAGGCATCCGTAAGTGGTAGAGCAGCGAGGTATGTTCAATCATTGAAAAGCACTAAAGTTAGTTATACAGACATTATCGCCGCTCTCAAGGAGAGATTTGGCTGTCCACGACAAAGTTTACTCGCGTTAACTCGAAACGAAGATGAGACCGAGAACGAACTGGCAACACTATCAAGGTTCTGATATCTTGGAGTCGCATTATCGAAGGCCTGCTGGAGGGCTATGAACAAGCTGTCGGATGACGAAGATATTTGGAACACTACCGAGCAGTCGAACCATTCCATCTGACCCTCCTAACGACAAACTCGCCACGAAGGACGAAGCAGCGCATTCCATGCACAGTGCCAGTGCATGGTGACACCTCCAAGGAACAAACTAAGCCTAATGCTGGTCAATTCAGAGCGCAACTGCTCCCCTGAAACCAGAGTCCAAGCAGGACAGTCCGTTTGATGCGGAACCAGCACATAACGCACATAACGCAGCGATAATATCAAGAAAACAACTTCAGAACAATCCAGCACCAAATAAACATCGACACTGTAATATCTTTATTGTTGTAATAAACTACTTGTGTGTGTACCGCTACAATGGATAATCCCCGCGGAGATTCATTTGACGCCCACAACCCTTCTCCCAATGTTTATCCGACATATAGATTACTAATATAATGTTTTTTAAGTTAATTTTTGTATAAAATCATTTTATATTACCTACAAGACACTCGTCACATACGCTGTGACAAATCCGAAAAGGCTTTAATCAAATTTAGTTTATCGACCAACTTCCAATAATCTCTATCATAAGATGTCTGTATATAAAGCGCGAATTTCTAAAACTTCAAAATCAAAATTAGAAGCTTATAATAAGTTAATCGGAAGAAGATATTATACATTACAACATAACAAGTCGAAGAGCGGGATAACACACCATTGTCAAACTATATATGTTTCCACCAAGTTTCTAAAGGCTGGTTCAGACACGGTCAGTACAGTAGGTAAGTAACAAAGAATTTAAGAAGTTGCCATGTGTGAACATCGAAATCTAGTCCAGTAGATAAGAGTAAGTTCCAGTAGTAGAGACAAGTGGCAAATAATGTAGTTTGTAATGTAATTTGTCAAACGAAAAGGTTTGCTAGAGTAGATCCAAATTTGTTGATTTTCTGCTCAAGTAGAAAAACAGAATTAGCTTTTCCCTTTTTTTTCAATCACTATTATTGTAATAAAATAAATCTACCTGGTCTAGACATTGATAGGCCGGCTTATAGACGCTCAGGTCTAGTCCACCGATTCGTCCAGTCAACGAAGCGATTCAACCCATTTGAATAGTTCTTTTAGACAAGTCAATTAGCGACACATGCAGGTACCCGTGATACTTAGCGCTTGTTCCTATTGTAAGTGGCGCGCTAGGTGGTCGCCTACCTCGTTTGGTTCGGATTTGTACGGAGCCCCTAAAATGCAATTAACTATTATAAATAACACGACTTTTATGGAATATTCTCTTTATTAGACTTCACCTTAAAAATATATTTAATAAAATACAAATTTACTTGCTTTTCATTACCCCCAAAGTAGGCTCCTGCTACGAACGAGATTTCTTTACTATCTTCCTGTTTATTATTAGATGATAGGGTAAACTCAGTAACAATTCCACTTTTTTACACTACTTTGTTACATAAAGAATTATAACAGTTCTGCAAAATCTTCATAGCATGTTTTTGAAATGTTCTTGGTTTTGTGCTAGGCGATAGTACAGTCTGTTCTCATATTGGGAATTGTATTTGAAAACAAATTTTTTATCCAGATTTGAACAGTTTAAAACGTTTGTTTTTCTGTGATTTCTCATCCATATACACTGGTTTACGCAGCTATTCGAACATTCTGTAAAACAAAATAACTTTTTTAAAATTGGACTAAAGGGCTTCAATTTTTTTTTTAAATTAGCGGGATTACTTTACTAGCTGGCATGTAAAAAAATAAAAAAAATGCAATTAGTCGGGATAATGAAGAAAATAGCAAAGCTCATTTTATACAACTCTTTTTATCTGATCCTGTGTTTCGACCGTTCGCGGAGAGACGCGATCTCGAAGAAGCGCGTCAACGGGAATCGTAAATGTCCGTTACGATTCGAATAATCGACGCCACGAATAGATCGATCCCCTATTTCTATTAGGATAATAGGAGTGAGTATAATCTTAATCAAAGCCTTAAAATCCTAATTTTTAGATCGCAAACTAGTAAACAGTACAGAGAAGTTCATTTTTCTTAAATTGTTTATAACTTTAATGAAAATTGGCTCTGTGATAAGTAAATAATAGTCATACCAAAATAGGCTACGAAATTTCGAATCAATCAATTTTATCTAGCAACGCACCCGAACCGGCTGGCAGCGGAAACGGTCAACACATCAAGCATAGAAAGAAGACTAAAAAGGAAACACCCAACAGATCTCACAAAGGACATAACCTAACAAACACGAAGATGGTACCCCGCTGGGGGTAGCCACCCATATGATAATCAAACAGCCAAAAAATTCTACCAAATGTTCAAATCGGACAAATTGTGAATGTAAACAAGTAAATAAAAAAAAAATCAATTTTATCTTCCGCACAATCAATTTGTCAACTTACAAAACGGGAAATCTTTAATTTGTAATAAAAATGTATGAGCTTGTCTCAGTTTATCCTCCGTGCTTGTACGCTACCTGGAGAACCTATATTTTGACATGCAAATGTAATAAAATTTTGTCATGCAGACGCTTGGCTAAAATGCAACGATAATGGTCTTTGCTTAGTTGTAACATGCAGTAATTTTCACACAAATTTTCACATCCAACCGTAATGAAACTTGTTTCTATCGATTTGAGGAATACTTCCACGTAATTTAAAACAGAACGTTGTCCTAGAATTAATTAGCTCTAAGATAAATTCGTTTTTTTAAATCGCCAACGCTAAGTTACTAAACATTAAGAAATACGACAAGCGTCGTTTTACAATTTATTACTTATATTATATGCGGATTTGATTAAATGTCCATAAAGGTTATGAAATCGTTCGCGAAGTTGTTTGCAAAAATTCGACTCGGTATAAGCGAAACAGTAGTTGTTCTTGTTATTTAATAAGGTTTTGGTATTTATTAATTAACGATTCACTTAGATTCGTTTTCTCTAATATATTTCAGTCTTGCACAACAGTCTTACAACACGTCTTACCACACAGGAGTCTCCAAGTCAAGAGGAACAACGTGGTCGACTTCTAAGACAAAAGAGCGTCGTTAGAAGTCGTACCAACTTAGCTTGTAGAAACGAGTGATCATACCAACTTAACATTTCTTAACACTCCCCTTTGATCGCTAGTTTCTACAAGCCCCATAGCTTTGGTAAATTGCTGAGTCTTAATCCTATTTAAGCCTTTGGTAAGAATGTCAGCGACATTCTCCGGACTAGGAACATAAGTGTAATCTAGTATCCCCCTCGATACGCAGTTCTTAACGTAAAAATAGCGCACTTGGACGTGCTTAGAACTCTCGGCAACTATTTCGTCCTTTGACCATGAAATAGCTCCGATATTATCGCAGAATATCTTGCAGGGGCGAGGGCAATATGACAGTTGACCCAATTCCTTTAACAGTAAAGAAATCCACACTGTTTCCCTTGCTGCTTCCTGCATTGCCACGAATTCCGCTTCGCACGTCGATTGAGCTATAATCGGTTGTTTTTTGGATAGCCAGGATATCGCACCACCAGCAAGTATGAATACGTACCCGCTCCTGGATTTCCTGTCTATCGTACAACCCGCAAAATCCGAGTCGCAAAACACTTTCAGAGGTTGCCCGGTTCTTTGGTATACTAACTTTAAGTCTTTGGTCTTTAATAAATATCTGAACACCCGCTTCACTGCTTTCCAATCGGATACAGTCGGATTCGCGCATCTTTGGCTTAATTTTCCTATTGCACACGCAACATCAGGACGACTTACAGTAGCGACATACATTATGTGCCCCACAGCTTGTTCATATAATTTCCTATCGAAAGGCTCATCACGTTCAATATCAAAACCAACCTCACATTCCTTAGCTAGCGGTGTCGACACTCCCACCACCCCAACCTCATGAGTAATGTCAAACAGATCCAGCATTTGACCTATCTGTACAGATTGATCGAATACTACCGTGGTGCTGTTTGGCTTACTCAAGTGGATGGATAGAAATTGAGTGTCTACACCCAGCATTCTAACATCTAATTTGTCCTTAATCCTAGTTTTGAATATCTCAATCCACTCATTCGTCCCAAACACAAGGATGTCGTCCACATACACGGCTACAATTAATTTTTTAGACGCATCCACATACACACATGGATCACTCACGCATGGGTTCAGACTCATACCCCTTAAAATACTATTGATGTGCCTAAACCACATTCTCCCAGCTTGCTTCAGTCCATACAGGCTCTTTTTGAGCTTACACACGAATTTAGTTCTGTCCTTGCCTGGAACTCTAAAGAGTTCTGGTTGCTCCATGTATATATCCTCATCCAGAGGGCTGTTGAGACACATTCCACATCAATGTGCTCGTAAGTCCACTCATTTTCCGCACATAGAGCAAGCAGAATTCTTAGAGTTCTGCGTTTCACTATTGGACTGAAGGTCTCTGAATAATCTACTCCAGGCCTCTGCCAGAATCCCCGAGCTACTAGCCTAGCCTTATACCTATCAGGGTCTCTCTTTATCACAAGCACCCACTTACAGTCTATAACATTTTTGTTTAAGGGTCTTTGCACAATGTCCCACACATCTTTACTTTTTAGATTGTCTAGTTCCTTCTTTATTGCATCAGTCCACTTTTGAGCGTCTGGCCCCCTCAGGGCTTCATGCACATTCACAGGTACACATAGGTTTTGAGCTTTGCAAACAGTCGCAGTGTGGGCACAACAAACACATGTTTTCGGTTTTTGTAGTCTTGCCGACCTCCTCGGCACAAACGGTACACTCACAGTATTCACTGGACTGTCCTCACATGTTAAACTATCCATAAAGTAGTCGGTTTCCCCTTCGTCGTTTTCCCCGTCACTTTGTGTCTCGACGTCAGGTTGACCGGCTTCTCCCCTATGTTCAAAGGTTTCTACATCCCATATCCATTCCGAGGACTTATCCTTTATATGGTTCGTTTCCACCTTAGCGTTCTTGTAGGGAAACGTGTTCTCCTCAAATCTGACATGACAGGATATTACCACCTTCTGGGTCTCCGGTAGGTAAATTCTATAACCTTTGACCTGTCTGTCATATCCCACAAATATCCCCTCATCCGCTCTGCTCTCGAATTTTCCTCCGCTTGGACTCTTTAGATACCAGACTCTGCATCCAAACACTCTCAGTCTGTTTATCTCCCCTTGGAGGTCACATCCCTTACCCTTCCATAATTCCAGTGGGATCTTGTCTCCGATGGCAGCGGATGGGCATAGGTTCCGTATGTGACATGCCGTGTTCACAGCCTCCCCCCACAGATAGTCAGGGAGTCCAGATTGGATGAGTAAACATCTGGACATCTCGACCAGGGTTCTGTTCGCTCGTTCGGAGACCCCATTTTGTTCAGGGTTTCTAGGAACAGTTTTCCTGTGTAAGATGCCTTTCTCCTTCAGGTAGTTCTCAAAGTTTTCTCCTGTGTACTCACCTCCGTTATCTGTTTGAAGGGCACTTATCTTGGATTGGTGTAAAGCCTCCACCTCCGCCTGGTACTCCTTGAAACATTTGAGTGCTTCATTCTTCCTGTTCATGATTCTGACGTGCATGAACCGAGAAAAATCGTCTATGAACGTTATGAAATAGTTACCTCCGCCCAGCGACTTGCATTGTGTTCTCCCACTAATATCGCTGTGAACTATTTCTAAAGGACGCCGACACATGTGGTGGGCGGTCTTCGGAAATGGTACTTTTGTCATTTTCCCTTTTACGCAGACCCCGCATGGTTCCTCATGTATCCTAGAGTCCTCCTTCACGCTCCTTACAGGGATTTTTCTCATCGCGTTCCCATGTAGATGACCTAACCTCTCATGCCATGACACGACCCCTTTGTATGCCTTAGCTTCAATAACCTCGGCGTGGTCGTTATCATTTCCAGGTTCTTCTTGATCGTTCTCCATGGAAACGTTTGCTGCATGCCTTTCTGGTGGTATTGTCTCTAGGTAGTACACGTTGTCTCCTACCTTTGAGTTGAATACCACGTCTCCATCATCATGTGTGCCGACGGCTTCATCCTTCGTGCATACTGTGGTGACGCCTTTCACTGCCAATTGCCTGATCGATATTAGATTTACAACTAATTCGGGCACCCACAGGGCGTTCGACAAAGATAGACTCCACCCGCCACAGGCTTTGGTCATCTTCACGACGATCGTGCCTTTTCCCTTGACTTCCAGGTACCCCTTACCGATCCGAATCTGTCCGGTCGCAGGCACGAAGTCCACGAACCGATACCTATCCGGGGTCATATGGTTTGAGGCTCCCGAGTCGAGGTAGCTGATCCTGTCCCTCTCCACGTGGTTGATAGATGATAAAGCCAGTGTGGAGATAAGTCCCTTGGATTTCTGTTTATCTTCCGATTCTTTCTCCACCTTGGTTTCTGGGTTTTTCTCTTCCTTGTTTTCCCTTCCCTCTTGGCAGTTGTATGATATGTGGCCTCGTTTTCCACATGTATAGCACCTTTTATCCTTTGGGTTTTTGTGCTTCTTCTTAGCGCCATCTTGGCTTTGTTGGGGCTTGGCCTTCCATTGTTTGCAAGCCGCCATTGCGCTGTTCTTCTCAGAGGGGCCCATAGCCGCTTCCATTCTCCTTTCCTCAAGTAGGAGATCGGATTTCACGACCCTCGATGTTAGATTCTTGTCGAGTCTTACCGTCCTAAGATATGTCGCGTAATTCGGGTCCGACACGAGGCCGGCTAAAATGAAACACGCCTTCATGTGGTCTTCGATTATTAAACCTGCGTTGGAAACCTTTTTGCACAGATCGTATATCCTCCCGCAGTACTTTCCGATGTCCATATCGGGGGTTTTTTCTATGGTACCCAGTTCCCGTATGCATAGGACAGTGTCCATCGACGTGGATCTTCCATGGACGTCCTCTAGCGCCTTCCAACAATCCCTCGCTGTCTTCAAGGATTCAATTTCTCCGATGAATTCGGGGCGAATATGTCGGAAAAGATACGCGCGTGCCATGTTATCCTTCCTCGTGCATTCTGGGTCCAGTCTTTGTGCTTCCGTAAATCCTGGTTCTATTGCCTCCCAGCAACCCAGGAAAATTAGCGAGGCTTCCGTCATCGTCTTCCAATAATCGTAATTTGCCTTTCTTAGGACCGGCTTCATATCGCTGTCCACATCACTTACTTTGTCGTGTTCGGCCATGGCGTGGTCTTTTCTCGAATTATCTTATAAAACACAAAAACTCAGAAAAATAATACCGTTTTTCCCCGCAGTTTACTGCCCTGGGCCCATAACCTGTTATTTAATAAGGTTTTGGTATTTATTAATTAACGATTCACTTAGATTCGTTTTCTCTAATATATTTCAGTCTTGCACAACAGTCTTACAACACGTCTTACCACACAGGAGTCTCCAAGTCAAGAGGAACAACGTGGTCGACTTCTAAGACAAAAGAGCGTCGTTAGAAGTCGTACCAACTTAGCTTGTAGAAACGAGTGATCATACCAACTTAACATTTCTTAACAGTTCTCGATACAGGAAATGCAATATCATTCTTGATTAGTGATTTTGCAACTAAAATTAATAGCATACATTATAGTGATACCGCGCGTTACGAAGCAGTTAACAAAAGCGAAATGATTATATTAGGTAATTTATGGTAGAAAATACAAGCACAGGATTACAAGATATTTGTTAATATTTCGAAATATACTATGAATAATATTTGTCTATTATGTATAAATTTTATTGCCAACGATAGTATTTGAATAAGTTTTAATATAACTCTTGTAATTTGGTAAGCCTGTCGATAAAAGCGGACATAAGGATCAATGATCTCGAAATATTGAAAATTAACCTCTTAGGTACAATGCGCCACTATAGTGGCTTTCGCGGATGTCATCTTATATCACGACGTGCCACTATAGTGACACTCTACTGACTCATTCGCTCACCGTTTGAAGTAAATGATCTTTTTCATTTGTCTTGTTTCACACTTCTTTTGCCCCCACAATGTTCTTGTCTTCGTTTTTGATACGCCAGTGTCAAGTATCAATTGTTGCTTTTCGTTAATATAAACATACCATTACTAGATGCTCTTTTTAACATGCCGATCCGTTTCCCCATAATTTTTTAGAATCTTCAACCTCAAAATGTCGCTACAAAATAGGAAACGAAGAGCAATTTGAAAAACACTATTGTGCTATGAGTGTGAAAATTGTGACGTGGATTTATGTGTCGTACCGTGCTTTAAAATATATCACACTGAATTATATTATTAATTATTAAAGTAAATTGTTAAAGTTAAAGTATATGCATCATATCTTTAAGAAAAATTATAATTTAATTATCAAAAACTTCATTCCAATGTGCTTGCGTAGAGAACAGCATCGAGGTGGAGGACATGTTGGGTGTTAGTACTCCGGTGTTTAACATCAAAAGTGTTTATTTCTATATCGAGTACGCGTTGTTTTAGGTCGTAACGTGATGCACGTCAAACTCAAGCGATCACGATACAAATCTGATGCTTACCGAACTAAACTGCTACTGTTTCGATACAGCCTCGATACAGACTCGATACAGACTCGATACAGACTCGATACAGAGTCGATACAGTGTCGATACAGAGTCGATCCAGAGTCGATCCAGAGTCGATACAGAGTCGATACAGAGTCGATACAGAGTCGATACAGAGTCGATACAGACTCGATACGAATTAACCGTGGCTATCTGTCTGACTAACTAATCGTACGACTACCAGTGACTACTATTTCGAGCTTTTCCTTGTTTCCCTTTTTATAGAGTGCCGAAGTTAATGATGCTACAACATCGAAGGTCATTATCAATTTCTAAAATTATATCTTTGGTACAGCTTTTGTTATGTACGCATAATTTCAGCCGAATAATGTTTATGAAATGTCGTGTGTTCTCATACCTTACAGTATGAAATGATTATGCGTTAATGAAATTGTAACAAATGATAGCAGTGTAATAGAATACTATATCTATAAAATAATATTAGAGTTTAGAGATGTTAACTATATTGGCTAGAATTTCTTTTACCAAGTGGATGTGCATTGAAGGAAAAAAAAAACTATTTCTAATTGATAGAAAATACAGTGTAATGCAAGTGTATATATAATTCTGATTGGTTTCAGCTATTTGGGCGGTAGTGATAGAGGGAGGGAATATTTGCTGATGGTGATAGAAAGAGGATTCGGCTTTGTGTCTTCAATTACCTGCGAAATAGCGCTACCACGGTCGTAATAGAAAACAGTGATAGGTATCTTGACATATCTGGTTACCGACTAACCGAAAGTTTTGGCGATGTATAATTACCCGTAATAAAACGTTTAAAAGGATTTGCTAAATCTTTAAAAATATTTAATTTTACGGAAATCGAATGAGACTTGTTACATTTTCGTTCGTGTTTGATAAATTAATTGTTCTTCTTGCAGCATAATAGTTTTCACGTGCTTACTTGACGGTAATTGACACATTACACTTTTCACATATTGGCGGGTTCGTGTGTAAGTATTTGTAGGTAAAAGTCGCACTACAATTATAATTTGTATAAAATTGTATTCTATAAGGAAACAAACACAAAAGCTTTTAGAAAAAAAGCTTTTAAATTTTCTAAATAATTTCTTGTTGTCTGTGTACTGCTCTGTATGTTACTTATGGAAATTATGGCATATAAAGTATTGTAACAGTCCCAATATCCAGGTTTCAATGAATAGGTTTCTTATTGTTTCCACAAATGAACATTATCAAAGTTAAAATTTTCTATTATCATAGAACAAAGGATATTTTTTCCTGGAACAATATTTCGTACAATTTCTATTCAGTATCAACGATGAACAATTTATGGGTCTTCGGAATTATGGAAGATTTAGTAAAGAAATAGGATTGCGCAGCCCATAGGAATTAAAGGGTGTACGTATATGTATACTGCTATACGTACATGTACTATAAATGATACGTGACTGCCTTAAGTAATCTTTAAGTGAATTGTCGGAATTATTGCAGCCCTACATAATTTTGAACGAAATTTTATTTTATACATAGATCGCGAATTTTCACTGCCGTTAAACAGAGACAGTCCCTTTGTTTATCCGCGTTTGAACTCTTAGGGAGTTTACATATATGTAATTCTGTGTGCTACACCGAATTAGCCGCGTAGCATGAGTGTGTGTGGCGGTATTGTGCATGCGCAGCGTCTCGTAAAACAGAACTGTTCTGTACGCATGATGGTTGAAAAGATTGCGATACAAAAAGAGTGCTGAGACGCGGGCAATGTGCATCTACGAATATCTTGTAAATCACATATTAAAAAAATATGAAACTACTTTAATATCATTTCTACGTGTAATGTGAGTGTTCCTATACATTTATTTCGGGGACTAAGATCCATAATTCTCAACGTGAAGCACAAATTGTAAATTGCGCTTAATCCTGTAACTGTGTTTAGTAAGAAAGGTAGTGGGTTAATACTACGCTACAGAAGAAAGGACTTTCTTTGAGGGACCTATCGAATGCTATGTACGGTATTCAATTTTACCATGCTTATTTGTCTATATACAAAAAACATATGTAATATACGCAAAAATATATAAAATATACAACATAAGATGCTTTTTTAATTGATGACTTACAGCCGTAACTATCAATAGGTTATACACGGCACAATTGAAATCACAAGTTCATTTTTATAATTGTTACAATATAGAGGGTTGGTAACTGGTGGTACAAGTGGAAAGGGGGCGATTCTACGCGAAAAAAGAAGTCGAAAATATAGAATAAAAGTTTTTCGTTTGAGGCTTTCTTTTCGAGAAAATCGACTTTGAATTTTCGCTCGGTACGCGTGCGGTACGTTATAACGGATCTCACTGTAGATCGTTGTCTCGATGGAAAAATTAAAAAAAAAAATTAAAAGAAAATTGTTATTCTATATTTTCGACTTCTTTTTTGACGTAGAATCACCCCCTTTCCGCTTGTACCACCAGTTACCAACCACCCTGTATAATAGATGAAATAAGTCCTCATTTGAAACTCGTTTCTTCAGTTTTGTATATAAGAATATAAAATTGTATAAATATCTATAATTTGTTAATCATATAGCATTATAAAATGAGATTCTTAATATTCTGCTATCTATTATCCTTTGCCTCTATATTATCCTTTTAAAATAAATTTCTGCCTAGGTTCTTCACTTTCAGTTGAAGACCATAGGGAAAAAATGATGAATCCAGTTTTACTGCTTTTATGATTTTAATGTTACTTAGTGACTAAAAGGATGTATGTATTTTAATGTGAAATAGTCAAAATGGAAATAATTAGATAGAAATCTATAATTTTGCAGAAACCAATCTATGTATATTATTATATAAAGAGTGTGATATTGTATAATATTCTAAACCCAACACTAACGTTTAGTATCTTTGAAATATTCAAAGGGCTGAGAAAAACTTGTAGGTACTTAAATATAAAACCAGATAAAGAGGGAACTTCGTGAGTGGTCAGAAGTGTAAAAAAAATTATAATATTATTTTTCCGTAAAAAGTGGAAATGTAATTTATAATTTATATTTCCCTCTGTGAGGGAAATATAAATATTCGCAATCTATTAATATAAATAGATGTAATTATTATATCTTTAATGTCATAAATAAAATTGATTTCTATTTACCACTTAGAATCTGTACACCAATCCATAAAAGCTATGTTTATTTTTCATTCCGGTTGTGTCATTGTCTATCAGTGTTTGGACACTAGCCGCTATCTCCTTGAAACGTTACTTCGCTATCTGCAGACCATTAAAGTTGAAAATATGGGAGACACGATTTTAAGCTTACAAAATGTGATTTAGACAGTCAGCTTCACGTGGAGTGTGCCAATCCTTGTTGTTTCACTTTAAAAATGTATACGGTGGTAGCATTACTTTTTTCACTTTTTTTTATTAATTTACTTTTTAATTTGATATTCAAAATTTTAGTATCCAATGTTTTAAGCATGTAAATATGTCAGATTTACCTTTATAGTTAGAAAACAAGTTGTTAATATGAATTCCAATACTTCATGACTTTTAATCTACTAATATTATGGTTAGATGATATTGATAGGAAGTTTAAAAAAATATGTTCCCCCAACTTAAAGAATTATTTTATAATACAGTTAAGAAAACATAATCGCTGCAATTTCAGTACAAACTGAATATAGGTACTTTCTCTGGATAAAAAAATACATGTATTATATGGACCATGAAATGAGAGAGAGAGAGAGAGAGAGAGAGAGAGAGAGAGAGAGAGCCAGAGAGAGAGAGAGAGAGAATATTGTAAACAGAATTATACTTGAACTCTTATACTTTGTACATACCGTATGCTTTGTGTTTTTACGGAATTTGCGATATAATGCTCGAGTTACTTAACAACATACATGAATATAAACATTTTAACATAATTATTGCCATCGTGTGTTATTTGAGTTTTGAGCTTAACCTGATCATGTACTAATCCTCACAGATCTCGTATACTTTGCTGCTGAAACAAGCAAAACTCTCATAGAAAGAAGACAAAAAGAAAACGTCCCATTGACCTCACTATAGAAATAAAATAGTCAATCTTGAAGATGGTATTCCGCTGGGGGTTGCCATCCACATGTTATTTAACAATTAAGCTAAGAATGTCCAGCTGAACAAATTGTAAAGTACAAATTAAATAATAAAAAAAAAAATAGTTAATCATCCGTTGAATATGAACAATTCAGTTCAACAGATTGAAAGTATTAAAACGATTATTTTCCGGTTACTGCACCGAATACTCTGTGGCAGCACTCGGCAACAAATACCGCCACTCGACACTAACACCGGACAACGGTAATGCAGTGATTAGCGCCTTAGGTTACGAACGTTCGGGACCCGGGTTCAAATCCCGGCGCCCGTAGTCCGATTTTTCTTCCACGTATCTAAAAATGAGAAGAAAATACAGCAGTACCCCAGCAGCGACATCTACAGCCAGCAGCTACAATTACCACGGACAACACTTACACCTCGACACTTATGGAAATATTAAAATTGTAGATTCTCAAGGGTAATTTTCAAAAATTTTTCTGTTTATACCAGTACTTCATTTCATTTCTCTCTATCATGACTATTCTCCTAATGATAAAATAGATATTCAAAGATGAGAAAAAAGAAAGAGACAGATAGAGAGAATGGTGAAGGTACAGACTAGGGAAAGGTGATAACAATGAGGAAGAGGGAAGGGATAATAAACATGGATGACGGAGAGAAATAATGGTAAAGTTTAAAAACAAAGAGGAAGATGATAAAATTAGGGGAGGGTGGGACGATTATAAATATGAAGAAGAGAGTGCAATAATCAAACTGTGGATTTATGCATTTCTGTAGGAATGTAACGCGACTATGGTGTATGCGTGCATGCGTGCCTGCGTGCGTGTGCACGAGCGTGATCGTCCGGCCAATGGAAAAGATGGAAGACAGTACTCGATTGGCGTGTGAGAAGAATAGACAGTCTGGCGATAGGCGATTCTTCCACAGCGTCAGGACGAGCTCGTCTTTTTTTTTTTTTTTTTTTTTTATTTGACCGAAATACAATTTTTAGATACAATATTCACAATAAACCATGAATTTTAGTAATGACGTGTTAGGCAAAGGTACCGTTACGCGACGGCACGACGTAGCCATACTGTATTATGTGTCGGCGCTTTACATTTTTTTGCGTTCGTTGCGCTGTTTGAATTTAAGCCGCTCGGAGGCGGAGCTTATGTGTGGACGAGCTCGTCTGAGGCCATGGGAGTGGCTAGTTTCCTCAAGTCGCGGTAGAACTGAGACGGCGTCCGGTCTGCGATTTCCTCGTCCTTCAGCTGCTTCCATTACTCTCATGGGAGTCCGAGTCTGCCAATCTCCTTATCAGCTCCTTTTCAAGGTGTTCGTACTGCCTCGTCTCCGACGGGTCGAACAATATGTCCCGGAATAACCGCATATGCTGTGCTCAAATATTTGTGACAACAGTATGGAATTTCGTCTTGCCGCTAGTAATTCGGGCAACTTCAAATTGCGACTCTAGCGTCAAGAACCATAGCGCGTCATGTGTGATAAGACTGGCAATAAATTGAAATTCATTTATCTTGCGCACTATAGACAACATCTCAATTTTCAATTTATTGTCAGATACGTTGTTGCCAATTGCGATCACGGCGTTTCGAAATTGTCGAACATGAAATCCAATAGCCATTGCACTATCGAACCGGCATTCCCACCTAGTTTCTGATAATGGTTTAGGTGTAATTTTTTCAACGTGTTTTTCTAGAACATCTCAACGCGATGTCGATGCTGCAAATATCGTGTAAATCTTTTGTAAAACACCAAAAAATGTAGTGCTTGGGTTGATGATTTTGTTATATCTCCCAATAACAGATTCAAGTTGTGACTACCGCATGGTACGTAAAACGCTTCATACTTACACGTAATTTATTTGCTTGTACTCCTTGATATATTTGATATCCGCGACAGTTGGATATTTTTATTCCCAACTGATCCAGAATGAGCACGATAGTTGCAGATAGTCCCTTTCCTGTTGTATCGTGAACTATTTTAAATTTGATGAAATGTTCCTTGATTTCAACCTCCTCGTCTGTTATGTTGACATAACGAAGAACGATCGATAATTGCTCTTGATGGCTCACATCTGGTGTACAATCCAATAAAATGGAATAATATTTTGCTCTCCTTATTGCATCGATAATTACTTTTTTTACTTTATTTACCATTGCACTTGTTAATTCGTTTTGAATCGAATGTGATAAATAATGATGCCCTTTTATGTCTGTTCTGCTTAAATGATCATTTAGAATAGAATCAAACTTTGCAATTAATTGTATTAAACCTAAAAAATTACCATTGTGCGGTGTGTACAAAGTATCGGAACTTCCTCGGAAAGCTAAATTGTGTTGCGCCAAATATAAAATAACAGCAGTTATTCTTTGAAAAACTTGTTGGTATCGTCTTCAAGTCTTAAAAATTTTTCACACTTTTTACCAAGTAGAATGCCAGTGCGAAAATGTTGTTCAGTTTGAAAACACTTGTTGATAGTTCGTAAATGTACCGCAATCGTTCGTGCATTTTTATTTGCTGTGTTGAATGAGACCAATCGCAAAATCCGTCCAATGAAATATCAGTAATGGAAAATAATTTACAAGAGAAATAGTAAACCTTATCTCTAGATTTAGATTAAGTTAGCCATCTTCGTGTTGTCTTTTGTCCATTCGTCAGTATTCTTGTAAAATATGTTGCAGAAAAACTCCTGTTATTTTCGTTCTTAGTGAAGTTAACCTCTCGGCCTACACGCTATCTACCGATCGCGCGAGCCATAGTAAGCAAGAAGTTCTCCGTGCCATTCATCTGTTCAGCCGTGTTCCCGAACTGGCGAAAAATGTATACTTCTTATGACATGTATATTTAGGGACTGTAAAAGGAATTGTGAAATAATAAACAATGTTTGAGGACAAATAGTGTTTTTAAGACGTCTAGGACGTAATCATGATCAATTGATCAATTAACAAAAACAATTTATTATTTTAAAGTGGATAATGAATCACTAGCAATGTGTAAATTACTACGAGTCAGACTCGTGGGTTCCATTTATGGTACAAATTCTTCACCACGAGTCTCACTCGTGGTTATAGGCCAAGGTGTTAAATTGAGTAACTTGTACAGGACCATGCTGAACTATTAAATTTACTGTTTGTTGTGTTCTGTCAATTGGCCACGTGCTAGGATCTTCAGTGTCGAAATTTCTGTTTTCTTCTTTTTGTGCTTCAATTTCCATATTTTCAATATCTTTTTCTTGATGAGTTTCACAATCGCTCGTTTTTCTATTGTTTCCATTTTCATCCAATTCAGTTTCGTTGGTGTCTTCTTCATTTTCCTTCACAGATGTATTCAACTCTTGGTTTTCCTCTTCCAAAGGGATCTGATTCATTGTCACATGTTCTTCACCTTCGTCTGGCTGTCTTGAATGACTAGGAGTTTCAATTACATACTTCAAAATGTTGTTTGTTTGCTGTTTAATATAATCGTCTGACTGCTTCCTCCGTTTCAGTTTTTCAGCCCCACTTAAGTATTTCCGTCCACGATCTTTATCCCTGCTAGCCACGGTGGTTCTTAAAAAAACATATTTCTGTGTATAAAATTTTGTCTGTTAGAAAAATGAATAAAATCACGTGCCAGAAAACATTTACTGCAAGATAGGATAAACTACATATTTCATTAGTTTGTATATAGTTGAAACATTTCTCTGTTCTTGTTCATTTTATCGAAATTTTAACATTTGGGACGAAATTAATTTAATAATAACGAATTCAACATTCTCAACTAGTTATGTGTATTGGATTTCATTTGTATGACTGTCATACGTTTTTTCTGCGACACGATTTCAGTTAGGGTTGATTTTAACTTAAAAGAGGGGAAATAATTGAAAAAAAAATACTTACCAGAAATCAAACGTTTGGAAAATGTATATGTCACGGTTTATAGCACAATATGACTTTGAAAAATATATGATATCAATCATGATATCAAATTTTTTAAGGATCAATTTAAAATTCCATGTCCCTAATATTACGTAGTTCAATCTTACATATTTAATCTCCCATTTTAGATATAAATTCTTTTCGGAAAATGCTATAATTGATATAATTTTATAAATGTTAATCACAAATAATTATCAATAATAATATCAATAATATTCTTTTGCTAATAGTTTCAACGAATATCTTATAGGGTTAATCATCATTATGAAGAAGTCATTTATGTAACATTTTTCTGTAGATTGACGATGATGCGAAACTATTACATAATTTATATTTAATTTCTGTACAACATCTCGTACATAATAACGTGATTCGGATACGGCTAGAATATTTAGCACTATTCATAACTTTTGGCGGTCGGACATAACTTATGTTTTATGTTTATATTTTTCGATGCAAATTCTTGATAGAAACAATAGGTTATGTTATGTTACAATCCCAATTCTTAGTATTCTAGTATATCAACGTTCTATTGTGTTGAGGTGGTATGTTGGTAAAAGTGCCCACAAGAAATACTCTTGATGTTCAACAATAAAGTTTATTAAACTATTAACAACTATTAATTAAATTAATTAATTAATTATTAATTAAATTATTATCAACAGTCAACAATTTACGGTCGACAATTAACGATTAACGATGAACTATCAACAACGAATAATGATTAACGATCAACTATCAAGAGTCAATAATCACGTATCCCTAATTGTGTTTATTTCGCTATGACGTTTAACCTTTCGCATGAGGTGGTATATTGTGATAGGTGATAAGGAAATACTCGGATACTTTAACGGACAATAGTTTATTAAAACTAATTAACAGTCAGAATCAACGAATAACGATTAACAGAAACGATTAACAAATAACGATTAACAAGTAACAATAAACACAAAGATCAATCGACGCGTTGCTATGCAATGATACTCGGAAGCAGTTTGTTTCACGGCGTAAGATAGACTGACTGTCCTTTTGTTCTGGATCGAACCAATTCTTCCCTTCGTTGCCCATCGATATCCCCACTAGCGTGCATTCATTAGATGTGCCGCCGCGGCTGGCACGTGCATGCTCTTTCGAGAATTCGGCGGAAAGAGCGCGAAGATATCGATAGTACATGGGGCACGTCGGTGTTGCGCTTTGGCGGCGTAGCACTTTGGCGGCGTAGCGCTTTGTGTCTAGAGCCGCTGGAAAGTTCCGTGGCCCGTGCCGCCACACGCACTTCGCAGCTTGGGGCAGAATGAATTTTTGGTTCGAAACCAAACGGATTCTTTCTTTGTTGGCCCTCGATATCCCCACTACGTACGCGTTTGTTAGATGTCCGCGACGGTTGCCGCGTATGCATTCTTCCGAATATTCAGCGAAAGAACCATAGGAATATCAATGATACATTAGGCATGTTGTCGGACTTACGTTTTGAAGGTATAGCGCTTTGTGTCGCGAATCCGTTGGGAAGTTCCGTGGTCGAGTGCCGCCACAGTGTTATACCTATATCTATCGGATATAATAACATCTATCTATACAGGGTGGTAAATTAATATATATGTCGGAGATGAAAGGACATCGGAGCCTTCCCTTTGGAACTTCGGAAAAATCCCTCAACACCGTAATCTAGATTCTATCATAGGCGTAATTAAACAATTGTCGTCATTCGATCCGATTGTATTTACTCGAGATTTGTGATAGTGAGCTTGGGCTCGAGGCGACAGCCAGTCGCCGAACGTAGCCGCGGTTACGGGATGAACGCTTTGTCTAGCAAAGGCATGGAGTAATTCTATAGCTCTCCTTAAAAGAAATATTTGTGGCGGCACGCGACAGTAAACATTCCAACAGTTTCTGCCCCGTGGCTCGCCACACGCAGACCCTATTCTTCGAGTAAGATGATTGCCAGATGTCGATGCGTCTCCGCAGTACATGTCCAGCTAGCCTGAGGGCCCGCTATAAATCTTAAGATTTAGTTGACTAAAGTTCTTCAAACAAACAGTCTTTGTCCCAACTACGGGAAGATAGGGGAGACCTATTTTTCAACGAACGGCGTCTCCCACTAGCAACTTTCCTTTGAGGGCGACGAGCATCTTTCTCTAACCACCGATATGGAGATTGACCAATTAGCAGCAACGCCAATTTCCCTTACTTTCTGAACGAAGGCTACCCTCGACGAATCCGATGATCTCGTGCCCTTAGACACACCCCATGATAGTTTTCCTCTGTGGCATCATCGGGACGGAAATTCATTCTTCCTTGTGGTCCCATCGACACATAAAGTAACTCCTTACGATCAGTGGATATTACACGTCCGACTTAGATTTTGTGAGCACGTTCATCTATCATCCCGTCGACCGCGGATTCGTTATTGAACCTAGGATCATTGTCATTAGTTTCTCGAATATCTAATTACCACGGTTACTTGTCCAGTTCTATGATAATCGTATCTGCACTAGTCAATGTCTTCTCTATTGCATAACGACACGTGTAATCCAAACGAAGATTCGTTTCACGCCCCTAACCCTAATTCTAATGTAAACCCGACATATACAATATATTTATTATTTATTATCTATATATTAATATACACGGTAGTTGGTAACTGGTGGTACAAGCTGAAAGGGGGTGATTCTACGCGAAAAAAGAAGTCGAAAATGTAGAATAAAAATTTTTTTTTAATTTTTCCATCGAGGCAACGATTTACAGTGAGATCCGTTATAACGTACCGCACGCGTACCGAGCGAAAATTCAAAGTCGATTTTCTCGAAAACAAAGCCTCAAATGAAAAATTTTTATTCTATATTTTCGACTTCTTTTTTCGCGTAGAATCACCCTCTTTCCGCTTGTATCACCAGTTACCAACCACCCTGTATATTTATCTAATCTATAAAATTATAAAAATAATACTCGAACTTTATTTCAGTCCATTTTGCTTTGATAAGTACATATTAAAAATATAGAATTCATAAATTTGTCACAAATTCAAAAATGTTTATTTAAATCTTTCAATTGTTCTTTCTTATGATTATAGTACACAAATTATTAGATATGCATTTTCAACACCAAGTTAAATGTGTAGAATCGTAGGCATGTGAGGTTTAATTGTGTACTAGATATTGTACCTAACTTTATTAACTACAGGATATTTAAATATTAACCCCTTAACCTACAACTACGGGCATAGCCCGTAGTACGATGATCAGGCCAAACGTAAATATTACGGGTATTCTCGAACGTAAATCGTAGGTTGAGGGGTTAAATTCTACAATGTTAATACGCACATATTCCTCTACATCTCACACACCGCTCCTCTTTTCTTAATACATATGTACTATAGTAGACTAAAACCTTTTGCATAAAAACCTTTTATAGATGGAATCTCCAACCCTATACGTAGTACTATAGTGACCAGAGATCGACGTAATCTGCTTTTTTTATTATTTATTTTGTACTTTACAATTTGTCCAGCTGAATATTCGGTAAACCTAGCAATTATATAAAAAAATGATATATACAGTTACATACAAAAGTGAACGTATACCTGTGTTTGTAATGAAAATTGGTCGGGATATGCAACTGGAAAAGGTAGGTTAGGATTGAGTTAGTGAAGCCTCTCCTCTTATCTGGGTTAGCTCTGAGTAGTAGATTATGAAGTAATTTTGGCCCGGATCGCCTGAACCTCTGAGCCTCTTCTTATTGTGCTGCGACTTACCGCCCTCCCTTCTCGTTTGAAAGAGTCTTCCCTCTTCCAATCCTCTGGTCGCCCGTAACGCACATCTGCTCTTTTCTCTCAAAAAAGGGAGATCGTCCTCTCTCTTTCTTTTATGTGTGGAAGTCCGAAGAAATTTTAAAAAGGAAGAATTAGTTGAAATGGTTTGACACTAAGGCTAACTGAGAGGGAGATTTCCCCTTTGTGAAGAACATCGCTGCGTGACCGAATGAAGAAATTTCCCTTCTTGACTTTAGCAATGCGTTTTCTTTTTGTTGTTGTTGTTATTATCAATTATTGTTTAGCTGGAATTGCTCCCAATTAATTGCACCACTCTTTTTGCTTTTATAAAGTACAGTATATAATAAAGTACACCAATTTAGCGGTGTTAAAATTAATTAAAAATTTACATCATCAGTTATGACTAAATAAAGTTATAATCGGACGTTACCACACTGTAAAAAAATATTAAAATGCATTATGAATTTTTAATTTCACGCTCAAGTCGCGTTATTTATCTTTAGTCATCTTTAATGTTTTTAATTTTATCTATATTTTTTTATACTTTTAATTTGATGTTTTGTATAAACAACATGTGAAATCATTAAATGAAATCATTACTGCAAAACGTAATTAACCATTTAAATAATTTTTAGACTTGTTTGTTTTTTATGTAGTAAATATTAGTCGTCGATACTTGGAAATATGCGCGGTGGAAAGCGTATAGGTTAGCTTGCCCCAGTGCGTTGGAAATGTACAACTCGCTGAGGCGCACGTGGTTCGCTAAGTGTTAAGATGCTATAAAAGTACAAACTGAGAATCTGAATAAGCATTGGAAAAGCTTCATCGAAGCTCATGATGCAAAAGAAGTTTTACTACATCGCGAAGAACATTTATCTAGAGAACTCTTTTGATTTCTGGAAAAGTTTCTGAATTTGTAGCTTTCAGGGAAAATAAATTAAAAAGATGCACTTCTGGCTCCTTATTTATGTTGGTAGCTGTCGAACGTCCAACCAAACATTTGGGCCGATTTTCCTGGTAGCCAGAAAGCTCGATCCGCAAACTCTCAAGGAACGGATACTTTCTTGAATACTAAGCTTAAGACTGAAAACTCGGGAATGCTAGTAAATTTTAAATCTCTACCTCTTATTCTGCGTAAGAAGATAATTCGCAGAGAGCTCAATATCGTAATAATTCTTGTAATAAATCTTTGCTTGCTTCAAAGGTTCTTCAAACGTACATAGAAGTTTGCGTTTATATTTCTTATACACTCTTATAAATTCTTATACACGATCGTGTATATTAATTCTTGATGATTCTCACTGATTTCTAGGAGATTTCACTTCTCGGAGCTAATTCGAATTTATCAGCTGCGTACAGGATCTTTATACTATATATATTACATATACATATATAATTACATATATGATTATTAGTTGTTCATTTTTAGTCAATAAAGTAATAAAAGAGTTAACTGCAGACGAAAACAATGTTTCCTCTAAGAGCAGCAATTCTAGAGAAATAAATATACATGGACGACATTTTCTCTACTGACTACTCTAAGAAGTCAGCCCTACTAAAACAATAACAAGCGATTTGTGGAAGGTCGGCGGTTCCAATTTACGCAAATGGCTTTCAAATGAACTGAGACGGATGTCAAACGTGTTGATTTATTTAATGACGAGACGATTCAATACTTGTGATAGTCAGATATATTAAAAATCGTTCTAAGTACAGAATACCATTAGATCCAACTAGAATCAAACATATTATAAATTATTATAATCCAAGTTACAGTACCATGCCAAAAGAATTTACTTATAATTCTCAATGAGAATTGATTGTAAATAGTCTATCAAATAAAAAAAAAGTACAGAATACAGAGTTAGTATATTACATTGTAATCGTCGTTTGCTCAATGCTACTCGTTATAACGATACTGGTTAAGGAGAAGTTTGAATTCGATTCCGGTTGACGGTTGCACGTAGCGGCGATATTGTTTTGGCCGGAGTTTGTTTACTTTTAAATCTCGTACATCGAAACGGTGTTAATACTCCGAGGCAAAACAATAACACAAGTCACTCTCGATTCGAAGCGTCCTATGACTCATGTGCCGCTACATACATATATAACAAATATTTCTTACAATCTAGTGTATGTAGTTGTGTATGGGGCCTTAAGTTCACTGTTTATAGATATTGTTAGGAATTGATCGAACGAATTCAAAGCAGTCTTCCATATTATCGGAAATGCAGAATTTGCGTGATTTTGCTTTGACACTCGTCCACGTTGACAATTGTACAAAGAACAACCGACTGCCCTTGTGACATCGACTACACCTAAATCCATACCATCCACGCTAACTGACAATGAACCGTTAGATTTTAACTTCGCCTTTGGACACATAGCCTAAACCAAACTTTCCCCATCACGTAGGGCACTCAGGGCCTCTCCTCGCCCCTCACCAACAACAAACTCCACTCATATAAAAACTACGAGCATTCGACTACGAGACTAGTGTTGGGTACAGCCCTGGCCGTGATTTGAACTATTTTGGTACTTTGTAACTTCGCTACTTCATTGTAATATTGCATTTAATCATTTTTGTGAGTGAAAGCATATCAAAATATAAAAGTTAAGTTAAATATCAAGTTAAGCAATAGTGATAAGTGCTCGTTAGGAAAACAAGACATTGTCACGTAAAGTTGGTACTTGGATGATAATAAGAAGGCTGAGTCGTAACCCAACTACTAATTCTTCTTTATAACACTTTATTATAAGATTTACCACTTACAAGAGAAACACTGAACCGGAGAAAAAGGGTTGTACAACAACTAGCAGGAGAACAAGTACCGCCCGAGCTAGGTGAAGTCTCGGTTTATATACGCTTTGGGTTTAGGATGTTGAGTGGGCTATGATGATAAGGTGGCGACGTGTCCAAAGGAGTCCGGAGGTCGGGGGTCGAAGCCTTTATCTATGACGTGGACTGAGGTGTGTCATAGCTTCTGTGTAGCCGGAGATGCGTCGAAGGTCAGGAGTCGAAGCCTTTATCTATGATGTGGACTAAGATGCGTCACGGCGTTGGCGTCCGACAGTCGGGAGTCGATGTCTTTTCTCTGAGAGGTAATTGGTGTCACATACCCCCCTCTTTAGATGGATTTTGGTCCTCCAAAATCTTAGTGTTTCTTCAGCATCGACGGATGAAATTTGGCCCTGGGCGGTGTCAATGGTTCGAAACTAACTCTTGGTTCGCTTCCAGGTTGTACAGGTAGCATCGGCGTGTAAATGTTTATAGGGGCGGAAGGTGTTGCAGTACCAACGTCGGGTGCATTATTAACGGTGTTTTTCTTAATTTTACAGCAAAATATGTGAATACACAGTTTTGACAGTCCTGTCTTATTAAGCAGATACAAGCATATGAGTCCAATGGATATATATCCTATAATTTGCAACGTGCTGAGACCCCAAGTTTTAATCTGTGTCATTCTGTGCGAAAAAGTTAATTGATTGGCTCTATCTTCTATTTGACTCAAGGTATCAGTATAGCCGTTTAGGTTGCTCATTACTTTGGGAGTTTTTTCTAAGATATCAAGCATTGAGGATAGATCTACGTTATTAGTTATATTTATGGTTTTAATCTTAATATCGTAAGAAACGTTCTTGGGATTACCACTGATTCTCATATGGTTGTCTCCATACAATATATCTACAGTTATTTTAGTTCTCAACAGGGAGGGTTGTTTCAGTTTGACAATTTGATGACCTTCCTCCGAGAATACATTGAGTTCTATTGGTTTTTCTGGTATAGCTATGTAGTGATTTTCGTTTTTGAGCGGTATAAAAGTTACTTCTACGATTTTATAGACTGTGAATTTACAAAATCTTATGGTATTGTCTACACTAATTATTTCGGATGCGCAATCGTGTTTCGAACGTCTATAATGTATGGGTTGAGTTTGTTTACAAATATATAATTCGCGTCTGATTCGACATTGCTTGTCCAAATACATCTGGTCTACATTCATATAAGTTAATCCTGAGGTAAAAAATATCGGACGTTCGATTAATGGAGCGAGAAATGCTCCGTTCTTTTGAGTCGGTATGGGGTATACCTGTTCTATATCCCAGTCTGAGTCAATTATCGTTGGGATTGAAATTTTAAAGATCTTTTCGCTTTGGACAAACAGTGTGAGTGTAGAGATGTCTAAGATGTTTTGGAAGTTACCTTCCTCTGGTAAAAATTCTTTATTCATGGTGTGCTTTCCTAAAGCCTTAGCGTATTGTTCTAAGAAAGTGTGATGATTTATGATCTGGGGGCTAATAATTCCTTGTTTTCCTAGTAGAATTAGATTAAACATTTCATCGAGTTGAAAGTGTAAATCTGACAAAGCGCTTTCTATAGAAATAATCTTGACTACTAGAAGTTCTTGCTTGTTTACCTGATTTATTTCATTTCGTATGTCCGCGTTTACCTTTTCTAATTGCTTTAGGCTGTCGGTGTTTAGGATTTTCCTAATTAGAGCGGTTTGGTTAATTACAATGGTTTTTAATTCGTTTCCTTCGCTAAATAGTTTGTCTATATTCTGGTCTATCAACTGTAAGTCGTCAGAATCTAGAATTCTGAAAAGTGTTTTGCTGATTGAGCCTATAGCGTTTATCAATCCTCTCTTAACTTTAGAGTGAGTCAGTAATCTTAAATGTGTTCCTAGCGTTTTGATGTTGTTAAACTTGTTGGTTAAGGAAAGTATTTCTGATTTTACTCGACACGAGGTGGTACAATGTTTCTGGGTCTCTTTTATGTGTTTTCCTAATGTATCGATGTGGTTAGTTATATCACCTACATCTATTCCTATATATACATTAACTTCCTCATTGTACAAATAAGCTTTAGATATTTTTTCGTGGAAAATTGCGTTGTTTTCGTTTGGTATTAATTCCAGACCGAGCACGAGGGTTGTGCATGAGATAAGCGTCCTGAAAAATAAGTTTTTAACCTATTACCGTGAATTTTCTTAATGACCTTATCGATTATTATCTCGTAATACGGTGTTTTGACTTGATGGATTTGATATGGCCCTAACCATTCGGTATCCAATTTGTCTTTTTTGTGATCGTTGTGAACTAATACAAAGTCTCCTTCTTTGAAAATTGTTTGAGTTCGAACGATCTTTCTCTTTTGATCTCGAGCATATCGTTTCTTATTATTTATTAGTGTTTGTCTCGCTAACTCCAAATATTTGCTCAATTGCGTTTGCCATAGAGAGAACATATCATCATAGGTAAGTGTGGGGAATTTGGATATTGCGGAAGGTAAGGTAGCTTTTCGCCCAAAGGTTAATTTAAAGAGAGAGAATCCTGTTCATGTTTCGCGGTGTTGTATCCTAAACAAATGAAATTAAGTACTTCGTCCCATTCTTTGTCATTGTCGTGCAATGCAGTAGGAATTAAATCTTTAACTGAGGCATGCGTTCTTTCGAGGGATCCGTTACTCTGTGGGTGAAATGAAATTGTTTTGATGTGTTTGATTTTAAAGGTTTCTTCAAATTTCGTCATTAAATCGCAAACACAATTTTGTCCCTGGTCTGTTAGGGTCGTCTTTGGTGCCGAAAATATGTAAATATAGTGTTCAATGAGCGCGTTAATTATGGCTTCAGTTCGTTGCGTTTTAAGGGGGACTAATATCAGATATTTCGTAAGTTCATCGTGAATTGAAAGGATGTATTGATTTCCGCGTTTGGTTTTTGTCATCGGCCCTATGATGTCCATAGCGATTTTGTCGTTAGGGTTAAGTGGCGTGTCTGAGATTTGTGGGGATTCTTTGGGTCTGATACGCGTTAGTTTCTCCCTTTGACATGTGTCACATGTTTTCACGAAGTTTTCTACTCTTTATAAAAGTCCGGGGATTTTGAATTTATCCTTGATCCGTTGATACGTTTTCTATATCCCTAAATGTCCTACGGTGTCGTTATGGTTTTCCTTTATTGCTTGTATATATTGTATATATTGCTTGAATTTGGTGGAATCCTGAGGATAAATCAAGTGCTGAAAAGAATTTTGCGTTTCCTAGTTGTGTTAAAATGTCGTCTATATCACGTAAAGGGTAAGCGTCTTGTTCTGTGAGTTCATTTAGTTTTCTAAAATCAATGACTATCCTCCATTTCTGCTTTCTTGAGGCGTCTAATTTTTTCGGAACTACCCATACCGGAGAGTTATAAGGGGATTCGGATTCTTCTATAATATTTTTCTTCAACGTGTCTCCTATTTGTCGTGAAATCTCGTCTCGATGACATTCCGGTGGTCTATACGATCGTGTGTTAATAATTTTGTCTTTGGTTAACGAAATTGTGTGCTGAGTTAAATTAGTACAGGGCAAAAGGTCGGTTTCTAAATTAAAGATATCAATATAGTGGAGAATAATCTTTTCGATGGATTCACGGATTGGTTTTTCAATGTGATCTGTTCTCACTAGGCTTTTTAGTTTTGATACGTTGGAAGCATCATGAAAATTTTGAATATTGTTAGAAATTTCAATGTTTTGCTCACCAGTGTTGATAAAACATACTTTAGTTGGTTTGCCTTCCAGATAGATTGTTTGAACTCTGTTTTCTCCAGGAGTTAAGTGTATTGGTTTCTGAAATAAAATGGTTTTGTCGCTTAGTCGGATTTTGTCATTGGATATTGAATAGTTATACTTCTCTAAACATGGTAGCCCAATGATTCCGTCGATAGTAGAGAAGTTGTTCGGTAATATGTGAAAAATGTGATTTTGTCCAAAAATTCGTTTCGTTACATTCGTTCGTTTCGTATACGTCTCGTCCCATGGAAAATTTTTGTTTCAATCCTCTTTGTATCGCGTTGACAGTTTTGTTACGTTTCACCAAGTTTATCCCGGTTCCTGTGTCGACCAGAAATACTCGCTCTGCGGTTCTGGTTGACAAAGGTATTGTGAGTAGTTTGCCTGTTGTGGTGTTAACTCTCGGAATTTTTCTCGGTCTTCCGTCGTTTCGGCGTAAGTTTCTGTTTCTATGTTGCGTGTCTCGAGATTGTCGTGGTCTCGGATGTTGGCTGGGTGTTTGAAAATTTCTACATTGACTGGAGACATGACCGATTTGGTTGCATTTGAAACATTTCAAATGAGTTCTTTGGGTAAGTGGCGTTCGTTCAGTTTGCTGGAAGTTTCTTGGCATTGGTTTAGGTGTTCCTTGGAATCGGGTTTTGGCTCTCTCAATTGGTTGGTTCATTGTTCTTCCTATTTTTTTGTTGCGTTCGATTTCCCCTATGACTAACTCCGCCTCAAAAGCTGCATCTTGTGCTTCTTGGAGATTCTTTGGTCTTGTAGCCGATGTGCGTATTTCTATTTTGGGTTTTAAATTTAGGACAAAAACTTTGGTCGCTCGTTCAGTTTCAAGATCTATGGCGACTGCTCGACGTACTGGATCGCGAATTTCGTGTTGAAGCGCGTATATCAGTTCGTTGAGGTTGTGTCGGAACCTCTTCACGTAACTGTGTACCGATTCGTTAACGTTTTGTCGCGTACGTTGCAACTTATCACGAGCTCCATTAGATGTAATATTCACGGATACAAATTTTCTGTGGCTTTCAAACAGGTCCTCGTAATTCTCGATTTCAGTGTGGCGGATACTGCGTTCCGCTTCTCCGATGATTCTTTGCGTTAGAATTAGTCGTAATAATATGCGTTTTTCTCGACATTCGGCTCGAGCTTCTCTTACCCGTTTAATAAACCCTTCTACTCCTATATCGTCTTGTCCATTGAGTATAGGGATGAAGTCTAGGCAGGTTTTTGCATTGTACGTGGGGTTGTCACAACTTACTGCTTCTTCTTCACTGTCCATATCATCCGTTTCGTTAGGTTTTACAGGTGGTCGTTTTCTCTGAACATTGCTGGTATTAGATTCGTCCGTGGTAATAAAGGAGCCTAATTCAGTAGTAGCGTCATGTCCTAAATTTATTTTAGAGATATGTTTTGCTAATAGTTCTATCTCTGCTGCACGTTTCTTGTTTTCACTATCGACTATTCGTTGCGTTTCTTCTATACGTCGCGCAAGAAGTTCGATTTGCTCGAGTATGGCACGAATCAACTTATCCATAGCTCCGGTTATAGAAGCGATATCAATAGTTTCGATTTTGTCTTTTCGTGATGTGGACATGATTCTAATCGAGCTTATCGAGTCTGAACTATCGTTGCTATTTGAACTCGAAACGCTTGAGAAACTTGGTTTTCTCACACGGTAACGTAAAAATGAATCCCGATTTCCAGCTTACCGTAGTAGCTATGGCTGTTAAGGAGTCTCTGGGATGTTTCCTCTCTGGTTGGTTCTAGATTCCGAATCTTATTCGTAGGCTTGCTCTGCGCTGCCCGTAGTCCTCTCGTCTAGTTTCACTGTAGTGGAACGTTGAAACTTGCTGCAGGGCTTTGTAGTAGCAAAGATTCGCAGTGGTCCGCTGATCCTTCGATCTTCAATGATGCGCGTACGCCGAAATCATGATTTCGTTTACACTGAAGCGAATGGATCCTGGCACGGATCGCCAAAATGTCACGTAAAGTTGGTACTTGGATGATAACAAGAAGGCTGAGTCGTAACCCAACTACTAATTCTTCTTTATAAAACTTTATTATAAGATTCACCACTTACAAGAGAAACACTGAACCGGAGAAAGGGGTTGTACAACAACTAGAAGGAGAACAAGTACTGCCCGAGCTAGGTGAAGTCTCGGTTTATATACGCTTTGGGTTTAGGATGTTGAGTGGGCTATGATGATAAGGTGGCGACGTGTCCAAAGGAGTCTGGAGGTCGGGGGTCGAAGCCTTTATCTATGACGTGGACTGAGGTGTGTCATAGCTTCTGTGTAGCCGGAGATGCGTCGAAGGTCAGGAGTCGAAGCCTTTATCTATGATGTGGACTAAGATGCGTCACGGCGTTGGCCGTCGGGACAGTCGGGAGTCGATGTCTTTTCTCTGAGAGGTAATTGGTGTCACACCTGCTTGGTCATATCTTATATTCATTGCTCGGTTTCCTGAGAAGTAAGCGTAATAAAATGTACCCTATATCCTGCAGAAAATGTACTTTTCAATGTGAAAGAATTATTATCAAATCATTTAAGTAGTTTTTCAGATCACCTCGGACACAAGCACATACATACCTATGCACAGACCTTCTCTGTTTTTATAAATATTATAAATATTATTATCGGTACATTATATGAAAGATTCACTAGAAAAGGAAGAATGTCAATTTCAACGACTTTGAGATCAACGTTAATTCTTTCGTATGCCTTGCGTGTTTTCTTTATCACTGGTTATGTCGTATTAATTTGAATAAAAATTTTTTGAATTTTAAGATAGTTACAAGAAATTGAGGTGTAGAGCGCACTCTTCATTTTTACATGTTATTGGGTTATATGTCTGTATGCCAGCAAACTTCATCACAAGAACGAACAAGAACGCTGCCGCCCATTTATTGTTCAATTTGAGGATCGCATGCGCCCCGTTGTTTACGCTGACCTATTTTCCTTCGTGTAAGAAGATTTATTCGCACAGGGGGTATTTCGGTTCATTTTTAATTGCCACTACTTAAAAAACGAAGCCGAAAATGCATTTTTTTAATTCTTAATGTCTATCTTTTTTAGCCTCAAGAAAACACCTTAAATATTTGTATGTCTGTAGCCGAACATTCTGTATACTGAAAAATAAATTTTTATTTTCTGAGAAATGCTAATTTATGTCATTTCTCTTTTTCTCCGTGGAGTTCTTATATTATAATCGTTAAATAATAACATATTCAAATTTTCTGTATTCTAGTTTTCATATTGCGTTTGGATTATATATGATTTAAATTGAATTATTTGTTACGGATGCAAAACATCCGGTTTCCACCTGCATTCTTCTAATTGCTCGAAGCCCCGTTTCGTAACGTATTATATTATTAGTAGTAATTACATCTATTTACGTATTACGTTAGTAATTATATTGATATAATTCTGTTTTTATTATTAGAAGATAATATAATTACGAAATAATCACGTGTCAAACGTTGTATCTTTTAGTTTTTGCGTTATGAATATGTAGCGGCACGCGAGCAGGACAGTTCGAATCCTGTTGTTGTTTTGTTTCGGAGCAGTAAGACCGTTAGGTCGTAGGCATGATGATGAGTAACGAACTCCGAGCAAAACAATGTCACCGCTACTTTCAACTGTCAAACGTTGTTAAGTTCAAATTTTCCGGTTGTCCCCCGACCAGTATAAATAATCAGACGCAATCACGATCGAAAGAGTTTATCGATCAAGGTTTAAGTAATCAGACGTATTGCGTATCTATCGAGTTCCTGGAATAAATAGTATTTATTGGACGTTATTTATTTTGACTAGATTGTACCGAATATTACCTGTGTAGACATATATCAACAATACATCTATTTTTACAAAGTCAATAAATCGCACATATTTTTGCAATCTTCGGAATAGTCATATCCTCTACAAATATTATATTAGATATAGAATTTATATGTCGGAGATGAAAGGACATCGGAGCCTTCCCTTTGGAACTTCGGAAAAATCCCTCAACACCGTAATCTAGATTCTATCATAGGCGTAATTAAACAATTGTCGTCATTCGATCCGATTGTATTTACTCGAGATTTGTGATAGTGAGCTTGGGCTCGAGGCGACAGCCAGTCGCCGAACGTAGCCGCGGTCACGGGATGAACGCTTTGTCTAACAAAGGCATGGAGCAATTCTATAGCTCTCCTTAAAAAAAGGAAATAGTTGTAACACTCGACAGTAAACATTCCTACGGTCTCTGTCCCGTAGCTCGCCACACGCAGACCCTATTCTTCGAGTAAGATGATTGCCAGATGTCGATGCGTCTCCGCAGTACATGTTCAGCTAGCCTGAGGGCCCGTTATAAATCTTAAGATTTAGTTGACTAAAGTCCTTCAAACAGATAAACAGTCTTTGTCCCAACTATGGGAAGATAGGGGAGATCTATTTCTTTCAACGAACGACGTCTCCCACTAGCAACTTTCCCTCGAGGGCGGCTAGCATCTTTTTCTAACCATCGATAGGGAAATTGACCAATTAGCAGCAATGCCAATTTCCCTTACTTTCCGAACGAAGGCTGTCCCCGACGAATCGGATGATCTCGTGTCCTTAGACACACCCCGTTATAGTTTTCCTCTGTGGCATCATCGGGACGGAAATTCATTCTTTCTTGTGGTCCCATCGACGCATAAAGTAACTCTTTACGATCAGTGGATATTACGCGTCCGACTTAGATTTTGTGAGCACGTTCATCTATCATCCCGTCGACCGCGGATTCGTTATTGAACCTAGGATCATTGTCATTAGTTTCTCGAATATCTAATTACCACGGTTACTTGTCCAGTTCTATGATAATCGTATCTGCACTAGTCAATGTCTTCTCTATTGCATAACGACACGTGTAATCCAAACGAAGATTCGTTTCACGCCCCTAACCATAATTCTAATCTAAACCCGACATATATTATATATGTTGAAATATGTGTAATTTTCTGTGCTGGACTGAGTTAAGTGCGTAGTAGAAATACTTATATGCCAACGCCCTGGCCGCGCTGAGTGCACTCGTTCCCGTCAGTTTTCAGGACAAAAAAAAAAAACACGAAATCACACATAAGCACCGCCTCCGAGCGGCTTAAATTCAAACAGCGCAACGAACGCAAAAAAATGTAAAGCGCCGACACATAATACAGTATGGCTACGTCGTGCCGTCGCGTAACGGAACCTTTGCCTAACACGTCATTACAAAAATTCATTGTTTATTGTGAATAACGTAATTGTATCTAAAAATTGTAATTCGGTCAAATAAACAAAAAAAAAAAAAAAAAAGCACTCGTTCCCGTCAGATCACGAACGTTAAGCAGCGCCGGGCACGGATAGTACTTGGATGGGTGATCGTCTGGGAACTCCGTGTGGCGTTGGCGATGAGCGCTGGGCCCCCCCTCCCGCCCTGTGGGGTTCGGGCTTGGGTGCTGGCGGCTCAGCGCCTCGGGGCCGCCAAGCAGTCCGGTAGGGGAACCGGGCTGCCTGGCACGGCGGCTCCGGCGACGAGGCGCGGTGTGACAATGGTCACACACCGCCCCATCAGAGGTGGTATTAGGCGCGCGGGGGAGGCCCCGGTTGTGACGCTCACAGCGTCTCTCCCGGGCCTCTCTCGATCGCAGCCGGGACGGTTAATCGTGGAGGTTTTAGTCGGTTGGAGTCCGACACTACCACGCCGCTTTCCCCAAAGCAGCGGCCTGGCGTCCGTGCGGATTTCCTCCACGTAAATATAAAAAAAAAAAAAAAAAAGGAAATACTTATATGTATATATCAGTGTGTGGAAGTATGTGTGTGTGCGCAGCGTCTCGAAATAAAGAAATGTAAACAGTCGGTTAAGAGTCGTCGTCGATGAAGAGTCGGGTATAGAAGATGGTGCTGAGACGCGTGCAAGTTTGTATCCATAAATATATAAGGAATCGTCCATGTAACAAATATATCATTATTTTAATAATAGCTGTCAATATATATTTTATGTTCCTATAACATTATTTCGGCTTCAAAGATCCACAATTCTCAACAATATAATATTATGCTTATAGAATATTGTAATTAATTAAGTTGCTTGAAATACTTTTATTGTACAAATAAGTTTGTTCCAATATAATATAATATAAACTTACACCGGATTAAAATATAATAAAACTGGTTGAGGGGCTATTACCTTTTTCCAAATTGTAATAACATTTATACAAAATATACTAATTTTTAAGCAGTTCCAATGTTCACTATTTATGTTTCCATGTACGCATATCAACATAGCAATTACATGATTGTAATTATCATATGTATGTAGTATCGTGAGCGAGAGGCCTGGGAGTTGGCGGGTGAACCGCGTGGAATGTCGCGAGAGCCGAGGCGTTTGTTTTTGATCGCGTAGTTTTGGAAAGAGGAGGCCTGCGTGATCTTGGCCACGAGCGGTTGCTAAGGGACGGGGAAAGAACGAATCAACAGAGATTGCGAGTGGCGTTGCCGAGAGAGTGTTGATTGCATTTTGTGAAAGTCGAGTCGTTAACTAATTATTTAGTTGTGCTGTTTTCTGCACGTTTGGTGTGAATAGTTCAGGTTGAACAACAATCGTCTTTTTCTGTTTGATTAAGATCTGTATCATCCATTCCTTGTAAATAAACATTATATCACGATATTACATGTATGTAGCGATAAAACGAATATTTGGAGAGGAATTATTTAATATATAAATTTTATTAATTTATTTTTACCATATATTTAGTGATATAAAGTATTTTTGAACAGGAAGTATTTAATATTTACATTTTAGTTATTTATTTTCTACCAGATACGACTACGACATATTAATAAGAAAGAGTTTCGATTTAACCTTCCGAAGATTTATTAATTGCAGTGTTTCCGAGCATGCGTTACATATAAAGCTTTGTATCAAGTTTCATAAAACAGAACAGTTAATTCGTACTAAATCAACCAGACGTAAGTCACAAAGTTGCATGTTTAAGCAATTTAAAACTTATTGGCAAAAATTTCGACCAGCCTTTTCAATAAAGATAAAGCTTGCGCTTAGTGTTTTCGATACATAGAACTTGGCTTAAAGTATTTCCCTTATTTCCGAAGTTTTATCTCGTTTCGAGCAAGCGTGATTCTCGATGGACCTTAGAAATAGTGGCAAAATGCCAGAAGACAATGTTGGTAGATGGACGTTTAAAGTAACTTTGGCTCCGAAGATGTTCAGTGCCGAAAGCAAACTTGTTTTCCCAAGTTAATACAGAAAATTTATTATAATTTTGTCAAACATATTTTTAATGTTCTTTCGCAGAAATTATAATATTGTAATATCATAGAATAATTTAAATTAGAGGTCGGTTGAAATTAGAAAAACCGTGTACGTCGTCTTTCTGTGGTTTGTTTACATTTAAAAGTGCCTACGTGACTGAAATCGCCTAGTAACAGTGATGTGAGAAAACGATAAACAACGTCAAAACAAAGGTACGGTTTCGTGTTTCAAGGAGGGGACGACCGAGAGGTCAGAGATGCGAGCCGAAAAGTGTGTGTGCGTGTGTGTGTGTGTGAGAGGGCAAGAGCAGAGCGAGCACGACCGAGCAGGAGTGTGTTGCGAGAGTCAGATTGGATCGAGATGTCGAAGAGCAGAGTCGAGATTTGATCGAGACGTTGAGGAGTAGAGTTGAGAGTTGATCGAGTTAGAGAGAGTGTGTGTTAGATTTGTTGTAACGAGAGTTATCAAATAGCCGTAAAGTTATTTCATATAGATACGTGTATCGCATTTAGTTTCGTTAATCAAACATTGTTTTCTGTCTAACTATATCTGTATTTTCAATCAATTATTAATAAATTGTAACTAATCGGGGAAGCATTTATATTCCAATTTCCACGATATTACAAGTGGGGGCCCGTCCGGGATTGAATAAGACAGAGAACGACACGATTTAACGGAGCTATTTGTGCGGGAGTAGAAAAGAAAAGAATAAAATGGCAAATGCTGAAGACGTAGAGAATTTATTAAAGAAATTCAGCGGGGATGATCTGCTGAGTGTAAATCAGTGGGTAGAAGATTTCGAGGAAATGGCAGAAGTGTGGGGTTGGTCGGACGCTCACATGCTGATCTATGCCAGGAAATTGCTCGCAGGCTCCGCTCGAGCCTTCGTGCGACTAGAACGATGCACGAAGCCCTGGGCAAAACTAAAAAAGGCGCTGAAAAATGAATTTGGGAATGTAGTAAGTGCCCAGCAACATGAGGATGATTTTGAGCAACTGGTTGGTCTTAAGAAGCAATTGGAGAAGAAGTTAGCTGATGCTTACGAAGAGGTCGAGGAACAACGTCAGGTTGTTGGACAATGGAAACGATGCGTGCAAAAACTGAATGACGAGATGCACGACTTGAGACTACTGTTGGAAGAACAGACAGCTAGGAACAATCTTCTGGAAAAGAAACAGCGCAAATTCGATTCAGAAACCCAGAATTTAATGAACGATCTACGGCAAGAGAAAGCGCAACGTAAAAGATTAGGTAGAGAAAAAGAAATCACGATCGCGGAGAAGTTTACCATAGAACAGAGCCTTAGTGACGCAAGATTGGAGATCGAATTGAAGGAAGAAAGATTGCGGACATTGGGCCAAGAGCTTGAGGAATTAAAATTTGGTGACAAAACGGAGGAGGAAGTAGCACAGCTGAAGAACCAGTTAGAAGATGCAGAATGCGCTAGAGCAGTTGCAGTTAAAGCGAAACAGGCACTGGAGCAAGAACTGAACGAGACGCGGCTTCGTTGCAGGAAACACTGCGGCAACGTTCCGAAGCAGAAGATCGTGCTAATATAGCTAGTCGCGAACGAATTGAGCTACTGTCGCAATTGGAAGAAAGTAAAGAAGAGTTGGCAGAAGTTTTGAAGAAGTATCGGGTAGCTGTGCAGCAAGTGACGGAGGAACGGGGACGAGTGCCAGCAGGGGAGTTGCGGCCAGCAGGAGGACTTAGCGAACATCACGAGGAGGAAGAATCTGGCTAAACAACAGCAACAGGATGTTGTCGATGATATTTGCGAATTTACTGAGAAGGATAGCGTTGCGGGTGTGAGGGTTGCTCCAAGTTCTCGGATAGACTCGAAGAGAGTCAATGCAAGGCGAACGAAAAGACAAGGGAAATTGCACGCGCGGAATCCCTCCAATAATATCGATACGAAGATTCGACATACAGAGGATGTGGATGACGAGGATGACAATGGGATTGTCGAAGACACGATGAACGTGATGACCTGCGAGAAAAGAGAGATTATAGTCTCGGATGATGGTAAGTTGTTAACGTCTTCCACGTACAAACCGAGCCTACGAAAATGTCACGATGCTGCCACGACGATCAAAGCCTCTGACAAGAGTGAAACGAGTAAACAAACAATGGAGAGGAAGATAGAGAAAGAACGAAAGAGGAGCAGTAGCATCGAGGACGAACAGGCTGCGATATACCAAGAGGAACGAGATCAGTTGCGTGCAGACGCAAAGAGGCGGATCGTACGGACGATCGAGGCGGACGTATAACAAGAGACGCAAGAAGGCTAAAGCTGCATCCGAAGTTTCTTGGACCGTATCGGGTCCAGCACAGAAAAGCACAGAAAATTATTAAAATTCTTTACAATTGCCAAGGTATCTCTTTCGAGTCCTAAATATTAGGTTGTCCAAAAAGTTTCTTTCGTTTCATAAGGTGATAATAGATGAACAACAATTTCTGTTTTATGTTATTTTATCGAATTAGGTATGATCCATTTAGTTCTATTTCTATTATTATATTCGTGCATAATTCAATAAACTAATATAAAACAAAAAATATTGTGCGCCTATTATTTCCTTATAAAACGAAAGAAGCATTTCGAACAACTTAATAGTCCCATATTTAAACAAATTAGAATGCTTTCGGAACACTTCTCTTTATATAATTACGTAGAAAATCATTTCCTACTTTATCTTACTATGCAAATTCCTGCTATTTAAACCTATCGACGTTATGCCATTTCACGTACGCTCGTTGATAGCCTATTATAAACACATGTCATATGAATAACTAAAGTTAAACGTAAAAGTGTTTGTGAAAATGATGCATTGTAAGCCGTTTATAGTTTACGAATATTACATAGGCTCGTGCCCAGGAATTTGATGATTTTACTCCGAAATAGCGATAAGTGTACTTTACAAATCGGCCGCTAATCATAGCGCTGCAATCGATTTCTTAAATTTAATATCACCTTCGCCATCTTTACCACAGTCGGTAAAGGGATATAAACCAAACTATTTTTCATAACCTTTCTCAATTTATTTAAAGTAAATATAGAGTAAAAAATGTTGTTTAAATAAATGTAGATTTACATATTAGAGTAGAATTCAGTTACAGGCATGATCGTGTCACAGATTCCAGATACAACGCTGACTGCACGACGAAGCCTACCTAACAAATCGATTGATGTGCCTTGCTTGAAACTGTGGCGGAGGTACGAAAAGAGAGTTTTGGGTTTCGTCCCGGGACTACCGATGGACTCATCAGTAAGGCTATGCCCGGTAGTCCCTGCCTTAGACGTAGAGGGAGTCTCGCTAGGTGCGGTATTTATATGAAGTGCCCGCATATTCGACCGCTAGCGAGATAGACCGACTCGTTGTCGTCGTAGCCCTCTGGTGTTGGCGGTTGGTACCCGCGGATCGTCCGGGAGGTGTTGCGCCGCGTTGATGCCTCGACCTGGCGGCGTCCTGTTGATACTCTAACTCTAACTGATAACTCTATGGTTGCGACGCTGAAAGTTGCTTTGCGTTGTACTAAAGATGACCAAGATTTTATTCAAAATTATATCGATTGCTGAATCGTGCGGTCGTTTCCCTAACGACCTCGAATATTTAAGACGAGAGTCACTCTCTAAGATGTTTCGTTTCGTTCGGATCAGAATCGACTCTTATATTATACATGTCGAGGTTGAGGTCGACTGATTGAAGAACGAGTGGATGAATTTGTAATAGAAAAGTATATTGAAATAATTAGAGGCATAAGTTTGAGCACAATGTATAATGTAAAGTTTATGCTGATTCAGATCCCTACTGTCTTAGTGTTACCAGACAATGGAATGATAGGGAGCACATATTTATAGCAAAAGGACATTACCAAAAAAGTTAACCTTATAGCTTTGGCTAGAGGTTACAGGGAACGTAAATAGAAATCTGTTTACTAGTTCCTTTGTTGCTAGACCTTGCAACCCAAAACATAATGTATACTCAAGGATACAATAATATGCACCGCTCCTTATTTAGAATATTTCTGCGTAATAGCAGTTTCCAGGTCACGGATATACATAAATAAAGATGTAGAGTTTTTCTTGAAGTAGTTACTTCTACAATACATAATATCAAAAAATAAATAGATAAAAATATCAGTTTTCCTACATCGTCTACGTGGACGAAGTCGCGAACGACAGCTATCAAATACATGAAAGCTCTTTATGCTAAGTGTTCAAATACTTTCGTGAGCCACGGTATATCTAAAAAAAGAGCAATATTTGTATAGTGTAATATGTCTTTCCTAAGTCTATTAAAACACTGAAAGAATTCGTGAACTTTTGTTCTGTACGCAATATTTGTGAAACGTATATTGTACAGCGGTTAAACACATTTTGAATTGTCTTAAGTACAGAGAGTCTCTTTTAATAATATTCTGAATGAAAGTGACAGTAAACAAATGCTTAAAAAACACGATGTTAGGATAATAGAATTCAATATCACCGCAGTACTTTCAATCTTACCATAACCATAGATACCATAAGATACCATAGATAACCACTAATAGCCATAGATAAATTGTGCTTGCAATCGATGTGACGTTAAACCTATTATAAAATAAATAAAAAAAGTTAATGAACTAACGCGATAGTGACGAATTGACAACCCCGTTTCGAAGATGAGATTTTTCAATTGTTCGCAATGCTTGACCGGCGTGGAGGAAACAAGTTCCTCGCAAATCTCGTTATTCATGACAACAGACCCTTTGGTCAGCGACAAACAGCTGTCGAGACGTGTGCTACGTTCGAAATCCAAGAGAAAAGTCACATGTGTCAGTCCCGGATCACGATTTGTAGCAATGATTCGTTCGTTGCGCGCTTCGTGGAAACGAAACAGGAGCTCCAGGCCGGGAACAAGGCTAGAGAGTCATCGAAAATCTAGAAAACGACAGATGACGAAGAAAAGTGAGGAAGGAAATAGATTTGACGTTAGTTGTAGGTCGAAACGAGGCAAAGGCGTGACTTTCGCGAGACCCGTGGCCAAAAAAGTCGATTGGGGATTCTTGCGACAAATGTCGAAGCCGGATTAACTAACGGGAAGAAAAAAGATGGAAAGGGAAATAGCGAACTCAACCGGGAGCAGTTCGAACGCGAATACTATGAACAACTGGAAGCGCTAAAGTTTCTCATCGAGCCGCCAGCTTGTTTCAGGACCGACGAAACCAGGCAGAACTTCGAAAACAAACTAAACACGTTGGATTTCAGGAGGATGAATACCGTTGCCATTCCGACCGGTGAATTCTCCCAACCCACTGCAGTTTTACGTAGCTGGGGGTACAGGCAAATGAAAAATTCTGTGCCGCATAGCAACGCTGCAACACTTGGAATAAAAAAATCTAATTTTAAAAAATTCTACTCTTACTCGATAGACGATACGCGATTGAATATCGAGAGGAGCATGATCCATCTGTTCGATCGAGCGCCTATTTTGAAGAACAAAAATGTCGAGACTGTTCGCGGTATCCTCTTCAATACCAATGAAAGTAAAACTGTTCGTTTCAAGGACGAACATGATGACAGAGAACTGCTAGATGAACAAGAGTTTCGAAACAGAAATATGAATATCGAGGACGAGCAAGACAACATAAGTTTGAGGAAAACGTCGAAGGAGATGAAACGTTGCATGATACTTGGGGGAACTGATGTTGTTAAAGAAATTGTCGGAGGTGACAGTTCGCTGAACGACAGATGGATGCAGGAAGATGTCTGTTTTGATGAAAACCTCGATACTCTATTTGATGTCGCTGTAACGAACGGTATGGTTTCAATTGATTATTCGTGGGAAGGGGTTTATCTTAATTATCACATAGTTATATTATAAGTTGTTTTATTCATTTTGTGTGTATGATATTATTATATCGATATTTTGTAATTACAATATTTTGTAATCTATAGAACAAGGAACAGAGATTGTGCTATCTGAAAAAATATATCAAGAAAATTACGAACAGAGTTTATTCTTTATAATTTGAAGAATCATCCGCAATTTATTGAATAGTAAATCAAACATACAATAAATAAAATACAAAATTTGTTAAAGATCTAGTATACCGGGCGTTCGAAAAGGATTTGTCACCATAGCGTTATTCTATACTTCTCAGTGGGTGAAGATCTATAAAAGAAGTTGCCACTAAATTGATCTGAACTTGGAAATTCGTGATCAAATTTATTTTATTGCATCGTTATTCCACTCATCATGAGGATAAAAGGTCTGAGTCGAAACTCAACCGTGCTGTTGAGAAAAAATGTTAAAGTTTCATTAGTTCTCAAACTCGCATTATCAGTAATGTACTTGTATTTCGCACGGAAGATTGCATCTATTGTGGCATGTAGCTGTCATAGAACTATCATTATACATTCTATATGTTTCTTCTTTTTTTCCTCTCTTTCTTACTTTTTTGAATAGCTAGTGTCAACTATAGTGAATGGGGATTCGACAAATGAGAAGCAGATTTGCACCCGATTAACCGTAATTTAAACATTTGATTCAAACATCAGCAAACCGTTTGATTAGCATTATATGAAGTACTATTGTGCATAAAGTACATGTAGTGACGTCTGTGTCGTGGTATAACATGAAGTAGTTTACTTACAAGAGAATCCCGTGACCGATACACACTGATTCTGATGATTTTTGCATATGTTGTGAAACTCAACATTTTGAACAACTTGTTTCTATTCTATCTATTTTTATTCAACTCACCTAGTTTTCAAGATATTCGCGAAAAACTGTCGGCATTGGATTCGGCCTATAATTGAGCGTCTGTGGTAGCGTGTGCGTTAGCACTGATTCGCGGCCAGGAGTCGCCTGTCTTCTGTTTATAAACTTCAACAAGCTTTAAAGACCGCGTACACAATATGCATATGCGATATCGTCGAATATCATCGATGTATTTAATGTTTAATTTTTTAATCCGACCGCCTCTCAGAAGCCAGCAACGCTTGCGTGAAATAATAACAAATTAATTATAAAAATAATTGATATTATTTTACGAAACAGAATTATTGTCATTTTATGCAAGCGTCGCGGATTAAAAAAACTAACCCAAAACGATTAAACTAACAAGACATATGATATTACCTTTTGAGTGAATTATAATGGACATTTCCTGCGTGCCCGCATATACACGTTATGCACGGGTCCTTTATGTTCACCCGACCCTCGTTTGTAAACAGAAGATAAGCGACTGGCAACCGGTAACCAATACCGACGCATTTTCTGCGACAGACGCACAACGATAAGTAGAATACATTCTAATCGTACAGGCAGCTTTTCGCGAATATCTCGGAAATTATGCGAGTTCAAGCACAACATGTGTTATAATAATTATAATAGTTTATATGTTGTATTATTATTTTACGAAGATATGTGAAACATTTTATCGCATACTTTTAATTCCATTCTAATTAAAATTAGTCTAGTCATTTCCATGAAGAGATTATTTTAAAGTACATCACAAATTCTTCGTCACAAAACAAATTACGAATTATGGTTATATTACTTTTTTAAATTGATAGGTTACAATTTTTTTTTAAACAACTGAACAAATTACAAATTACTGCTGTAAGTTTTAAAAGCCTCTAACATTATACGAGCATATTAATGCACATATGAGCACATTTTCCGATCATAGATGACAATGTATAATATATTGTCATAAATAAAAATGATACAGATATTCATTATACATATTCATGGACTGTATTACACATTTATGTAAGTAGTTGCCATGAATAAGTACACATAAAAATAGACGCAGTTTTAAAAAGAAATCCTGGTTTGTCCGAAATATGTAAAATTCTCGAACATATTAGGTGATAAAGCCAAATTATATATTTACCACAGCGGTATTGGGCCAATTACAAATTGCATCCGTTACATTCTGTTCCGTATTCCGATGCTACAAATATGGAAAAGTTACTTATGATTTATCCTAATGCCAATTTTGACGCTTCGCTAAATAAATCGCTAATTAAAATAAAATTGCTAAACAGATAAAATACAGATGTAACGGATCGAATAATGTTGTATATGATAAATCTATGTTGAACACGTTATTCATAAATTGTACATACTTTCCATTTATATATCTGTATTTATCGTGCATATACGTATATGTTTGATGGATATGTAGCGGCACGCGAGCAGGACAGTTCGAATCCTGTTGTTGTTTTGTTTCGGAGCAGTAGGACCGTTAGGTCGTAGGCATGATGATGAGTAACAAACTCCGAGCAAAACAATGTCACCGCTACTTTCAACTGTCAAACGTTGTTAAGTTCAAATTTTCCGGTTATCCCCCGACCAGTATAAATAATCAGACGCAAGCACGATCGAGAGAGAGTTAATCGATCAGTGCTTTAGCAATCAGACGTATCGCGTATCCTTCGAGTTCCTCGAGTAAATACATCATTTATTTTGACTAGATTGTACCGAATATTACCTGTGTAGATATATATCTATTTTTACAAAGTGAATAAATCGTACATATTTTTACAATCGTCGGAATACCCATATCCTCCACATTGGAGACCCCGACGTGATCGCAATGTCAAAACAAAACGTTCCATATATGGCCCCGCAACCGATCCGCGTGCCTCCATTGAAACCACAGAAGGTATCTTTCTGGTTTCGCATGTTGGAGAAACAGTTCGAGGCCGCGGGAATTGAAAGAGATTTGGACAAGGTTAACATTCTGTTCGGGTGCCTTGAACCAGAGTACCTGGAGCGATTAGAAGATGTAGATTTAGAGTCCGCGGGCGACAAGCAATATGACCGGTTAAAGGAGGAGCTGATTCGGAGTCTGGCAGAATTCGACAGCGAAAGGGTGAAGAGGCATATGGAAAAGGAGGTAATGGGCGATCGCAAGCCGTCCCAATTTTACCACGACCTAAAGAAGCTGGCCAGCCCCTTTGCGTCGGAGCAGTTCGTCCTGAACCTGTGGAAAAACCGGCTACCCGAGCGTATACGGCGAGTTTTGGCGGTTATGGACGACACCAAACCGGAGAAGATTATCCAGGCCGCGGACAGAGTGGAGGAAGCCTGTTCCGGAAGCGAGCCGCACGAGCACAGCATCACAGCAGTGAGTAAGCCTGAGGTACAAGTCGACCCATCGCATAAAATGTTGAGCGAGATACGAGATGGGATACTTCAGATACTCCAGTTAAACACAAAAATGAGCGCGATGAGCATTTCCGACCGTCGTCGAGCGCGCTCTCGTTCGCGTTCGCCAAAGAGACGTCGTCGCCGTTCGGGTTCCCGAAACGGCTTATGTTATTATCATGATCTGTATCGTGAGCGCGCGCGAAAATGTAGATCTCCTTGTCGATGGAAGCAGGGAAACGAGTCCAGTCGTCCGTAAATGCGGCAAACGATGACGGCTTGACGACCCGCCTTTTTGTAAGAGACCAGCAATCCGGTGTCGCTTATCTAGTCGATACAGGTGCGGACACCTGCGTTTTTCCGCGCAATAGAGTAAGAGGTCACGCGAGTAAGAGCGCGTATGAACTATTCGCAGCGAATGGAACCCGTATCGCGACGTATGGGACTGTAGCGGCACGCGAGCAGGTCAGTTCAAATCCTGTTGTTGTTTTGTTTCGGAGCAGCAAGACCGTTAGGTCATAGGTACGATGAGGAGCAACGAACTCCGAACAAAACAATGTCGCCGCTACCTTCAACTGTCAAACGTTGTTAAGTTTAAATTTTCCGGTTATCCCCCGACCAGTATAAATAATCAGACGCAAGCACGATCGAGAGAGTTAATTGATCAGTGCTTTAGCAATCAGACGTATACGTATCCATCGAGTTCCTCGAGCACTTATATTATTTTGACCGGATCGAATTGTGAACTACTGGTGTATATTTATTCTTATTTATTGAGTAAAATAAATCACACTTATTTTACGATATTTGGCATTCACCTATCCTCCACAGGACTATCACCTTGTCCCTCGATCTGGCTTTGCGTCGAGACTTTAAGTGGCGTTTCGTAATCGCCGACGTAAAAACGCCTATCATCGGCGTCGATTTTTTGAGCCACTACGGGTTACTCGTCGACCCGCGGAATAAGCGACTATTGGACAAGACCACGCAGTTGTCCACGAGAGGATTTACAGCGACGACCGATATCGGATCTATTAGGACCATCCACGGGGAATCGCAGTACCATAGATTGTTAGCGGAATTCCCCGAGCTAACGCGACCACCCGTCTTCCGGCGAAGTTCTGTAAAACATAGAGTGTAGCATCATATCTGCACGACACCTGGAACCCTCGTCCACGCGAAACCACGCCGCCTAGCCCCCGATCGACTCATGCAGGCTAAGGCGGAATTCGAAATCATGATAGACCAAGGAGTGATGCGCCCATCGCGAAGCCCGTGGGCATCACCCTTGCACATCGTACCGAAGAAGGACGGAGGAATACGACCGTGTGGCGACTACCGGGCTTTGAACGCCCGCACGATTCCGGATAGGTATACGCCGCCGCACATAGAGGATTTTGCGCAGAACTTATATGGTAAGCACATCTTTTCCAAAATCGATCTCGTGCGTGCTTACCATCAAATTCCCATCGCGCCGGAGGGCGTGCCGAAAACAGCGATTATTACCCCTTTCGGTCTCTTCGAAGCGACTAGCATGATGTTTGGGCTTCGAAACGCCGCCCAAACGTGTCAAAGATTCGTGGACGAAATCACGAGAGGTCTCGATTTCGTCTACGCGTATATCCACGATTTTTTAATCGCGTCTGATACCGTGCGCGAAATGCAATTCTTAGGATATACCGTTAGCCTCGTGGTCGATGCTTCTGATTTCGCAATAGGAGCGGTACTACAACAACGCGTTAACGATAACTGGCAGCCGTTAGGTTTTATGACTAAATCGCTATCCCTCGCGCAACGAAAGTACAGCGCGTACGATCGTGAACTACTCGCGATGTACACGGCGGTAAAACGATTTAGGCACGCCGTCGAAGGGAGAAATTTCGCGATTTATACCGACCATAAACCCCTAATATACGCGTTTGAACAAAATCCGGACAAATGTTCGCCAAGACAATTCCGGCAGCTCGATTATGTCGGACAATTTACAACCGACATAAGACACATTAAGGATATCAACAATACCGTAGCAGATACCTTGTCACGCATAGAAGCGATCGGGAAATCCGTGGATCATCAAATATTAGCAGCAGCGCAAGCGGTTGATTCAGAGCTGAGGCAAATTAGGGAGTCAGGCTCTAGCGCGCTGAAACTTAAAAAATTACGATTCCCTGACCACGACGTCGGAATATTTTGTGATTTGACGTACGAAACCCCGCGACCCTTTGTACCGGAGCAGTTACGTCGCGCTGTATTTCAGTCGTTGCATGGACTTTCCCATCCTGGAATACGTGCTACACAGAAATTGGTGACATCACGTTTCGTCTGGCCGTCCATCAACAAAGATTGTCGAAATTGGACGCGGCAATGTATACCTTGTCAACGCTGTAAAATCACCAGGCACGTATCCTCGAAAGTCGGAACTTTCAAAACAATAGCGGGCCGGTTCGAGCACATACATGTAGACATTATCGCCATGCCATATTCACAAGGGTATCGATATTGTCTAACGTGTATCGATCGTTTCACGCGTTGGCCCGAAGCTATTCCCATTGCCGATATGGAGGCGGCAACCCGTTGCCACGGCCCTCCTTAATACTTGATAGCACGTTTTGGCGTTCCTCTAAGGATCACAACCGACCAAGGATGCCAATTTGAATCGCGGTTGTTCGAAGAATTGTGCCCGCTGCTCGGCGCCAAACACATACGCACAACGGCTTATCATCCCGCGTCCAACGGGATGGTAGACCGACTACACAGGCAGTTAAAAGCTGCGATAAAATGCCACGGCACGAGCAACTGGGTAGAGATTTTACCAATCGTACTGTTAGGTATCCGAACCGCGATAAAGGAGGACTTAAACGCAACGGCTGCCGAAATGACCTACGGCACTGATATTCGATTGCCGGAGGAATTTTTTGTTGAAACAAAGCAGCAGGCCAACACGGAGTACGCGAACCGGCTTAAAGAGCGGATGGGGAAGATCAGGCCACATGAGGTTAAGAGTCATGGCGAAAGAAAAGCCTTCGTTTTTAAGGAATTAAATATGACGCCGTACGTTTTCTTGCGCCATGACGCCATAGGTGGTCCTTTACAGCCTCAGTTTGACGGATCGTACAAGGTGGTAAAAAGGGATAAAAAAAATTTTATTATAATATAATATCGTAGAATAGCTTTGATTGGAGATCGGCTGAAATTAGAAAACACCTTGTACGTCGTCTTTTTGTGGTTTGTTTACATCCAAGAGCGCCTAGTAACAGTGATGCGAGAAAAGATAAGCAGCGTCAAAACAGAAGTACGGTTTCATATTTCAAGGAGTGGCAACCGAGAGGCAAGAGTGTATGAGCCGAAAAGTGTGTGTGTGTGTGCGTGTGCGTGTGTGTGTGCGTGTGCGTGTGCGTGCGTGCGTGCGTGCGTGTTTGTGTGTGTGTGTGTGTGTGTGTGTGTGCGTGCGCGTGTGCGTGTGTGTGTGTGTGTGAGAGAGAGAGAGAGAGGACGAGAGCAAGAGCGAGCACGACCGAGCAGAAATGCATTTTGCGACAGATAGAGTTGGACGAGACGTCGAGGCATAGAGTTGGTCGAGACGTCGAGGCATAGAGTTGGTCGAGACGTCGAGGCATAGAGTTGGTCGAGACGTCGAAGCATAGAGTTGGTCGAGACGTCGAAGCATACAGTTGGTCGAGACGTCCAGGCATAGAGTAGGTCGAGACGTCGAAGCATAGAGTCGGTCGAGACGTCGAAGCATAGAGTCGGTCGAGACGTCGAAGCATAGAGTTGGTCGAGACGTCGAAGCATAGAGTCGGTCGAGACGTCGAAGCATAGAGTTGGTCGAGACGTCGAAGCATAGAGTTGGTCGAGACGTCGAAGCATAGAGTTGGTCGAGACGTCGAAGCATAGAGTTGGTCGAGACGTCGAAGCATACAGTTGGTCGAGACGTCCAGGCATAGAGTAGGTCGAGACGTCGAAGCATAGAGTTGGTCGAGACGTCGAAGCATAGAGTTGGTCGAGACGTCCAGACATAGAGTTGGTCGAGACGTCGAAGCATAGAGTTGGTCGAGATGTCGAAGCATAGAGTTGGTCGAGACGTCGAAGCATAGAGTTGGTCGAGACGTCGAAGCATAGAGTCGGTCGAGACGTCGAAGCATAGAGTCGGTCGAGACGTCGAAGCATAGAGTTGGTCGAGACGTCGAAGCATAGAGTTGGTCGAGACGTCGAAGCATAGAGTTGGTCGAGACGTCGAAGCATAGAGTTGGTCGAGACGTCGAAGCATAGAGTTGGTCGAGACGTCGAAGCATAGTGTTGGTCGAGACGTCGAGGCATACAGTTGGTCGAGACGTCCACGCATAGATTTGGTCGAGACGTCGAAGCATAGAGTTGGTCGAGACGTCGAAGCATAGAGTTGGTCGAGACGTCGAAGCATAGAGTTGGTCGAGACGTCGAAGCATAGAGTTGGTCGAGACGTCGAAGCATAGAGTTGGTCGAGACGTCCAGGCATAGAGATGGTCGAGACGTCGAAGCATAGATTCGGTCGAGACGTCGAAGCATAGAGTCGGTCGAGACGTCGAAGCATAGAGTTGGTCGAGACGTCGAAGCATAGAGTTGGTCGAGACGTCGAAGCATAGAGTTGGTCGAGACGTCGAAGCATAGAGTTGGTCGAGACGTCGAAGCATAGAGTTGGTCGAGACGTCGAAGCATAGGGTTGGTCGAGACGTCGAAGCATAGAGTTGGTCGAGACGTCCAGGCATAGAGTTGGTCGAGACGTCGAAGCATAGAGTTGGTCGAGACGTCCAGGCATAGAGTTGGTCGAGACGTCGAAGCATAGAGTTGGTCGAGACGTCGAAGCATAGAGTTGGTCGAGACGTCGAAGCATACAGTTGGTCGAGACGTCCAGGCATAGAGTAGGTCGAGACGTCGAAGCATAGAGTTGGTCGAGACGTCGAAGCATAGAGTTGGTCGAGACGTCCAGACATAGAGTTGGTCGAGACGTCGAAGCATAGAGTCGGTCGAGACGTCGAAGCATAGAGTCGGTCGAGACGTCGAAGCATAGAGTTGGTCGAGACGTCGAAGCATAGAGTTGGTCGAGACGTCGAAGCATAGAGTTGGTCGAGACGTCGAAGCATAGAGTTGGTCGAGACGTCGAAGCATAGAGTTGGTCGAGACGTCGAAGCATAGTGTTGGTCGAGACGTCGAGGCATACAGTTGGTCGAGACGTCCAGGCATAGATTTGGTCGAGACGTCGAAGCATAGAGTTGGTCGAGACGTCGAAGCATAGAGTTGGTCGAGACGTCGAAGCATAGAGTTGGTCGAGACGTCGAAGCATAGAGTTGGTCGAGACGTCGAAGCATAGAGTTGGTCGAGACGTCCAGGCATAGAGATGGTCGAGACGTCGAAGCATAGAGTCGGTCGAGACGTCGAAGCATAGAGTCGGTCGAGACGTCGAAGCATAGAGTCGGTCGAGACGTCGAAGCATAGAGTTGGTCGAGACGTCGAAGCATAGAGTTGGTCGAGACGTCGAAGCATAGCGTTGGTCGAGACGTCGAAGCATAGGGTTGGTCGAGACGTCGAAGCATAGAGTTGGTCGAGACGTCCAGGCATAGAGTTGGTCGAGACGTCGAAGCATAGAGTTGGTCGAAACGTCGAAGCATAGAGTTGGTCGAGACGTCGAAGCATAGAGTTGGTCGAGACGTCGAAGCATAGAGTTGGTCGAGACGTCCAGGCATAGAGTTGGTCGAGACGTCGAAGCATAGAGTCGGTCGAGACGTCGAAGCATAGAGTCGGTCGAGACGTCGAAGCATAGAGTTGGTCGAGACGTCCAGGCATAGAGTTGGTCGAGACGTCGAAGCACAGAGTTGGTCGAGACGTCGAGGCATAGAGTTGGTCGAGACGTCGAAGCATAGAGTTGGTCGAGACGTCGAAGCATAGAGTTGGTCGAGACGTCCTGGCATAGAGTTGGTCGAGACGTCGAAGCATAGAGTTGGTCGAGACGTCGAAGCATAGAGTTGGTCGAGACGTCCAGGCATAGAGTTCGTCGAGACGTCCAGGCATAGAGTTGGTCGAGACGTCGAAGCATAGAGTTGGTTGAGACGTCGAGGCATAGAGTTTGTCGAGACGTCGAAGCATACAGTTGGTCGAGACGTCCAGGCATAGAGTAGGTCGAGACGTCGAAGCATAGAGTTGGTCGAGACGTCGAAGCATAGAGTTGGTCGAGACGTCCAGGCATAGAGTTGGTCGAGACGTCGAAGCATAGAGTTGGTCGAGATGTCGAAGCATAGAGTTGGTCGAGACGTCGAAGCATAGAGTTGGTCGCGACGTCGAAGCATAGAGTCGGTCGAGACGTCGAAGCATAGAGTCGGTCGAGACGTCGAAGCATAGAGTTGGTCGAGACGTCGAAGCATAGAGTTGGTCGAGACGTCGAAGCATAGAGTTGGTCGAGACGTCGAAGCATAGAGTTGGTCGAGACGTCGAAGCATAGTGTTGGTCGAGACGTCGAAGCATAGAGTTGGTCGAGACGTCGAAGCATAGAGTTGGTCGAGACGTCGAAGCATAGAGTTGGTCGAGACGTCCAGGCACAGAGTTGGTCGAGACGTCGAAGCATAGAGTTGGTCGAGACGTCGAAGCATAGAGTTGGTCGAGACGTCGAGGCATAGAGTAGGTCGAGACGTCGAGGCATAGAGTTGGTCGAGACGTCGAGGCATAGAGTTGGTCGAGACGTCGAAGCATACAGTTGGTCGAGACGTCCAGGCATAGAGTTGGTCGAGACATCGAAGCATAGAGTTGGTCGAGACGTCGAGGCATAGAGTTGGTCGATACGTCCAGGCATAGAGTTGGTCGAGACGTCGAAGCATAGAGTTGGTCGAGACGTCCAGGCACAGAGTTGGTCGAGACGTCGAGGCATAGAGTTGGTCGATACGTCGAGGCATAGAGTTGGTCGCGACGTCCAGGCATAGAGTTGGTCGAGACGTCGAAGCATAGAGTAGGTCGAAACGTCGAAGCATACAGTTTGTCGAGACGTCCAGGCATAGAGTTGGTCGAGACTTCGAAGCACAGAGTTGGTCGAGACGTCGAGGCATAGAGTTGGTCGAGACGTCGAAGCATAGAGTTGGTCGAGACGTCGAAGCATAGAGTTGGTCGAGACGTCGAAGCATAGAGTTGGTCGAGACGTCCAGGCATAGAGTTGGTCGAGACGTCGAAGCATAGAGTTGGTCGAGACGTCGAAGCATAGAGTCGGTCGAGACGTCGAAGCATAGAGTTGGTCGAGACGTCGAAGCATAGAGTTGGTCGAGACGTCGAAGCATAGAGTTGGTCGAGACGTCGAAGCATACAGTTGGTCGAGACGTCCAGGCATAGAGTTGGTCGAGACGTCGAAGCGTAGAGTTGGCCGAGACGTCCAGGCAGAGAGTTGGTCGAGACGTCGAAGCATAGAGTTGGTCGAGACGTCCAGGCATAGAGTTGGTCGAGACGTCGAAGCATAGAGTTGGTCGAGACGTCCAGGCATAGAGTTGGTCGAGACGTCGAAGCATAGAGTTGGTCGAGACGTCGAAGCATAGAGTTGGTCGAGACGTCCAGGCATAGAGTTGGTCGAGACGTCGAAGCATAGAGTTGGTTGAGACGTCGAGGCATAGAGTTGGTCGAGACGTCGAAGCATACAGTTGGTCGAGACGTCCAGGCATAGAGTAGGTCGAGACGTCGAAGCATAGAGTTGGTCGAGACGTCCAGGCATAGAGTTGGTCGAGACGTCGAAGCATAGAGTTAGTCGAGATGTCGAAGCATAGAGTTGGTCGAGACGTCGAAGCATAGAGTTGGTCGAGACGTCGAAGCATACAGTTGGTCGAGACGTCCAGGCATAGAGTAGGTCGAGACGTCGAAGCATAGAGTTGGTCGAGACGGCGAAGCATAGAGTTGGTCGAGACGTCGAAGCACAGAGTTGGTCGAGACGTCCAGGCACGGAGTTGGTCGAGACGTCCAGGCACAGAGTTGGTCGAGACGTAGAAGCATAGAGTTGGTCTAGACGTCGAGCCATAGAGTAGGTCGAGACGTCGAGGCATAGAGTTGGTCGAGACGTCGAGGCATAGAGTTGGTCGAGACGTCGAAGCATACAGTTGGTCGAGACGTCCAGGCATAGAGTTGGTCGAGACTTCGAAGCATAGAGTTGGTCGAGACGTCGAGGCATAGAGTTGGTCGATACGTCCAGGCATAGAGTTGGTCGAGACGTCGAAGCATAGAGTTGGTCGAGACGTCGAAGCATAGTGTTGGTCGAGACGTCCAGGCATAGAGTTGGTCGAGACGTCGAAGCATAGAGTTGGTCGAGACGTCGAAGCATGGAGTTGGTCGAGACGTCGAAGCATAGAGTTGGTCGAGACGTCGAAGCATAGAGTTGGTCGAGACGTCCAGGCACAGAGTTGGTCGAGACGTCCAGGCACAGAGTTGGTCGAGACGTCGAAGCATAGAGTTGGTCGAGACGTCCAGGCACAGAGTTGGTCGAGACGTCGAGGCATAGAGTTGGTCGAGACGTCGAGGCATAGAGTTGGTCGAGACGTCCGTTCATAGAGTTGGTCGAGACGTCGAAGCATAGTGTTGGTCGAGACGTCGAGGCATAGAGTTGGTCGAGACGTCGAGGCATAGAGTTGGTCGATACGTCGAAGCATAGAGTTGGTCGAGTCTTCGAGGCATAGAGTTGGTCGAGACGTCGAAGCATAGAGTTGGTCGAGGCATAGAGTTGGTCGAGACGTCCAGGCATAGATTTGCTCGAGACGTCGAAGCATAGAGTTGGTCGAGACGTCGAAGCATAGTGTTAGTCGAGACGTCGAAGCATAGAGTTGGTCGAGACGTCGAAGCATAGAGTTGGTCGAGACGTCTTGGCATAGAGGTGGTCGAGACGTCGAAGCATAGAGTTGGTCGAGACGTCCAGGCATAGAGTTGGTCGAGACGTCGAAGCATAGAGTCGGTCGAGACGTCGAAGCATAGAGTCGGTCGAGACGTCGAAGCGTAGAGTTTGTCGAGACGTCGAAGCATAGAGTTGGTCGAGACGTCGAAGCATAGAGTTGGTCGAGACGTCGAAGCATAGAGTTGGTCGAGACGTCGAAGCATAGAGTTGGTCGAGACGTCGAAGCATACAGTTGGTCGAGACGTCCAGGCATAGAGTTGGTCGAGACTTCGAAGCATAGAGTTGGTCGAGACGTCGAGGCATAGAGTTGGTCGATACGTCCAGGCATAGAGTTTGTCGAGACGTTGAAGCATAGAGTTGGTCGAGACGTCGAAGCATAGAGTTGGTAGAGACGTCCAGGCACAGAGTTGGTCGAGACGTCGAGGCATAGAGTTGGTCGAGACGTCGAAGCATAGAGTCGGTCGAGACGTCGAAGCATAGAGTTGGTCGAGACGTCGAAGCATAGTGTTGGTCGAGACGTCCAGGCATAGAGTTGGTCGAGACGTCGAAGCATAGAGTTGGTCGAGACGTCGAAGCATAGAGTTGGTCGAGACGTCGAAGCATAGAGTTGGTCGAGACGTCGAAGCATAGAGTTGGTCGAGACGTCCAGGCACAGAGTTGGTCGAGACGTCCAGGCACAGAGTTGGTCGAGACGTCGAAGCATAGAGTTGGTCGAGACGTCGAAGCATAGAGTTGGTCGAGACGTCGAAGCATAGAGTTGGTCGAGACGTCCAGGCATAGAGTTGGTCGAGACGTCGAAGCATAGAGTTGGTCGAGACGTCGAAGCATAGAGTTGGTCGAGACGTCGAAGCATAGAGTTGGTCGAGACGTCCAGGCACAGAGTTGGTCGAGACGTCGAAGCATAGAGTTGGTCGAGACGTCGAAGCATAGAGTTGGTCGAGACGTCGAAGCATAGAGTTGGTCGAGACGTCGAAGCATAGAGTTGGTCGAGACGTCCAGGCACAGAGTTGGTCGAGACGTCGAAGCATAGAGTTGGTCGAGACGTCGAAGCATAGAGTTGGTCGAGACGTCGAGGCATAGAGTAGGTCGAGACGTCGAGGCATAGAGTTGGTCGAGACGTCGAGGCATAGAGTTGGTCGAGACGTCGAAGCATACAGTTGGTCGAGACGTCCAGGCATAGAGTTGGTCGAGACATCGAAGCATAGAGTTGGTCGAGACGTCGAGGCATAGAGTTGGTCGATACGTCCAGGCATAGAGTTGGTCGAGACGTCGAAGCATAGAGATGGTCGAGACGTCCAGGCACAGAGTTGGTCGAGACGTCGAGGCATAGAGTTGGTCGAGACGTCGAGGCATAGAGTTGGTCGCGACGTCCAGGCATAGAGTTGGTCGAGACGTCGAAGCATAGAGTTGGTCGAGACGTCGAAGCATACAGTTGGTCGAGACGTCCAGGCATAGAGTTGGTCGAGACTTCGATGCACAGAGTTGGTCGAGACGTCGAGGCATAGAGTTGGTCGAGACGTCGAAGCATAGAGTTGGTCGAGACGTCGAAGCATAGAGTTGGTCGAGACGTCGAAGCATATAGTTGGTCGAGACGTCCAGGCATAGAGTTGGTCGAGACGTCGAAGCATAGAGTTGGTCGAGACGTCGAAGCATAGAGTCGGTCGAGACGTCGAAGCATAGAGTTGGTCGAGACGTCGAAGCATAGAGTTGGTCGAGACGTCGAAGCATAGAGTTGGTCGAGATGTCGAAGCATACAGTTGGTCGAGACGTCCAGGCATAGAGTTGGTCGAGACTTCGAAGCACAGAGTTGGTCGAGACGTCGAGGCATAGAGTTGGTCGAGACGTCGAAGCATAGAGTTGGTCGAGACGTCGAAGCATAGAGTTGGTCGAGACGTCGAAGCATAGAGTTGGTCGAGACGTCCAGGCATAGAGTTGGTCGAGACGTCGAAGCATAGAGTTGGTCGAGACGTCGAAGCATAGAGTCGGTCGAGACGTCGAAGCATAGAGTTGGTCGAGACGTCGAAGCATAGAGTTGGTCGAGACGTCGAAGCATAGAGTTGGTCGAGACGTCGAAGCATAGAGTTAGTCGAGACGTCGAAGCATAGAGTTGGTCGAGACGTCGAAGCATAGAGTTGGACGAGACGTCGAAGCGTAGAGTTGGCCGAGACGTCCAGGCAGAGAGTTGGTCGAGACGTCGAAGCATAGAGTTGGTCGAGACGTCCAGGCATAGAGTTGGTCGAGACGTCGAAGCATAGAGTTGGTCGAGACGTCCAGGCATAGAGTTGGTCGAGACGTCGAAGCATAGAGTTGGTCGAGACGTCGAAGCATAGAGTTGGTCGAGACGTCCAGGCATAGAGTTGGTCGAGACGTCGAAGCATAGAGTTGGTTGAGACGTCGAGGCATAGAGTTGGTCGAGACGTCGAAGCATACAGTTGGTCGAGACGTCCAGGCATAGAGTAGGTCGAGACGTCGAAGCATAGAGTTGGTCGAGACGTCGAAGCATAGAGTTGGTCGAGACGTCCAGGCATAGAGTTGGTCGAGACGTCGAAGCATAGAGTTGGTCGAGATGTCGAAGCATAGAGTTGGTCGAGACGTCGAAGCATAGAGTTGGTCGAGACGTCGAAGCATAGAGTTGGTCGAGACGTCGAAGCATAGAGTTGGTCGAGACGTCGAAGCATAGAGTTGGTCGAGACGGCGAAGCATAGAGTTGGTCGAGACGTCGAAGCACAGAGTTGGTCGAGACGTCCAGGCACAGAGTTGGTCGAGACGTTCAGGCACAGAGTTGGTCGAGACGTCGAAGCATAGAGTTGGTCTAGACGTCGAGGCATAGAGTAGGTCGAGACGTCGAGGCATAGAGTTGGTCGAGACGTCGAGGCATAGAGTTGGTCGAGACGTCGAAGCATACAGTTGGTCGAGACGTCCAGGCACAGAGTTGGTCGAGACGTCCAGGCACAGAGTTGGTCGAGACGTAGAAGCATAGAGTTGGTCTAGACGTCGAGCCATAGAGTAGGTCGAGACGTTCAGGCACAGAGTTGGTCGAGACGTCGAAGCATAGAGTTGGTCTAGACGTCGAGGCATAGAGTAGGTCGAGACGTCGAGGCATAGAGTTGGTCGAGACGTCGAGGCATAGAGTTGGTCGAGACGTCGAAGCATAGAGTTGGTCGAGACGTCGAAGCATAGAGTTGGTCGAGACGTCGAAGCATAGAGTTGGTCGAGACGTCGAAGCATAGAGTTGGTCGAGACGTCGAAGCATAGGGTTGGTCGAGACGTCGAAGCATAGAGTTGGTCGAGACGTCCAGGCATAGAGTTGGTCGAGACGTCGAAGCATAGAGTTGGTCGAGACGTCCAGGCATAGAGTTGGTCGAGACGTCGAAGCATAGAGTTGGTCGAGACGTCGAAGCATAGAGTTGGTCGAGACGTCGAAGCATACAGTTGGTCGAGACGTCCAGGCATAGAGTAGGTCGAGACGTCGAAGCATAGAGTTGGTCGAGACGTCGAAGCATAGAGTTGGTCGAGACGTCCAGACATAGAGTTGGTCGAGACGTCGAAGCATAGAGTCGGTCGAGACGTCGAAGCATAGAGTCGGTCGAGACGTCGAAGCATAGAGTTGGTCGAGACGTCGAAGCATAGAGTTGGTCGAGACGTCGAAGCATAGAGTTGGTCGAGACGTCGAAGCATAGGGTTGGTCGAGACGTCGAAGCATAGAGTTGGTCGAGACGTCCAGGCATAGAGTTGGTCGAGACGTCGAAGCATAGAGTTGGTCGAGACGTCCAGGCATAGAGTTGGTCGAGACGTCGAAGCATAGAGTTGGTCGAGACGTCGAAGCATACAGTTGGTCGAGACGTCCAGGCATAGAGTTGGTCGAGACTTCGATGCACAGAGTTGGTCGAGACGTCGAGGCATAGAGTTGGTCGAGACGTCGAAGCATAGAGTTGGTCGAGACGTCGAAGCATAGAGTTGGTCGAGACGTCGAAGCATATAGTTGGTCGAGACGTCCAGGCATAGAGTTGGTCGAGACGTCGAAGCATAGAGTTGGTCGAGACGTCGAAGCATAGAGTCGGTCGAGACGTCGAAGCATAGAGTTGGTCGAGACGTCGAAGCATAGAGTTGGTCGAGACGTCGAAGCATAGAGTTGGTCGAGATGTCGAAGCATACAGTTGGTCGAGACGTCCAGGCATAGAGTTGGTCGAGACTTCGAAGCACAGAGTTGGTCGAGACGTCGAGGCATAGAGTTGGTCGAGACGTCGAAGCATAGAGTTGATCGAGACGTCGAAGCATAGAGTTGGTCGAGACGTCGAAGCATAGAGTTGGTCGAGACGTCCAGGCATAGAGTTGGTCGAGACGTCGAAGCATAGAGTTGGTCGAGACGTCGAAGCATAGAGTCGGTCGAGACGTCGAAGCATAGAGTTGGTCGAGACGTCGAAGCATAGAGTTGGTCGAGACGTCGAAGCATAGAGTTGGTCGAGACGTCGAAGCATAGAGTTAGTCGAGACGTCGAAGCATAGAGTTGGTCGAGACGTCGAAGCATAGAGTTGGACGAGACGTCGAAGCGTGGAGTTGGCCGAGACGTCCAGGCAGAGAGTTGGTCGAGACGTCGAAGCATAGAGTTGGTCGAGACGTCCAGGCATAGAGTTGGTCGAGACGTCGAAGCATAGAGTTGGTCGAGACGTCCAGGCATAGAGTTGGTCGAGACGTCGAAGCATAGAGTTGGTCGAGACGTCGAAGCATAGAGTTGGTCGAGACGTCCAGGCATAGAGTTGGTCGAGACGTCGAAGCATAGAGTTGGTTGAGACGTCGAGGCATAGAGTTGGTCGAGACGTCGAAGCATACAGTTGGTCGAGACGTCCAGGCATAGAGTAGGTCGAGACGTCGAAGCATAGAGTTGGTCGAGACGTCGAAGCATAGAGTTGGTCGAGACGTCCAGGCATAGAGTTGGTCGAGACGTCGAAGCATAGAGTTGGTCGAGATGTCGAAGCATAGAGTTGGTCGAGACGTCGAAGCATAGAGTTGGTCGAGACGTCGAAGCATAGAGTTGGTCGAGACGTCGAAGCATAGAGTTGGTCGAGACGTCGAAGCATAGAGTTGGTCGAGACGGCGAAGCATAGAGTTGGTCGAGACGTCGAAGCACAGAGTTGGTCGAGACGTCCAGGCACAGAGTTGGTCGAGACGTTCAGGCACAGAGTTGGTCGAGACGTCGAAGCATAGAGTTGGTCTAGACGTCGAGGCATAGAGTAGGTCGAGACGTCGAGGCATAGAGTAGGTCGAGACGTTCAGGCACAGAGTTGGTCGAGACGTCGAAGCATAGAGTTGGTCTAGACGTCGAGGCATAGAGTAGGTCGAGACGTCGAGGCATAGAGTTGGTCGAGACGTCGAGGCATAGAGTTGGTCGAGACGTCGAAGCATAGAGTTGGTCGAGACGTCGAAGCATAGAGTTGGTCGAGACGTCGAAGCATAGAGTTGGTCGAGACGTCGAAGCATAGAGTTGGTCGAGACGTCGAAGCATAGGGTTGGTCGAGACGTCGAAGCATAGAGTTGGTCGAGACGTCCAGGCATAGAGTTGGTCGAGACGTCGAAGCATAGAGTTGGTCGAGACGTCCAGGCATAGAGTTGGTCGAGACGTCGAAGCATAGAGTTGGTCGAGACGTCGAAGCATAGAGTTGGTCGAGACGTCGAAGCATACAGTTGGTCGAGACGTCCAGGCATAGAGTAGGTCGAGACGTCGAAGCATAGAGTTGGTCGAGACGTCGAAGCATAGAGTTGGTCGAGACGTCCAGACATAGAGTTGGTCGAGACGTCGAAGCATAGAGTCGGTCGAGACGTCGAAGCATAGAGTCGGTCGAGACGTCGAAGCATAGAGTTGGTCGAGACGTCGAAGCATAGAGTTGGTCGAGACGTCGAAGCATAGAGTTGGTCGAGACG